>OX411311.1:124347461-124947461 GCA_948150685.1 Rhaphigaster nebulosa | reverse complement strand
TTGTGCATTAATTCATTGCTGACTTTAAAGTCTCCATTTGAATCCTTATTCAACACTGATGTAAACAATGCATATATCGTTGTTTGCTTTTATTCTTTATTTAATTATGTATACCAATTGTCTCTACCTTTTATCCCATTTTATAAATTTCAATGATAATGCAGGAAGAAAAAATTGTCACTCGTGGTCTACTGAGGGACTACTGGAAAAAAGGATTAAGTGCGAAGACAGCTGCTAAACGGTAGCGTTTTAGTTCAGGCGGTTCGATTCTGGGAACAGCAGCCTTGAAGATAATGCTTTGTGTTTGGTGGAATAATGGGGATGGTTTGCACTTTTATCTGGTTCCTGATGGCAGGGCTACTGACGTTTAGCTTCACTGTGAACAACTAGAAAGAGCATATAGAGTCCCCTGCTTTGGTCAATCATATTAAAGTGATGTTTCAGCAAGACAATGCTCCTGCCCATCGTTCACTCTTAATCAAAGAAAGATTCTCAGAAATGGAGGGTGTTAGCATCTTACCCCACCCTCCTTACAGCCCTGACATTGCATTGTTTGGCTATGGTATTTTACGGTCAATGGCACATTTTTTGAAAGCCTAGCACTTAAAAACACCACGAATTTCAAATCAGGATGTGAGGAGTTTTTCGCCTTGAAAACCAAGGCCAACCAAATTCGACTTCTGGTAGAAAGATGGGTTAAAGTAATTGGCAATGATGGCCTATATTTTGAAGAATAATTTTAATGTGTAGATTTTATACTGAAATATAAATAAAACTTATTCTATGCACAAAGACTTTAGTAACAATCTAGATTATTGTACTATCTAGATACTAGAAATACTAGTATTGCTTTCACAATAACACACACTGGTAGATTATCTAATTCAAGATGAATAAAAGTATAAATTCGTAATATATTCAAAAATCAATTGGAATTTCTTCTTCCATTCTGTAAATTAAAAGTTTTCACAATAACATTATTCCTTTATTGAGTAATAAATTTATCACTGAACAATTAATAGTCATGAACAATGAAGAGTTAAGACATTGGATTTTTTAATATATTATTTATTTTAAAAATGAGGACTGAAATAACTAGATTGAAAACCTGATGATGAGCCAATTTAGGTTCGAAACGTTGTTAAGAATGCAAAAATAAAATATTTAATTGTCCAATACTTCCTTGGAAAATTAAGGAAAAAAATGAGAAAACTATTTAAAACCATTAGAAAAAACTTTCACTTCCTTACGAAATGATATAAATTCAAAAGCATTTAAAATTTAATAAAAAATTAATTATTCCATATACCTAAAGGTGTCGTGGTTGAATAAGTAATTATGTAAAATTATCAAATCTATATAGGTATTTTTTTACTGTATGTATTTTTGATCAAATTCGTGATAATTTTGAGAATTGATTTATTTTATTTTATTATAATAATATAATTGCAGTAAAGAAGTGCGCACACAACTGGCTCTTTCTATAACATATAATTCATTGAATTAGACGGCTCAAATGATTTTGAAAAAACTTGCATTTCTCATTAAAGACCTTTGTATATATATATATATATATATATATATATATATATATATATATATATATATATATATAAATCCTCTACAAAACTAAAAATAAATTATACAAACAATTTATAAGTTGGAAGAACATTAAATTAATAATTATAAAAACTTATGTGAACTATTTTTTCTATAATTTCATCCATTTTCAGCTGCAACTATCCTTCTTCTATGATACATTATTTTAGTTTAACGTTTCGGCCCACTAGAAACCAATAGAATATATTGGCAGAATTTACGTATAATGTACATGTATATTAATTTTATTGTGAGTTCAGTCTGAGAATGTTTAAAAGTGTGATAATTATGTGATATAAATGTTTGTAGAATATTATTACATTTTAGGTTGTGTTTCTTAAAAATGGGGCAATAGCCCGAAACGTTAAACTAAAATGATGTTGAAGAAGGATAGTTGCAGATGAATATTAAAGAAATTATATAATAAATAGATCACATAAGTTTTTATAAAAAAATAAATCATCTATATCGGATCCTTATTAGCAAAGATAATGCGTATTGGACTTTGTAGTCCTACCGCTACTAGGTAAGGAAAACTTTCGATGTGCAGTTTTCAACGAATCTATGCGTTTCAGAGTTCCTTGAATCCAAAAAGCGCAATATACATTCAACGAGTTTTGTATTGCACATATCGCACCCAAAGCTGCAATGAAAGTTTTGATTATTTTATTACAGTCAGGGTATTGAATCTTAGACCTTCTTACTCCTTCAGTAATCACCAGACCTCTTCAATTTTTCTAGTCATCTTATTCAATCTTGCCATTTACGAAAAAAAAATTTCGGCGATTTTTCTTAATAGGTTTAGATATTGTCATTTTTTTCTTCAATTTTACCTTCCCCGGTATTTTCCTTAATTTAAGGAGCTTTCATTTCTGTTAAGGCGATTTCATTTTCAATCTCTCCCCTTTAACCAACCGGTTTTTCCTTTTTTTTTCTAATTTTTTTTTTTTTTTTTTCAATTTGCCCTCGAATCTGAAAAGCTTGTCCCTGAGGTGATATTGTTAAAAAAATTGGGGTCTTCTGAGCAAAAGAGGATGAGTGAAATTGAATCGATTTTCGTCAATGGCCCGTCAACGAATGACAGGTTGTACTGATTGGAAAAAGTAAATATAATAAATCGATGCAGTTTCGATGTTAGTCGAATTATTATTAATGAAAGACTATCGATATTGAGATTTAAATATTTAAACATTCATTTAATACTTCAAAATTAACAAGTCTGCGTTTCTTTACCTTTTAGAAGAAACGATATCAAGTGAGAAATTGTGAATTATTACACATTGGTTTACAATTAATTATTTTATTAATATATTATTAATTATTAATAATATTATTAGAAGTAATTCGGAATCATTATACCAAGAATAAACAATAATTAATGTATATATATATATATAAATAATTTTGTATGTATTTTTTCTTTTTTTTTTTGGTATAATGGCTGTATGAAATCTCTAATTCTCTAATGGATGGTAATGTCAAGTTCCGAGAAGTATCTTGAATTAATCTGTGACTCTTTTGCTAAATTTTTAAAGAAAAATTCTGAAAATTTAAAAGTAAAAAAAAAATATATCTTTGAAATATTCTGAAAAACGCTAAAACATAAAAAACAAAAAATCTGGCTCACACAACTTTCTCTTACAACCCTATAATAATAATCTTTTCAACATGAATACTTTTAAAGAGTTAAAATTAACATTACTTGAAATAAACTCAGTGAAATGCACTTCTTCAAGTAGTCTGTCAACTTATGTACGACAATTCTGTATACAATATATGTTTTATTTGTCAAGTTGAAAATATAACTGATATTTTAAAAGTTTCGGCTAAGTTTCCACGGAAATTCCATTTTGTTTCCATTACATAATATAAAAGTTAATTTTAAATATTATTAAGTTAATTCTACTTTTATATTATTATCACTACTTATTATACTTATTATACTATTATTACGGTAGATTTTGACGCGGGCATCAAGATCACATACGCTCCCATGGAGCGTATTGGTCCAGCGTTTAAAAGCTTAAAAACCTACCGTTTTCGAGATAACGCACGATATAGGTCCGCTCGGGCCCTATGCCATCTTGCGTATGTGCCGTTGTCATGGCAACTTTAAGTATGTTAAAACAAGTTGGGTCTGTATACAAACACTTTTAAATAAGTTTTAAATTATTCAGTTAAATTGTTATTTTTAGGTTTCTATGAATAATAATATATTCTTTCCCGTGTCTAACCCTAAAGGGACACTAAAATATGAATACTACTCATAGAAAATGTTATATCTGAGTCCTATTACTTAGTTGTCAGACTGAAGGGATTGCTAATTACTTATTAAGTAAAGTGTTACTTCATTATAAACTATGCAGCTTTACTAAATATATTTGTTAAATAAACTTTCATGGTAATATTATATTGTTTCTAACTTGCGAATGTATTATGTTGTTTCTAACATTATACAAAGAAACATGCTTCTCCAATATAACTAGCTTATACTTGAAATGCATTAGGGAGAAGATAGATAAATGTCTAATGCGAGAATTCTCGCTCGGGTATACTAGTATTACATTATTTCAGAACGTACGGTTGACAACAGATTAGCGGTTTGGTGGAAGATGCGGTTCGTTTGCATCCGTATCCTTTCGGACCCGCTCGGCTTTCCATCTAGGGTCTTGTGCTCCTCATAAAATACGATTTATCTTTGCTAATACTGGTCCGATTTTGATGATTCTTTTATTGCTTTTTAGATAATTTAATTACCTTATATATATATATATATATATATATATATATATATATATATATATATATATATATATATATATATATATATATATATATATATATCATTAGATTGATGAATATGCTGTGTATGTAGCAACCCAAGGTATTTGGGCAACAATGCTGTAAATAAAGCATTTCTCTTTCTAAGGGCTTAATAACCTTACAAAATAAGTGTTATCTTTATTGTTATTTATTTAATTATATTTTTGCAGCTATTATTTGCTGCTATCTGCTTCCAATGTTTAAAACTGAAACGAAATGGAATAAATATTATATTTTGTATTTTTGGAAGCATCCTTGGAACGGGCTCTACCACTCTTGTAAATTCAGAAATTATAAGCTTTTTATAAAAGATAAAAATTCAAACGCTGATTTCCGTAATGTTATATTACACGGTAATATGCCCTTTTTCCTGCTGAAGTATCAATTTTTGATATTAAAAATTAATGATATTAAATAAATATCATCATTAAAAATTAAATAAATTAAATCTTTTCCAAAGGGATATTTGGCACCAAAATAAAACCGTATCAGAGTTCGTTAATGACATGTTTTTTCCTAAGCCGTGTATTCGTAATGTTTTCGGAAATGGGAAAAAACAACTGTTGCATTAGCAATGGCCCGAAGTGAAAAGTCATTTATTAATTTTAATTAAAGAGGATTAAGGTACTGTTATTAAAGCTAATTAGCCATAATTCGGAAAAAGGGCTCACTCTCTCCTACCCTTGGCCCTTCCCCCACCACCTTCATATCTACACTGCTACATTAATAGCACACATGAAATGTATCCACCTCTCTAAAAAGTACCTACCTGATAAAATTGTTTGCGGCTAATGTTCACAAACCGGAACAAATGTTTGGAAAAAGTTTTAAAAATGTTTATCTATATGTAAACATTCACTCAAAATTTTTACATAAAGTCAAAACCAGTCCAAAATTTTTGGATGAATTTTTTTAAAATTTGAATATCGAATTATTTGAAATACCTAAAATATGCCTTTTTATATTTAATTTATTTTAACAGCATAAGTTTCATTCCGTTTTGGTGCAGAAATATATATTTTTTTAAACCTTTTTATTTTCTATTTTCCCCTATTGTATAAAGTTCCTATATTCATGAAAAGTTAGAAGACTTTAAAGAGAAAATTTTAGGCAAGTTCCATCAAAATCATTTAAGCCATTTTCGAAAAAATTAAAAAAAAAGTGTGAAAGCGATTAGTGCGTCAGCGAGGAAACGCAGGGAACAGTGTCATGATGAAAAGAATATTTTATTTGCGCACCATAAAAAAAAAAAAAAAAATCATCGAAATCGGACTAGTATTAACAAAGATACAGTGAATCGGATTAACCGGAAATGCCAATTATATAATCGATTTTACACTTTTTTAAAATGTTCACGAAAATGGCTCTAATGATTTTGATGAAACTTGTCTAATGTCTTCTCCTTAAAGCCCTTTAACTTTTCATGTATGTAGTATACCAACAAGAATAACAAATTTGAGAAGTTTTGCATTATATTTTAATATAATTTTTGATGAAAATATATTATGACCATCAGGTACCACTTGATTAAAGTATCACTTCCGGTGATCATGTAACGACCACAATGGGAGGTTTACAAGTTTGTTACAACAATCTCAAATACAAAATTTTAACTTTCTACGGCAAATGGTTTTTTAGTTATCCTAGATACGAACATTGGAGGTGCAGACCTCACGATAAAACTAGTCAAAATGGATATTTCCGTTGAAATCTGAATTTTATGCCCCCTACAATTAAGTTAGTCACACTAAGATGTTAATAACTATAACCTCGAAATAGAAACGGAGCAGGCTATAGAGTGCCCACAATACTGAACGGTTGTGAGGATTTTGCCGGTCTAAACGACGGACACGGTCAGAAGCAGCTAAGGCTTTTATAATATAGATTCCCAACTCAATCAAAGTATTATAAAGCTTCTGACGGTTGATGGATTCGTAAGACTTCTTGAAATCGATATAAAGTTGACAAACTACACCTTTGCATTGTAAGTTTAGTCTAATATTTGTCGTAAGGAGCAATGCAATGTACATATCGATGTCGTTTTTTGAAAAATCCATTAGTGCCAAAAATTCGAAATTTGGGTTTGATTTTATTATGGAACAAGAATACCACATCTACCATTCCCGCTCACGACATATCGAGAAAAAAATTCGAAATGGTCTAATAATCGATTATTGATTAGGTAAGCACGACTCAGTCGTCACTCAGCCCTTGAAGTCTTAAAAATAAATTGTAATAACAAAAGTTTTGCCACCTTAATAAACTCATAAACTTGTATAAAGAATACAATTAAAAAAATATATATTGTTATTTGGGGTAAAAACGTTTCCTGCAAAGTTTGCTAAATGGCCCTTCTGCCTTTTTCAAAAATATAAGTCGATATTATAATTATATTTCAAATGATTATGAAAGGGGCCGAAGGATGGCCTGGGGCCCACACGTCAAAAAGATAAGAAAGACTCTAAACAAACAACTGAAATTACCGTCGTCTATTTTTTCCAAATCGTCAAAAATAAAAATCAGGCAGAAACTCAATTGATACGCATACCTACTTAAACCCATGTGGACTTACGCTTCACAGATTTACGGTTCAGCAAAAAACTCACTTAAATAAACTGGAATCTTTTCAATCCAAAATTTTAAGACTTACATTAGACTTACTTAAATTTTTAAGACTTAGTAACAGAATCTCTTTGGTACGTAAACAACAAAACTGTACATACCGACTTACAACGACCAACCATTGCCCAACACATACGCACTCTTTATTCCCGTTTCCATAATAACCTTCACGGACATCACAACAGACTGATAGACGATATGGCTACAGCTGACATGGCCATAAGGAGGAGGCTGAAAAGGAGCTGGATGAGAGATCTACTTTCCTGAATTAAAGGATTAATTCAAGACCGGGTAGAAGTGCTGTTGGGCACTTCCTTACTCAGGCCTATCATATCTGTTATATGCATACTCATTTGCTAATTGTCAATCTTTTGTTAGACAGGTGCGAATATATCGACGTCGTTTTTTGAAAAAGGCGTAAGCGCCATCTAGCAAACTTTACAGGAAACACATGAAACCACTTTTCCCCTATATATATATATATATATATATATATATATATATATATATATATATATATATTTTATTTTATTTTATTCTTTGTTATATAGAGTAGGAGTTTATTAATCTAGCAAAACCTTTATAATTACAATATATCTGTTTGGCTCCTAGCACTGGTTAAGACCTGAGTGACGACTGGAAGCCGTTAGTGTTTTTGTGCTTAGGTCATCAATATTCGATTTTTAGACCATTTCCAATTTTTTTTCTCGATATTTCGTGAGCGGAAATCAATAGAGGTTGTGTTTACGTCACAAAATCAATTGAAACATAATTTCGAATTTTGGAGCTTAATCCTTTTTTAAAAAACGACGTCGATTTAGTTCAAAGATAAAAAAAAAAAAAAAAAGATTACACAATTCTTTATCTCATTATATTATTATTTGTTACCAGCCTGTTGCTTTAGTTGTACGTTGCTCTGCACTGCTACCAAAACTTCGAACTGTAGACGAATCATTGGCTATCAATCGATAAGAGATATAAAATTCTATATGGCCCCACCAGAGCCGACGGCCGTATTTTTCCCACCCCCGATGATTGAGCGACACTGAGGCAGACAATAAAAGCCTACAAGACGAAGAGGTGGAGGCCCTTAGAGCCACCGGTGGCACGGGATTGCGGGCTGTAGCACCAGATGGCGCAACTTTATGGGGCAAGGTATTAACGCGACATAGGCGATCTATGCTACAGTCGGCAAACCTAATTAATGGGCCCGATTCAGTTTGCATAGGTTGCATTTAGTGTTTAGTGTTTAATGCACTAAAGTGAGGCGAACCGTGCAGTTTGGCGACTCTCCCATCTATAATAGGCAATATGTTACTGCACTTACCGGCTTCTAATGGCATCGATATATCTGTGGTGTAGTTAGCTAGCTTGTCATACTGTAGCGCTGCGTAGGTGGATTCGATTCGTGTTAGTAACGGAAATTTCGCCTATGAATCCCGATTTTCCAGGATAAGAGTAAATAGTCCGTAAGCCATCGCAAAATTTTTAAAAACCAAAGAATACTAATTGTTTATCTCTTTAACGAAAAGTGGCCATATTAGTCCCACCTATTAAATAGCGGGAATTTTAATTTCAAAACAGTTTGATTAAATTCCACTAGATGGCAGAAACTACATACAAATACGTTTGTATTCGTTTTTGCTTGGACAAAAATGGCCACTGTCCATTTGCGGTATCGGTATAGGTAAGAAATCTTCAAAGTAGTTGAAACTTGTTTTCAGTTTTTTCGATTAATGGTAGATATTTTCACGGTAGAATGGGAAGCTCTTTATAATATTCTTATTTGAGATAGTATCAGTGCAATGTTTATTTCAGCTTACATTCTCACCAAGATAATATTAGGAATTATGTGAACAATTAACGAAATTTGATGACAATTATAGCCGAGAGTTTATCCCTTTTATTCTTTTATATAAATTTACTGTTATATTCTAATATAATATTTATAATTATGTGAATCGAATAGGAAAAAAAAAATGTATTTTTACAGATATAACAGCCTTTTTATTTATCAAACATCTAAACTGGTAAAATTGTCCCAGCTTAGTGAAGCTTTTATTATTTATTATTATTTGCAAATTTTAAAGTTTTTAGTAGGTATATATAATTATTTGTAAGTGTGTTGAACTTTTAATATGATATACATCTAATTCAGATTACCAAATTTTTTTTTTTTTTTTTTAATTTCCTTTTTTAATGCTAAATGAATAACATAAAGTAGACACGTAGACAGTGGTGTAGAAGGTATCCCTCAGATAGGGTTGGAACATCGAAAGGAAAATATCGATATTCGATATTTTGCGATATCGCAAAACCAAATATCGATATCCACTGATAATCGCTCGAAAAACATCGAAATATCGAAAGGAAATGGATGAAAAAGAAAAAAAAAGTGCATCAAATGAGTATAATGTTAAATTGTGAAGAAGGTTATGAAATAATATAATGATTATTATTTATAAAACAATACCTTTAATAAGCCATGAATCATTATAAAAAAAAAGATAGTAAAGAAACGATTCTTCTCTCACTTGCTCACCTCTCCTCTTGAAAAGATTAAGAGTTAACCAGATTTTTTATTCGAAATTATAAGGCGTTTATATTACTTGGAAGACGAAAATAAATAAGAATTATAAAGGGGGCCGGATTGCAGTGTTTTTATAGGAAATAAAGGCAGATTTTCAAGAGACCAGAAAATTCAAACGGGGATATGAATTATCGAGTTTCTACTATAATATAGTTTAACAGGTGGTTTCATAGATATATCGTTGAAAAATATCGATAACATCGACATATCGGATGTTAAGATATCGATAAAAAATATCGGTTTTTCAACTCCGATATATCGATATATCGCGTGTCGATATTCCAACCCTAGCCTCAGGTCTATCAATGGTCGCAAACAAATTATTGAGTTTGTATCCCGAAGATCTCGAGGTTGTTGTTGCAGACGGGTGTATGCATTTGAAACCCTCTTTGGAGCATAATACTGACAATGGAAAACCCAGCTTGTTTCTGACTTGCTAATAGCAAGGCTTTGCCTCATTTTGATCCAGTTAGTATCCATTCGAATGAATAATTAAATCAGATGACATCCGCACGATGGTATAGAAGGAATTAGGTACTGATAAATTATTTGCCAATTCTATAAATTTGTTTTGTTGAAAACTAGTTTCGAATGTTATACATTCATCCTTAGTTCAAGGTTTAAATAAATTGTTCAATGGGAGAAAAATCCATTTAACCTTGAACTAAGCATGAATGTATAACATTCGAAACTAATTTTCAATAAAACAAATTTATAGAAGAGGTAAATAATTTATCAACACCTAGTTAGAATAATTAAATAAAATAAACAAAAAAAAAGTTTTCTACTCATTTATATTGTTATTATTATTAAATGAGGGGTGGGTAACCCTTCCTCACCGCGACCCATTTGGATCTTTTGTGAGATACCGCTCTGACTAGAGATCCAATAGGAATCGTATGCTTCTTATCAAGCACATTAAATCCTTAGGACTACGTCTAGTAAAGTCTTCAGGTTTAATAATTGCGTGGTGTAAAGGCAAGAACTTCACATTCGCAAAGAATGTCTTCTGATTTTTCTTCTTCTCCAAGGCACAGGCATTAAAATTGTAAAAAAATCACAAAACTGAAATAATATTGTTTTCAGATCGAATTTTGGAAAATTGGGCAATCCTAGTCTTTATAAATAGTAGAAAAACATTGGTGGTTCCCTATTTTTAACTTGTAAATTACTGTTTAAATTGAAACTGAGTCAAAACAATAGCCTAATATTTCATTTATCCAGAAATTCCACTAGCTTATCCTAAATAATAACGGAATACTAAAACATTTATCATGCCAAACACGTTTAGTTAAACTGGGCGTATATGCAACATGGAATCTCATTTAAACAGGATATTCTGGCCCTTTCAGGTCGAATATTAGCAGACAACGATAGCTCCTGTTTGTAAACTAATTTGTGTAGCATTCCGTCAATACGTGAGCCTCGCTAGGAACACTACCGCAGCGGAGTACAAAGCGATGGAACCGCTTTGGCAAGGTAATACCATGGCTTCACAATTAATGCTATTACCTTTGTGACCTTTGTGGGGTAACAACGCACGTTGCAATGGTTCTCAATATTTGAGGAGAAGGTTGTCATCACTGTGCACTATACTATCGTATAAACATCATCTACAAAATTTCATTATCGGATATCTCTATCGAGGCGATTGTTTGCCCATTTGAGTACTCGCTAAAAGGAAACAGCTTATTGAAGGAATGAGATGGTCCTAGAGGCGGTAAAAAAAAGAAAAGAAAATGGATCACAAATAGTAAATACTATTTATTAGGAACCAACGCTTCGACCCACTTTGCAGGTCTTCTTCAGGGCTGAATAAGCAAGATACAAAAATAAAAATAAAACAATGATACACACAGTTAATGCAATAAAATTAATAATTAAAAAGACGGTGAGAAAAATGAAAACAGTGATGAATTTGTAAAATGTAAAAAGATGAAACTTATGGAGTAATAACAACAATTAAAAATAAATTAGTTAATAATAATATATTAAGCTGATTATTAATAAAGCTGGCTATATAATAGTAATAATAATAGATAAACTAAAAGAGAAATAACAATAACCAAAAATTAATAACTCTACTAAAAAAGTAAAAAGGGGGATAAAAATAAATAAAAAGACAAAATTTAGCACCTTGAAGCTCAAAGAGAGATGGAGGAGTGACTTAAAATTAGAGTATTTAAGGAGGAGGATGTAGGAGTAGAAATTAGAAATTAAGAATGTCTTTAATAGTTATATAGAGAGCTTATTGTTATATAATAGATAATTATATAACATACATATACATATATATATATATATATATATATATATATATATATATATATATATATATATATATATATATATATATGTGTGTGTAAAAAAAATAAATATATAAAAAAAAAAAAAGCTGCTAATTTAACCATTAAAATTAACCATCTTCAGCCTACAGAACGATTATAAACATACATAGAACATACATTGAATTTTTGATGAAAACCTATTATGGCCTACAAGTAAAGTACCACTTACGGTGATCAAGTAGTAATCAAAAAGAGAGGTTCACATTTTATGTTCTGTTGTTATGCGAGATCTGAAAACCGAACATTTTCACGATTACAATACTTTTTACAATAATTGCCAGTAATGTGAGGTTCCTAGTACATCAATTATACTACCAAATATTTCGATATAGAAGAGAAAATGACTCAAAAGAGACAAAAAATAATTGTTAGAATATAAAAAAAAAAAAGACATTACACATCAATCTTTGAGCCTCTAAAATAACGGGAAAAAAATAACGTCGATATTTCGCTCATGCAAATCATGCATCATCAGGACAGAATAAGAAAACATAATGATGTAAAAAAAAAAAAAATGCAATACTTCTCACATCAACAGTCTGCAAAGACATATCACCTACAGACGATGCCTCACCCCCAGACATCTACCCACATATATTTAAGGAAGAAGTTGGTCGGAGGATGCGGTCAAAACACATTAATAAGTAATACTTATTTATTTTGTAGTTTTAGGCCATCATCAGGGCTAAAAGAAAAAACAAAATAACAACAATGAAAACGACAGGGGCAGTACCAGTAACAGTAAAAAATGATAAAAACAGAAATTACACCTAAGATAAAAAAGTATGAAGTATAAAAAGGAAAAGATGACACTAACGTACATACGATAATAAGTGAGTATTAAAAAAAAAATTGTAATAATTAATTGAAATTAAAATAATGCGTTATTTACACAAGCCTATTAATTAAAAATAAACCTATTAATTATTAATGTCGTTTTCATTGTTGTTATATTGTTTTTTCTTTAATCCCTGATGATGGCCTAAAACTTGGCACAAAATAAATAACTATTACTTATTACAGTGTTACTTTTTGACTGCATCTCCCGACCAACTTCTTCCTTAAGTAGATCTACTGTCAACCAAAATTCAATCCAATTTCTACCCTACTCACATATTGATGATTTTTTTTTTTTCATGTTCTTCTATCCTGATAACAAATTGGTGAGATAGCGACAGAGTGATTATTTTCAGTTATTTTAGCGACTCTATGTTTGTAGAATGTTCCATTTAAATCCTATCTATTATTCCTTGGCTCTCCTGTCTCTTCTTAAGAAGCACAGCGCTACCTAAGGCTAGAGGCTAAACCTGAAACTGGGTTTACAACTGCCAGAAATAGTGAGCCAGGACCTGCCTGGAATTGGTTTACGAGGAATGTAATTGGTCGAATGAATTATGCAGTATCTATTATTACTGTCTCTGCAGAGGAGACTCCTTAATAGGTTCCTGTTATTTTGGTGTCTGGGCAATGGGTGCAAATCATCGCCATACTGACCTGGATTTGAATTTTAGAAATAAACTAGCTGGTTACTCCTGCATACAAAAAATACAAAAAAGACATTGCCAAAAAATGATCATTTATTTCACCGTTCATTGCTTTTTTGTATATTTACGCAATAAACGAAGTATTTTAATCGCGAAAATTTTCGATTTTTATATTTCTGCGGAAATATGCATTTTTACCATCCCTGAATCCATTTTGACTAGTTTCGTCGTGACGTCTGTACATACGTTCGTCCGTTCTTTCGTATCTCGCATAACTAAAAAACGGTTAGCCGTAGAAAATTAAAATTTTGTATGTGAGATTGCTGTAACATCTAGTTGTGAAGCCCTCTTTTTGGTTACTACATAATTACCGGAAGTAGTAATTTAGTTGAAGGTCATAATAATCTTTCATCATAAATTATATTAAAATAAAATGCAAAACATGTCTAATTTGGTATGTAAGATTCATATATTAATAGAAACAATATACTAGATTTTGGTTAGAATTAGCAAATCGAAAATGGTACTTTACTTGAAGGTTGTAATAGACCTTCATCAAAAATTATATTAAAATATAATACAAAACATCTCAAATTTAGTATATAAATTTTTTATATAAATATAAACAATATACTAGATTTTGGTTAACATTAGCTAGCCGAAAGTAGTACTTTACTTGAAGGTCATAATAATCTTTCATCAGAAATTATATTAAGATATAATGGCAAAACATCTCTAATTTGGTATGTAAGATTCATATACTAATAGAAACGATATACTAGATTTTGGTTAGAATTAGCAAATCGAAAATGGTACTTTACTTGAAGGACATAATGGACTTTCATCATAAATTACATTAAAATATAATACAAAACATTTCAAATTCAGTATATAAAATTTTTATATAAATATAAATAATATGCCAGATTTTGGTTAACATTAGTTAGCCGGAAGTAGTACTTGACTTGAAGGTCATAACAAACTTTCATAAAAATTATATTAATATGTAATGCAAACCATCTTAAATTTGGTGTATAATACTTCTGTATCAATATAAATAATAGCTATACTAGATTTTGGTTAAAAATGGATGGCCGGAAGTGGTACTTTACCTAAAACTGTTTTGTTTTCTTGCCCCCAGCCTTCTAAGAAGGGAGAATCAGAATCGTGCTAAAAACACAAATGTGTCAATAGATGGAGGCTGATAGACGCCGCGACGCCGAGTGTCGTTTTTGAGATTATGCTATCTTCGGAAACTTGTAAACAAATTCAGGATCACTTTTTGAGCCACCGATTAATAGTTTAATAGGCGTACAAGGAAGTCATGTGTTGTCCACATCAGATATTTTATTTAGAATAATATTGGTTTTTGGGTTTAAAAATATTGGTAAATAATCTATTAATTATAACATGAATATGTTACGCTTTAAAAACCCGTGAACAAAATGTTTTTAAGCGTGATTTCAGCGAAGAGTCTCTTGGTACATTGAGTGTCCGTTCTCCCAGCCCTTTGAGAAACAAGCTGTTGGATCCCCTGACCCAGGAGTACGCCGCGGACTATATGAGAAGCATTCTGACCTACTTGGTTCTGCACGATACTATTTTAAGCCTACAAAGTCTTAAAGAAAAAATTCTATAATATCATGAGTGTCGAAGCCAGTCAGCATAACGTACTCAACGCTAATACGATGGCCAGATTTGACTAGTGTTGGAATTCTGCAGTTATTTAACGACAGACCCCAACTGATATTGGATCTGTTGATCTGATTTATAGATACAAAACAAAATCCCTCTACGACCAGTATTTTCGATGTGGATAAACTAATAAAAATTTATAAAACTTAATTATTTTATTTTGAGTAGTTTTCATATTAACAAATTGTTCATTGAATATTAATTATTTTAATTTCAATATTTAATTTATGATTGATCAATATACAAGCAAGTAATGGCACAAATTGAATATAGCCTGCATTCTAGTTCATATACGTATATTTACGAGTATACTAGGGTTTGTAATAAAATATAATTTTATTTATATTGCAATAAATATTAATTTCCTAATTTCTAGATGGAATCATATAACATGTGTATTACGCAAAACTTATAAGGAAAAAAATTATTGCATCTAATAAAAAAAAAATTGAAAAGAAGTATATCAGCAAAAAAAAAAAGATACTTACCCTCTCGTTTTCTTTTTCTATATTTCTTTCTTCTGACTCTTGTTTTCTTCCTCATTATTTTTTTTTTGTTCTTCACATTTATATTATTTATTTATTGATAATTTATTAATTATTGACATTAGAATTGCATTGCTTTATTATAAATAGATAATATTAACTCCAATCCTTGAGCGCTAAAAGTTATTCATTATTAATTTAACAGAAATTGTTGAATTCTGATTGCCTAAAATTAAATTTATGAACATGAATTGTTAGTGGAAATTTCTCCTGAAAAAAAGAAGAAAAGAATTGCTAAATAACCTTTTCCAAATTAACAATTTTTATATACTATAATAAATATGTAAAATATTCGATATCATAAACAGTAATTAACGGGGTGAGACATAAAAATGTTTTTCTTACGATAAAATTATAAAATCGAGGATGTAATTAGTACTTCCGTTTTGTCCGATGCGCTGTATCTTTTCTTTTACTAGTCCGATTACGATGAAACCTTTTTAGTTTATTAGATACTTTAATTTTCTTCCATAACATCCTACTATAACACCATAAAATGCATACTTTATGCGCAAATAAAGTATTATTTTCATCATAACTTTTTTCCCTACATTTCCTCGGTGAGGTATTACATATATGAAAAGTTAAAGGGTATTGAGGAGAAGACTTAAGGCAAGTTTCATCAAAATCGTAAGAGTCACTTTCGAGAAAATTATAAAGAAAAAAAAGAAGTGTTAAATCGAATATATAAAGTGGAACTTCCGGTTAGTCGACTTTGACGAAAAAGTTGCAGGAACATTCCAAGAATATACCTACCTACCTTAGATATGTAATTTCAGTTTCGTATGACTTTTCGTTCAAAAGCTAGATTTGGTCAAACAGGTGTTAGGGGCCAAAATTGGAGACATTTAGGCGCAGCATGTTCATTACCTGATGTACCTTCTGATATCGTTCACTCGGAACAAAAGAGCCAAAATTTTTGGTTTCCTTCCTTCTTTTTTTTTTTTTTTTTTTTTTGCTTGGAAAGTTTCCATTGACGAATATTTCTTTGAGAAAAAATGCGAGGTTTCCAGGTTTAATCTTCACTGCCATAACAAATTATAGCTAGTTAGTTGACATCCGCACGATGGTATAGAAGGATCAATCTAATTAGGGATTGATAAATTATTTGCCACTTCCATAATTTTGTTTTTATTGAAAACTAGTTTCGAATGTTATACATTCATCTTCAGTTCTAAAACCACACAAATAATTCAAAAATAAGCAATTCAAAATATAGTTTGGTATTATTATACATATTAAATTAGATGTAATATAAATCAGTATTATAATACATTTATGAATTTAATGAAGACAAGAAATCAAATACATGTTGGTACTCACCATGGTTAAAATGGATTATATCAAATTGATATATCATAATAATATAATATATTTATTTATAATAATATCAAACTATATTTTGAATTGCTTATTTTGGAATTTTTTGTGTGTTTTTAGAACTGAAAAGATAAAAGTATAACATCCGAAACTAGTTTTCAATAAAACAAAATTATATAAGTGGCAAATAATTTATCAATCCTAAATTACATTATTGCTAGTTTAGTTATTATAAGTTTACCAGGCAGACATCATGACTTTCATTAAGTATTGATTAGAGAGTAACTCAATCAAGTCTTGATAAAGATAATTTTTAATGTTTATTATTAAATTATTATTACCTTTGACCAATTTATTATTTTTTTTATTATGTTTTTTTTTTTAACTTATTTTCTTTCTAATTGCAGGAATCTACTGATTTATTTGTTTTAGTCTAATTTTAGCTCTTTCTTGAATGCTTAATTTTATTTATGTACATATCTATAAACATCCTAGCAACAATCCTACTTGTATGTTCAAAATATGTAAAATATTATTTTATTTTTTTATTCTAGTTTCGTTGCGTTTTTATTTTATTTTATCTTTTAATTTTTAAGTATATTTTACATTAATGTAACGTATTAATTTAATCAAAAATTTAAACTGAACATCTTATGCATATATTAAGCTGTTTTGCATGGAGAATGTACACTTATTAAATGAACTTTATAGGTTACTATACGATATATATATATATATATATATATATATATATATATATATATATATATATATATATATATAAAACGACACAAATACGTGTGATATATAAATTTATGTTTGTTTATTCCATTCCAGTCCACAGTAAACCCGCGAATAGAGGGCTAAAGAAACAGCGATGACTATCTGAGCTTATGAGGACCTGCTAAAAAGAGATCTGAAGAAAATAAAAGACGAAATAGGCGAGGAGAAGGAGATAAAAACGCTATAGCTGCATTTTATAGGCAATCAGGTTCTTGATAGAATCTGTGAATAGAATCTGATAGCGGCGTCTTTATAGTTCCTTTTCGAATTATTATCAGATCCATCTGCTCATAATGAATGCTCCTTTCCCACTTTTAATAAATCATACTTTTTATAGATTTTCTTTATTAAAAATAAAATTTGAACAAAGAAATTCTAGCCATTTCTCACCTAGGTCATTTCTCAGGGAAATAACCGGGCTTTTTTGATGCATCTGGCAGGAATGCTTTCATTGTATTTTTATAAAGCATTGCCTATGATGTTAAACATGTTCTAAACATATAAATCTTCATTCCCTAACATGTCACATGGCTTGAATTTTCTACACTGACATTGTTCAGTAGCCAGAAAACCTAACCTATCGCTTTCAAAATGAATTAGGTGTGCATGCAAGCTCAGTATTTTCATTAATTAGGAATTGATATATTATTTACCAGGCACTGTTACCATGCTCCCGGCCCCGGGTTCGAGACCGGCTGTAGCAGATAATTATTTATTCTGGTATCAGCCGTGGATCGACCCTGTGGGATCGGGCACACCCAGTCTCTATAAAATGGGCACTCTTAATTGGGGGAAAATTCTGGCGGTTGAGCGTGATCTCGGCCAAATCAGCTCCTTGCACGACCGTTGGCTTAGAAACAGTACGGTCATTACCAAGTACCGAACCGAAGACCCTCCATGGGTTGTACTAGTATAGGTTTTTTAAATATTATTTACCACTTCTATAAATTGTTTTTTATTAAAAACTAGATTCAAGTGTTATACATTCATCTTCAGTTCTAAAAACACACAAAAATTCAAAAAGAAGCAAATTAAAATACAGTTTGATATTATTTTTACTACATATTTTTCTCCAAAACCATAAATTCATTCAATCATCCATTCAACCATTCACTACTCTGGAGTTATACAATATTTTCGGCTGGACGCGCCGTTTAGGAGTTACAAGCAAAAACATGAAAAAAGTTATAAATTTTCGTGGTTTTTATGTGCATTATTCGTGGTTGCTACGTGCAATTTAGCCATGATAAATTTGGCGGGCAAAAATTGTTTCCCCTATCTTAAGACCCATATAAACTATTAATACATTACGTTGAAAACATCCTCAAATTAAATATATATATATGAAGCACTTGAAATAATAATTTCCTTCAAATCTAATCCAGATTTTTGCTTAAATAACCAAATAAATATCTCCAATTGTCCAATTTTACGTTTATTTCCTACCCATAACAGAAAAAACAATTACTCACCGGAATTACAGTGAAAACCCAGATCCTTCCCCTCTAAACCGTACAAACACCTGACCTTTCTACATTTCTAATAACAGTCATTTCCTTAACTAGTTCAGTGCGAGAACAAACCAATATAACCTATTCTAATCGACTTAAGCCTTAGGAAAGTATCAACATGTATTTGATTTCTTGTCTTAATTAAATTCATAATTCATAAGTGATTTATAATACTAATTTATATTACATTTAATGATAAATACTTATATGTATTTTGATGGTATATAATTTAATATGTATAATAATACCAAACTGTATTTTAAATTGCTGATTTTTGAATTTTTGTGTGTTTTTAGAACTAAGATGAATGTATAACATTTGAAATTAGTTTTCAATAAAAACAAATCGATGGAAGTGGCAAATAATTTATCAATCCCTTATAAGATTGATCCTTCTATACCACCATGCGTACGTCGATTAATCAGTATTTTCAGAAAACACGTCATAGAATCGTTCAAATAAATTGCTTGTGCCTTGGTCATTTACTTCACTCCCTCACTTTTTCAAAAAATTGGCGCCAAATACACTCACCGCCTTTTACACCTGAGGAAAACATTTGGTAAGACTCACCAGTTACCACGAAACCAAATTGTAACTGATGTCGAGAGAAGCCTCCATTACTATGCCGAGACTGTTAGATGTTAAGTAAAAAAAAAGTGCTTTGTTTTTGGTGTTCCTTATAATAGAATAGGGAAAGTGATTTAAATATATGATGAAATTCTATTGTAGTTCTTCAGATTTTATGGGATTTGGTGTGGTATAAATATGAACGCTCTAAAGTTAAGGTCTAATATTCAAACAATGTACAAGCACAAAAACCTCACACCTCACTCCCTCACGTTTTTTATATATTATAAAAATTGTTGTTCATTCAATATGTAACCTTTTCTGTTTGATATAATCTACTTATACCTTGGTGGATACCAAAATGTATTTGATCTCTTGTCTTAACTAAACTCATCATTGATAAATGTTGTATAATAATATTTTATATTACATTTAATTAAATATGTATAATAATACCAAACTATATTTTAAATTGCTTATTTTTGTTTTTTGTATGTTTTTAGAACTTAAGATGAATGTAAAACATTTCAAACAAGTTTGCAATAAATAAAAAAAATATAGAAGTGGCAAATAATTAATCAATCTCTAATTATGTCTCTAATTGAGTTGCTTTATTAATAGGCTAAAATTAATTTATCTCATTCGCTTTGCCTAATTTTCATAATAATATTTTAATAATTTAACTAAAAATTTTTGAAACTCTGTATTAAAATATTTTTATTTTATCGTTACTATTTTCTTGAAATATTTCCTCAGTCTCATTCCCCCACTCTTCTATGCTCACTCCCCCACACACACCCTCCTCTTTGTTTCTACAGACTTTTTTTAGGGGAAGATTTATTAAGAAGAAGACTAGATTATTAAGAATAGATTTATTAAGAATAAGAATTAAATTATTAAATTATTATTAAAATCGCTTAAGTATCTATAAACAGCAAATTAAGGTCTAATTTTTAAACAATGAACAAGCACAAAAACCTCACACCTCACTCCCTCACTTTTTATATATTATAAAAATTGCAGTTCATTCTATATGTAACCTTTTCTGTTTGATATAATCTACTTAAACCTCTTGAGATATAGATTAATTAAGTTTTAAGGATAAGAATGAAAATTGGATTAAAAATTATTATTAAAAATATAGAATTTATGTAGATGGGTATGAAAATTATGTTTTGTTTTTTTTAAATTCGGAAGGAGGTGTGAGCGTACATCTCCATGATCCCTCTCCCCTTCCCCCACCATACGCCGCTGAAGACAGGAGTTCAAGTATCCGATTATCCTCCAGAAGGTGTGATGATAATCAGAAGCCATCACCTGGCTAATTTGAATAACAGTTCCGAGCCATAAAAGCTCTCCAGAATTATAATATCCTCAGGTGAAGTCTCGTCACGGTCAGCAGTCGGAAGGAGGAAAGGTAAAAGAAGTGTCTGGGAAAGGAGATGACGTTTAGGGGCTCTTAAAGGAGACGGAACAAAGGAACCCTGTCCAGGAAGCGGCAGATTTACTGGAGGATAACCAGCTTCCAGGAGGCCGCCAGATGCTCTTCAGCAGATAAAAAGAAATGCTGGAAGATAGCGATCGGGTCTTTGAGTGCCCCGCGGGTGAGCACCAACGAGTCGAGGATGCGGAATCATGTCTTGTCCAGTTTACGGTCAGGAGGAACAAGTTAACTACCACGATTATAGTTCATATCCGGGTAGAGGGAGGTTTTAATGCTAAGAAGTTTGGATGTACAGTATATGACGAAACAGGAATACACGAACAGACAATTCATGTCAGGTAACGGGGGATACTTAGTCAATTAACATTACCTGAAGTAATACCTATAGCGCTCAATAAATGTAGTAACTGGAAAATCATGACTTTTGAGTTTATACCGTAGGGACAATTACAATGAAAAACTAGTATAGAGCCATTTCTGAGATTTCAAACCAAATCGTGCCTTTTTTGTCGTATTTTTCACGAAAATAATAGACTCTTGCACTGGTGGGGGATGCATTTTAAATCCTTTTCATAACCAGTAGAATACGGTTTTGGGTCCCTTTTGCGGGTCTCAACGTTTTTCTTACATCTCCGTCACATTCCTATTTTCAAATTTATATTTCACTGAAAATACGATCTTAATGAGAGATCTGCTGCTCACGCGTTGTTTTGTTTTTTTATTATAGTTTTACAGAAATTAATATACCATTAAAAACTTCAAATGCACCACGTGAAAAATCGTAAATTTCCAGTAATACTGTTGTTTCATTTTATGAGCTATAAATATTATTATTACATTGGTATTGACTGACATGGTAGAAGGGGAAAAATATATATATATATATATATATATATATATATATATATATATATATACACACAAACATGTATATATATGTACAACATAGAAGTCTTTAAATAAAAAGAACGAAGAATTGATATATGAAAAATAAACATCCATATTTTAGGATAATTACAACTCCTTAAATAAATAAAGCTAAGAAGAATAAAAAATAGGTTTGATAATAGACAATTAAAGTCCAAAATATCACAAAATTAAATAAGAACATAAGAAATATGATGGTGCTACTAAGAACTTAAAAAAGAAAAATTGACAAAAAATGTTAAGCCTCCAAGAAAATATCTGATGTGGACACCGCATGACTTCCTTGTACGCCTATTAAACTATAAATCGGTGGCTCAAAAAGTGATCCTGAATTTGGTTACTAATTTCCGATGATTGCAGTTTCTCAAAAACGCCATTCGGCGTCGCAGGTCTCATTCCGTTATTCTATGTCGTTTTCTTTTAGTAGGTAATTAGTTTCCAAGAGATTTCTTCGTGTTCCGTGACAACATTAAAACTGTCAATATCACTAGATAAAGCATTAGAAATCGACAGTTATGACATTTTAAGCGGAAGAACCCACTTAGCTTATATCTTATTTTCCTGCTGCAGAATAGTTCATCTCACAAATGGGGAGGAAAACCAGTATTTTACACTCAATTTTAACCCTTAAAACAAGTAATGAAAATGTTTAGTTCGAGTGTAAACAAAATTGTAACCTTTATTACCGAACCATATGATCTCTGTATTTAATTTTAATATAATTTTTTATGTAGGTATAGTATGACCTTCAAGTAAAGTACCCTAATCGGCTCACCAATTTTAACCAAAATCTAGTAAATGCATTCATATTGATATAAAAGTCCTTTTTACCAAATTTGAGATGTTTTACATTATATTTTAATACAATTTTTGATGAAAGTCTAATATGAATTTCAAGTAAAGTACCACTTCCGGTTTTCCAATTTTAACTAAAATTTATTTTATTATTTATATTAATATGTAAGTCTTATATACCAAATTTGAGAAGTTTTCATTAGATTTTAATATATTTTTAATGAAAATCAATAATGACCTTCAAATAAAGTACCACTTCAGATAATCATGTAATGACCAAAAAGGGAGGTTCACAACTCATTTTTATAATAATCCTAAATTCAAGATTTTAACTTTCTACGGCAAGCCGTTTTTGAGTTATGCGAGATACGCACATACGAACGTACGTACAGAAGTCACGACGAAACTAGTGAAAATGAATTCAGGGATGGTCGAAATGAATATTTCCGTCGAAATCTGAAAACCGAAAATTTTCGCGATTACAATACTTCCTTTACTACGTACAAGGAAGTAAAACAGTAATGACAATTAAAATAAAAATAAATATGCATTTTTTTTTTATTCTTCAAATAAGTTATAGTTTCTTCATGTTCTTTATCTTTATCTTCCATAGCGCTACAGCCTGGTGGGGAAGGAATCTGGGCTCCTCAAATTAGTTCTAGCAGGATTGAAAAAGTAACTAGTAACATTTTTTTAGACGAAATTGTAACAGGAACTAGTGGCGTAGCTAAAATAATTTGGGGGGAGGGGCAAATTCTAAAATTTTCCCTCAATTTTGCCAGAGTTTTCCAAATATAACAAATATTTTAATTTTCACAATCACATATTTATATTAATAAATATTTTAATTTTCTCAACCATATCATGAAATATTATACTATATTCAGCTATGTTTGAACTTTAGCTGTAACGAATCATGACATTTGGCAATAATAATTATCTTTTTTATTCAAATAAAACATTTTATTGATAAAATCTCCATATCTTACTTAAAAGGTATTGGGGTTTTAAATTTTTGTAACTTTTTGAATAAAATATATTACTACAATTTTGGCAGTTTAACAAAGTTCTCAAATTTAAAATCTCCCAACATTTTGGGTTTTAAAATTATTTGAGGGAGGGGGATGACAACCTGCATACTCTCCCACCGAGTTTGTGTTAACGAGGGTTTACCGTAGCTACAAGGCATATTGTCAATAAAACATCTTTATTTATATGAAAAGCGAGTCAGTATATTGTAATGATGTCGGGAAAATCTTAACAAGGAACTTCTTGTTGACCTTTTCTCCTTACTCTTTTCAAGTTTTTTTATACTTCCCTTTATATATCTAATTAGCTTGTTACATTTCGGGAACTTTGTCGAATAAGAGTATCAATTTTTATGTTATTTGTGTATCATATTTGTCGACGGATTTCATTTAATATAATTTTTTCCCCTTGATATAGGTTGAATGTTGTGTAAATAAATGAAAAAAATATATTATTTTTTTTAAAATAAAAAGTATTCCATTGTAAAAAATATATGTATTTATACTTTTATAAATATTTTATTTATGTAAAATTTTAATTTTAAGAAATATTGACCACATTATTTCTCACAGGCTTTATAACATCATTTTTCTTATGTCACACTAAATTGGAACTTAGACCGCAATTGAACATTTATTTACTTAAGCTCACTAGACCTACGCTTCACAGATATACGGGGCATCCAAAAAGACACTTATAGAAAAATTTCATTGTTTTCAGTCAAAATCTCTTAGGACTATAACCAAAGCCCCATGGTACATCAGTAAAATTGCCATACAAACAGACCTCAATATGCCAACAGTTAAAGAACACAAACGGACCCACTACAAACGATTTCACGATACTTTAAACGGACATCCTAACTAACTCATATAAATAATACTTCTTTTTTAGTAATAATATTACTACTACTATATTATTACTATATTAATTAATAATATTTTTGAGGAAAATCAAAAGGTGGCTCTCTATTGATTTGAAAAAGAATAAAATAATAAATGAAATTAATGATATGATACTTAAGACAGTTACGGTAATGGGATTTTCAGAGTTCAAACTTTTCATTGACTAACATAATAACAAATATTGAATATTGTGCATATAGTAGTGGAAAAAATTACTAAATGAAGCCTTCAGAAAGGGTTATGTTCCCTTCTGGCACGATAATGGTCTGTAATCTTAGAATTATCCATAAGGCACTAGGCTCATAATAACTGAACGGAACCCAGCTGTGAAATTATTTTCTGTTTTATGAGGCGTGGATCGGGTCCAGAGACCCATTACACACAGAGTCTATATTTCTCTTCAGTTAAAAAATACAAAATTATTAAATAACAAAGTAAACCAATACCATCTTAAAAAAAGCAAAAAAAAAAAGCTCATAGAATGAGATAGTTAACCATACCGAAAGTAGGTCACATTTTTCTCGTTGCTACAATATTAAATCGGTATCTGTGATGATAAAATAATTGATAGCGACCTCATGAGAAGATGACACTAATTCAATATAAGGGAAGGGGGTTGGGTTCAAGAGGAAGGGGAGGGGGATTGAAAGGACCCCGATGACCGATGATGAAGACCAATTGGCCAGGAAGCCTCAGCGGGACGTGTGATGATCCCCGAGAAGGCAGGCCCCCCCAATTACCTGGCCAAGGTAAGCTCCTTCTGTCAATAATCCTCCAGAGTGACGTCAATTAGGCGATGGCGGATTACAGGTCCAATCGCCACTATCTCATCCTCTGCCTTGCTACATTTCATCGGCTTCCGCGGATCGCCTTAATGACATTTTATATTCCCGTTGACGCTTCGACAGGTGTGGCCGTAATTAGAATGAGATAGGAAAAACAAGAGTTACATTAGTGGTACTCAAAAGCTTGATTAGCATACTAAATTCAGGATTACGAGCGCCTAAATGCAGTGAAACTTGTTTAATTCTGAAGCTGAAGAGACCACTGAAAAATTTCGAAAATTTTCTGATTTAATAGTTTTGTATTACGATAACTCAGTCTCCCAATGTCTGTTCTGTTTCAAACAGTACATATCGACTTCATTTTTGGAAAAAGGCGAAAGCGCTATTTAGCAAACTTTACAAGAAACACATGAAACGTATTTTCCTCAAATAACAATTTCATGGAAAGTACCACTTCCGATTTGCCAATTTTAAGTAACATCTAATGCGTGTCTTCTGTGCCCAATTTGAGAAGTTTTCCATAATATTTTCATATAATTTTTTATGAAACTTTGTTATGATCTTCAAGTAAAGTATCACTTCCGCTCGTCATGTTGTAACTAAAAAGGGAAGTGCACAACTAGAAGTTACAGCAATCCTAAATACAAAATTTTAACTTTCTATGGGTGTATGTTTTGAGTTATGAAAGATACGAACGAATGTACGTACAGACATCACGACGAAACTAGTCAAAATGGATTCAGGGATTGTCAACATGGATATTTCCGTCGAAATCTGAAAACTAAAAATTTTCGCTATTACAATATTTCCTTTACTGCTTACAAAGAAGTTAAATCTAGGGGCCGACAGAAAAGTTCGTGTTATCCACGATTTCTAATTAGTCGAGTTCGACTGTACTATCGTATGTTACTAAACAGTGGCGCCGCCCATCGTATGATAGTGCAACTTCATTTTATATTAACAACCTTCTTTTTATGAAACCTTTACGTTAATTATCAGTCGATGGATATTTAATTTATCAAAGTGAATCTTATTTTTTTTTTTTTTTTTATAAACAATTATTTAATTCATCATTAATTTCTATTTTTATATTATTACATTACATTATTGTAGAGTGTATTGTTTACAAGAGGATGGGAGGAGGTTTCGATGTTAACCGAGTGAGTACCTTCTGATTGAGAATCGAATCCACACTTTCCTTTAATTGGTTTTAATGTTTGAGGCCGTTTTTCATCCTAATTCGAACTCGTTATAACAAAGGAAAGGAACAAACTTGTACCAGATCTGGCTGTAAAGGCGAAGAGGACTGCATTACAGTAGAGGACAGGTGGTAGCCATAACATTAGCGACTTGTTGCTGAAGTCGTTAGCCAAACCGGGCAATTACACAACCCTTCCAGGATCTCGGGGTACAACAGGTACACAACACCTTAGACCTTAGTCTTCCTTGTACCTCTCGGGTGTCATTAGACCACTGGAGAGACTCCTGAGGATGCAAAGAGCTATATGAGCTGGCGTGCAAGATGTCCAACAGGAATATATTATAGTAACGATCAAATGACTAATAAAAATCACCTGTTTTTTTTATTTATTAATCTATAATCAATAATTATACCATGACATTTTTTTTCGACAAATAATCGTTCATTCGGAAGAAGAGTGCCATAATTCAGATTTTTTTTAGCTTGGAAAGCATTCATTAACGTAAATTTTTTTGAGAAAAAATATCTTTTGGTTTCAATATTTACCGCAATAAAAAATTATTGTTAGTTTAGCTATTATAAGTTTACTAGTCAAACATTACTTTCTTCAAACTGTGATTTAGAGAGTAACTTCATAAAGACTAACTTAATAAAGATAATAATATATTATATTAATGTTATAATAATTTATTTCTTATGCTAGTTAGATGGTCAAAATGTATCAACTTATCTTCTGTATGCATAATTGATAACATCATTATTTACATATGAAAGAGCAAAAGCTCAAAATGAGACATAAATAATGATTAGGACATAAAGGGAAAATCCCAAAAAACAAGCCAAGAAAAAATGAATCATTTGTCGATATTTCGCCAATTCAGGCTTTATCAGGACAGAAGAAGAGAAAGAAAAAACCTATATAAAATACAAAATGCGGCAAATCTCACATCTCAAATCTCATAGTCAAAAAAGTCACCAACCAGACATCTCCTTTTCCTTTCTCTTCTTCAGTGGCGAAATATCGAAAGATGATTTACTTTCTGTTATTTCTGAGACTCTTGGCTTCTTGTTTGGAATTTTTCATTTAAATCCTAATCATTATTTACGTTAAAAATATTATTTTGTACTTTAATGCATTTAATAAAATATTTTGATTCTACTTTAATTTTCAAATCAATTTTTTCTCCAATAAAAATGTTTTATTTTTCATAAATTTGTCTTATCTTATCATTCATAAATTCTAGACGAGCAAGCACTGTTTTTAATAAAAATTGCCACGATTTCAATCATGATTAAATGATCAAAAAATGAAGATTAACTTTTTATTTTAAAAGCAAAAAATATAAGTAATATTGACTAAGAAAATGTCCGACTTGATGTTTTATCAGCGATTTGAAAGACAGCGATAAACATAAATAGACCGACATACGCTTCTCTTGTAACATTACAGTTTTTCGGATTATGGTACTTTTCTTCCAAATGAACAAAATATTCCACAAGGATCACGGCAGAAAAATAAATTCTTAAAGTTTCTTCCTTTATAATTCCACATTACTGCATTTTTAATACGATTCATTGAATTTAGAATCTGCTCATGACTCACAGAGCCTGTTTCATTTAAACAAAAAAATTAAAAAATCAGACTCACTGACTGCCAGGAAAAAAGATTGACAATAACCTACTGAAGGACGACCCCTGCACAAGTGCATTACAAACATCAGACAGCAAAACCAAGATAAACCGAAAGGACACGTTACAAATTAACACAGTTACTGATGGAGCATGGACAAATCAAACATTATTTAAAATGTTTCCACCTGAGAACACGTATGGCTCTCGCAGAGTACACGAACAATTCGAAGAAATCTTATTCCGCAGTAACTTAGTGCAATAGGTAAAACTTATTTAATCAAGACCATCATGATGTCAAGGGTACTTGGCCTACTCCCGAAAAAATTATGCTTACTAAATACAGGAAGAATAATCTGCAATAATAATCTACTGAAGATATGACTAGTAAAATTTAAAAAATATATATCATCATAAGAATATAACCAAGAAAGATGAAGAGCTCTCAATACTCAATAAAAGACTCTACAATATAAAAATGATGTAGAATGGAATAGAAGAAGAACTTTATTCTGGGACTAAGTCACTGAAGAATAACACAATTGAAAAAATAAAACAGAAACAATATCTGGCCATAAGACTTCAAAATAAAAATCAATTAATGTTTACAATGTTTTAAATAAAATAAAAGGCAAACAATATAAATTCTTCAGTTGATATCCACATGATGGTATAGAAGGATCAATCTAATTAGGGATTGCTAAATTATTTGCCACTTCTATATATTTGTTTTATTGAAAACTAGTTTCGAATGTTATAAATCCATCTTCAGTTCAAGGTTTAAATGGATTATATCAAACAGAAAACAGTTTGTACTGGTTTCTTCTCGCAATGAACTAACAGTACTTGAACTGCGAGAAGAAACCGGTACAAACTTTTCTGTTTGAAATAATCCATTTAAACCTTGAACGGAAGATGAATGTATAACATTCGAAACTAGTTTTCAATAAAACAAATTTATAGAAGTGGCAAATAATTTAGCGATCCCTAATTATATAAATTCTTGTCCCGAAAACCTTCAAGTTTCTTAAGTATACATTTTTTTTTTTTAATTTCCCGAAAATGGTATTTTTGGAATATTACCATTCTTCCACTCAGCCGTTCAATTGTACTTTTTAACAATTTCAAGGGGTTCCATAATACCCGCAGAGTTCTTTATTACCACCGCTTTCTATATTATTTACTGAAATCTTTGTTATGTCAGTATTATGTATCTGGTGTGTATTTTTTTTACGTTTTCCATACAGGAATCATTTCCATATATTTGCTTAGAACACAGGAGGTAAACAAACATACATTGTTCACTACCGCGGAATCGCTACCCGAAGCACACAATGGTCGAATCACAACCAAACGGTCATCCGACCTCGTTAAAAGTTGTCACTAATTGGTGCAAGTTAACCTCTGCTCTTGATGAACGGGTCATTACTGAGTTGATGCTGGTGATACCTTTCCCGCCCCAACACCTGGTTCAGAACTTTCATTACCAAGCGATATGGAGTATGGAATGTCGTGACGGACAATAGCTTGAAAGTTGTTTTGTAATTGCTATGTTTGTGAAATCATCGTTTTGGGTGTTCTTCAGAGGGCATGTCAAAAAATATATATTTCAATTTATAGGATGAAGGTAAAGTAATTGTAAAACCTTAGTACGTGCACATGTAGGGATATTCAACATGGCGTCCAAGATTGCTGCTTCTGTAAAGGGTATTATAAATTCCTTCTACTTGGGGATATTATCATATATCAAATTACATGTTTTTTGGAGATTTAGAATTAAAAAAAGTTCCTGGATTGTGTCGGACGTTAAAAAATCCAAGCTCTCTGCCGTCCATCTTTCTTCTGTATTTATAGCACGTACTGACTTTGTGAATCATACATTAGATCTGACATTATAACTAATACTGCGACCTCTCTCATTCACTCCTGCAGAAGTAGCAGTACTAATTCAATGCCTACCAAAAAGAAAAGTCCCGAACTAAGACTTAATGAATGCTGAGGTGAAAAGCAGCTTTCTTTAAGTTTAATTAGTTTAATTCAGGCAAGAGTTTCCAAAATTCATTGATAGAAGAAGGTTTGTCTTCAAAATCTTCAAGCCTATCTTTTCAATTCGCTTGTATATATATATATATATATATATATGAAAATATATGAAAATTTGTATATATATATATATATATATATATATTCAATTGTAATTTATATTCACATATTTTTATTCGTATTTTCCCCGAATAAAAGAGACTATTGCCCAGGATCGAATGTCGGCGGTTAAGTGGCGGGACTGCGATTTCCATCCGTTTCATAATCCCTAGAGCATGATTACGAAAGTTTTAGAGATGTCTTATATATTTATCACGTCCCTATATATAATAAGGTAATATAGATCTCTTTTCCGGCTCTCAGGAGCGATGGATTTTGACGAAAGAGGTATCAAAAGAAATGGAATTTCACGAAGAAGTGACGAATGCTAATTTCAATCGTTAAATTCTTACTAGGATTTAAATAAAAGTGATCGAGACAGGACGGGCCGGGTTTTCAAGATATCGAAGCGGCCATCAAGATCATTTGCGTTCTCATAGAACGCATTGATTCAGCGTTTTAAAGCCCAAAAACCTACCGTTTTTTGAGATAACAGATGACAGCCGCACGGGCCTTATGTCATCTTGGGTACGTGCCGTTGTCATGACAACTATATATCAATTTGGGTGTGTTTACAAAAACTTTTAATGATTGGGAAATTGTATATTGTTTCCCATGTGCAATCCTCCAAAGCACTGTTAAATATGAATACTACACATAGAAAATGTTATAGCTGAATCTAATTGCCTAACTGCTAAATTGAAGAAGTGTTTTCCAGTGGGGTAAGCTAATTACTAATTAAGTATGAACTGTAACTTCAAAATAGTCATTACAAACCATGTAGCTTCACCAAATGTGTGTTAAATAAACTTTTTTGGCAATATTATATTGTTTACACAAATAAATGTGTTTCCCTAATATCGCTTATGCTTCTAATGTATTAGGGATTATAAGAAGGATATCTAATGCGAGAATTCTCGCTCGGGTATACTATATATTTGGAAATGTATTATATATTTATCTATGTCTTGTATATATATATATATATATATATATATATATATATATATATATATATATATATATATATATATATATATATATATATATATATATATATATATATATATATATATATATATATCAAAGTTTCGCTAATTTAGATATCATCAGGACAGAAAAACATAATATCACGTAAGATAGACCTTGTAGACATTTTTAGTCGTATTTTCCAAAAAAATAGACTATTGGAGTGGGTCGAAGGTCGGCGGTGAGCGGCGGGGCAGTGTTTTCTATCCGTTTCATAGCCCCTAGAGCACGATTATTAAAGTTTTGGAGATGCCTGATATATATATTTTTTTTTCTCCCCTACATTTGAGCACCTCCAACGGCCCCCTTTGGGTCAAATGAGCTGAAATTCGGTATGTAGGGTTTTCTTCCAGACAGAACGAAACCATAAAATCATGGGGGAATTCCAATCAAAATTTCGGTATGTTTACCTGAAATTTCAGCGTTTTAAAAGCTTTGCGCATCTCTACAACTTCACCAAATTAATTTATAGGGTTGAAAATTTGTATTTGAATTGAGCTGTTGTTAGTGAAGTGAAATGGTTCACCGACCCCCTCGGGTTTCTGTATCCAAGTTCAGTGGAGAGACAGAATAATATATAATAAAAGTATGTGTTTTTTTTTTTTATATTTTGTATTTTAGTGATAATACGACTTTAGTGACGGAGCTCTGTTACTTTCAGATATTTTTTTCTTAATTTTGATATTGATATTTAATACATTTGCTTCGAATGTATTCAATACGTATTTGAAAATTATCAAATATTTTAAAAATAAAATAAAACTAATGTGAATACCATTATTATTTCCCATAATATTTATATCCACTTATTTTCTATGAGCTCATGTTCCTTATAAAAACCAGTATGTGACGTCATTCATAAAAAAACAATCGTGACATCAATCATACTCAAGTGGTACGTGCAGTTCGGCGGTTACGAGATAAATAAAAATTAAATAAAATCCCGAGTCATCAAAAGCTGCTACTGTTTCGAAGCCTGCTAAACTAAAGAAAAAAAATTTAAAAACTCTGACATCTTAAGTAGAGACAGTTATGGGAGAAACCGAAGGGAGAAAAAAAGGACACTAAACTAAGACATAGAAGGAGGCTTGTAGTCCTGCGACCACGGACCGCCACTAAATCTTCACTAATGTCCTTCGCTGGTTCTTTTTCTCGCCTCCCGTCTCATCTAGAACGGATACGCGCATAATAAAACTAAATAAGAAGTTTACGACCCTCCAAATGTGGCCCACGTATTCAGCTGACAACGAACATAGTCCAAGGGGATTTGGGCAAAATATAAACACTATATCCCTTTCGGAAAGAAAAAAAAATTAAAAATATTTACTATTATAGAATATATCAACTAATTGAATACGTGTATACATTAAATTTATCAATTTGTAATAATTTAAATAAAAAAAAAAAGCTTTAGTAAGTGTATCGAAAGAATTTCCTTAAATGTTTGTAATCTCCAATAATCATTAATTTTAATTTTTGAGTCTTTTATTTATATATTTTTGTTTTAACCAATGCATTTTAATTAATTTCTTAAAAATAACTATTTTTTTTATTTCCTTGTACAAAGTAAAAACTGGCGGTTGAGCGTAATCTCGGCCAAATCACCTCCTTGCACAACCGTTGGCTTAGAAACAGTACGGTTCAGCACAGACGTCACCTATACGTACACACCTACGTTCGTTTGTAGCTCGCATAACTCAAAAACGGTTAACCATAGAAAGTTAAAATTTTGTATTTAGGATTTTCGTAACATGTAGTTGTGAACCTCCTTTTTTGGTCACTACATGATCACCGGAAGTTCCTTGAAGTTCAAAATAGATTTTCATCAAAAATCATATTAAAATATAATGCAAAATTTTCAAATTTGTTATTAATGATTTATATATTCATTTAAATAACATAATAGTTCAGTTTCTCCCATAACTGTCCCTACATACGATGTCACATTTTTTCAATTTTTTTATTTGGTGTAAATTGGCAAACCGCTAGCGGTACTTTACTTGAAGATCATAATAAACTTTCATCAAAGATGCAATGTAAAACATCTCAAATTTGGTAAATAAGACTTTTATATCAATATAAATAATATAATAGATTTTGGTTGAAATTGGTGAGCCTAAAGGGGCACTTTATTTGAAGGTCATAATAAATTTACATCAAAATTTATATTAATATTTAATACAGAGATCATATGGTTGGTGATGTAGGTTATAAACGCGAATTTTTTTCCACTCTGATTATACATCTTTATTACTTGTTTAAGTGTTAAAATCGAGTGTAAAATACTTGCTTTCCTCACCATTTGTGAGCTGAACAAATCTGCAGCAGGAGAATAAGATATAAGTTAAGCGGGTTCTTCTGCTTAAAATGTCGAAACCGTCGATTTCCAATGCTTTACTTAGCGACATAGTGGCCGATGTTGTCACGGAATACGAAGAAATCTCTTGGGAACTTGTTGTCTACTGAAAGAAAACGGCTTATGAAAATGGAATGTGATCTCCAGAAAAAAGAGCTTGTGTGTGTGTCGTTTTTGAGACACTGCTATCTTTGGAAACTACTAACCAAATTCAGGATCATTTTTTGAGCCACCGATTTATATAGGGGTACCAGGAAGTCTGATGTGGACACTCGTCCACATCAGATACTTCAATTTGTTTTTGTCGCTAGTCCAGATGATCATTGGAGCTATGAAATTTTTATTATATTCTATTATAATGATTTATCGTCTTTAGAAATTGAAAAAGTGTGGCGAACTTCTCTTCATCGTCTTGTAAAATTTGGCTCAAGGCTTTCGATAGTTTTAGCTTCTGCCAAATTGATTCGAATTGGGGGCGCAATTTGCATGAGTTTGATTGTTCGAACCATATTGCCACATTTTTTGTTGAGGGGTACAGTTTAGATTCTTTGTCAAAATAAGAGACAATTTTGCAAATGATTTTTTTTTTTAGCTTGATCTGATATGTTTTGTGAATGTGAGGAATCTATCCAGAGTTAAATCAAGTTATTGCATGGATTAAGGCCAGGGAATGTGTGCTAAATTTGTGAAAATATGATTAATATTGTCCTAAATTTTATGCTCTATCAACGAAAGTCCAAGCAAAACATTCACTTTTTCACCATTTGATTGTGTTTTGTATTGTACTAAATTTGTATCCCATTAAATACCTACCGCAATAAATAAATTAATCAATTTTCATTCAATTATTTCTCGACACAGAATCGAAATTGAAAAGGAAAAAAAAAAAAAAAAAGACAAAATGCTGAGTATTTTGTTCATCGGTCCTTTGTAGCGAAGCGTGCTTGCCGAATGAAACGAATTGGTTTTTTAGCTTTTATGGAAGGCTGGCTGGCGCCACTCCTATTTTCCCATTCTCCCACCAATTTTATATTTTAATTAAAACGCTGTTTTAAACCGTTTGTGGACATAAAAGAAATAATAATAAAAAAAAATAATGGATACAACAATGGTGGGAAATGGATTTATTAAAGACTTTTCGTATCAAATGCCGTCGCTTTCAGGCCTCGATAGGGGGTCATTCTGAGGGCGTATTATTTCAAGGATGACAAAAAAATATTATACATATATATAACGATTGTATATCGGTTATATATCTGTTCCTTCCTGTTTGTATAATAATTGGCTTCGTCAGAAATTATTTAATCATTGTATTTATTCATTTTGGTTTATTATTTTAAATAATGAATCTTAGTAACTGACCATGAAAAAAAAATTAATAATTTATCCCCTCCCCCCTCCCATCAAAATTTGAGGTTTAAGGTTTCAAGATAAGTGATGATCCAAAAAAATTGAATGAAAAAATCCTTCCATCAGCTGTCCGCGGATAGATCTGGAATCAAAGTAACACGTCACTGCAAGACTAGGAGAATGGTCTTCTATTATGGAGGATACTCTCCTATCCTCCTAGCCGCAGGATGATTCCCGGAACTCGACATTATCATCCGGCATTTTGTTTCAATATGGCGGCCAATTAGAGTTTTTTGCCGCTTTTCTCAGACTACTGGGCCCAATTTTTTTTACTTCCTTGTACGAAGTAAAGGAAGTATTGTAATCGTGAAAATTTTCCGTTTTCAGATTTCAACGGAAATATCCATTTTGATCATCCCTGAATCCATTTTGACTAGTTTCTCTATCCATTTCGACGTCTGTGCGTACATGTGCTCGTAAGTGCTTATCTCGCATAACGGTTTTACGTAGAAAGTTGAAATTTGGTATTTAGGATTGCTATAAAATCTAGTTGCGAACCTTCCTTTTTGGTCACTGCATCATCACCGGAAGTGATACTTTACTAGAAAGTCATAATTGATTTTCATAAAAAATTATATTAAAATATAATGCAATAATCAATTGGAATCTACACTCGAACATCTATGTATCGAACTTTTTTTGGAACCTTGAATTTTTGTAAAAAAAAATATTCTGTATATCAAATAAAATTTCTATATATCGAACAAAAAATTCCAATTTAAAAAAAATATAAAATATGGTTGTCATCAAAAAGAGCTCTTAGTTTATGTACATAAGAATGGTTAATAATTAAATAAAAAATAAAAAATGTTCCACTGGTTTCCAATGAAAAGATCTCGTTTCAGAAGCTGCTTATAACTACCTAAATTCTCTAAATCTCTTGCCTAACATAGACTGAAATTTTAATTTTAAATTCAGTTTAACTTTCTCTTTCTTTTTGTGATCATGGTTTTAAAGCATTATTTCGATGAGGAATCATACACAAAAAGACATTAGAATCTATTTTGCGCGAAAAAAAAAATGTTTGTGTATGTTTGTTTATTTATAATGCATGTCCTTATTAAATTATAAATGTACATTTATAAAAGATCTGCAATTACAGATGTAATTTGTATTATTTTTCAAGTAACTGTCATTGATTGTTAAGTTTTCTTTTTCTTTGACTCTAAAAAATTGCATTTATTGCTGATGTAATAGATTTAGAGTCAAGTATGATTTAACACCCAAAAATTGTCTTTGATAATTCTTTCACTCTAATGAATAGCTGTAATTGTTTTTAGCCTGAAATGGGTGAAAAATTGCAATCTTTCTATATATGGCCCAGTTACCCCGGAACACGTTAAACAAAGTTCACGAGACCTTACTATAGTCGTTATAGCCGAATCGTCGCTATAACTGATGTCGTTATAGGTGGCTCCAGTGTATCAACTTTTATTCCCCAGAAAAATGGACCAATTAAAATATTCAATTCACGAATATACATACACGAACCTCTATATATCGATTTTTTTTTTCAAGGAACCTTCGTGTTCGTTTTTTAGAGTTTCGACTTTATAACAATTAATTAGCTTATTATTAATATATCTCCATTGTATATGGTTATTAGGGTGGTTTGAAGCACTTCGTTTGTCAATGTTTCCACCCCGACGCCTCCAGTGAAGGAACTATTACGCTCCTTTGTACCTCAGATGGAAAATGGCGGTAATTAGACCCCCGTTGTCTCGACGCTTCCTTAAACTATTTAACAGCTCTTGGGATTATCCCCTAATTCCCTCCACCACTAACTCGGCTATTTCCCGATCGGGAGCGCAGGGCTCCTCCAGATTAGGAGGGTAAGGACAAAGACACTGCTACAAGACGTATTTGCCCCAAACTCATTTATGTTGCTATTAGACCACGTGAGGGTCGGGTATTAGTTAGGAGTCAATTTGCCCTCTCAAAGGGCCGAGCCGTCTTAGCGCCCTTCAAAGGCCACTAATTGCCAATAGCTAACCACCGATAGCTAGTCGGGAGCCTCCCACTTCTTGCAGCCTCCCAGGATCACCACTCGGTTACTCCCGGTACACTCTTTTCAGACAAAAACACGTAAAACCACATAATACTCATACACAATGGAGATATATTAATAATAAACTAATAAATTCTAATATATTCCAATAAGTACATTTATCTGATGAATAAAAGTTAATACAGTGGAACTTCCACAAACGGACACTCCGACTACCGGACATCTCTCATAACCAGACAGTTTTATTTTCCCTGTCGTGATACCATTTACTTTACATTGTTTTTTCTTCTATAAGACTTCTATAAACCGGACCTACTAATAAAAGGACACGGGCACAGATTTAGTCCTTTTTTTTTAAATAATTCTCTCTTAACCGGACAGTAAGACAAAAAAAAACACAATTTCTCCGATGGATATACAAGCTAATACGGCCTGCTAAGATAATTTCATAGAATTTTATTTCACAGCACGGTACAGTGGATGTACCTTTTTTGTATATAAACAAACCATTAATGTTTCAAAGAACATTTTGTCAATCTCCCTCAACAACAATTTTATATACCTTATAATTAGGTTCATCCCGTGTGCTATTGTGAATAATATACAGTGAATTGTTATAATCAGTGTTATTAATGATAATATAGTGTCATGTTTAAAAAATATCTGATGTGGACATACCATGACTTCCTTAAACGCCTATTAAAATATAAATCGGCTGCTCAAAAAGTGGCCCAGAATTTGGTTACTAGTCTCCGAAGATAGCAGTAGCTCAAAAACGACACTCGGCGTAGCGGCGTTCATCTATTGACACACACACAGACACACACAAATAAGCTCTTGTTAATGAAGGTCTTATTCCGTTATTATATGTCGTTTTCTGTCTATGTCACTAGACAAAGCATTGGAAATCGACGGTTTCAACATTAAGTGGAAGAACCTGATTAACTTATATCTTATTCTCCTACTGCAGATTTGTTCAGCTCACAAATGGGATGAAAACAAGTATTTTGTACTCAATTTTAACACATAAAACAAATAATAAAATTGTTTAGGTAGAGTGAAAAAAATCGCGTTTATAATCTTTATTTATGATCTCTGGATTATTATACCATTTAGGATATACCTTTTGATTTAAGTTTATTATGATTTTCAAGTAAAGTACCCCTTTCGGCTCTTCAATTTCAACCAAAATCCATTATATTACTTATATTGATATAAAAGTCTAATTTACCAAATTTGAGATGTTTTACATTAAATTTTAATATCATTTTTGATGAACGTCTAATATGACCTTCGAGTAAAGTACCACTTCCAGTTTGCCAATTTAAACTAAAATCTAGTATGTTATTTCAATCAATATTTAAATTAATTAATTAATTTAAATACTAAATTTGAGAAGTTTTGCATTATATTTTAATATAATTTTTGATGGAAATCAATTATGACCTTCAAATAAAGTACCACTTTCAGTGATCATGAAGTGACTAAAAAGGGAGGTTCACAACTAGATTTTACAGCAATCCTAAATACAAAATTTTAACTTTCTACGGCTAACGGTTTTTGAGTTATGTAAAGTACGGACGTACGAACGTACATACAGACGTCATGACGAAACTAATCGAAATGGATTCAGGGATGGTCAAAATGGAAATTTCCGTTGAAATCTGAAAAACGAAAATTTTCGCGATTACAATACTTCCTTTACTGCGTGCAAATAAAAAACTGGTATAATTAAAAAGTGTTTAACTTTAAAAGAAAAAGATGAATTGATAAAAGTTAGTGAAAAAAATAAGGAAAGCATTCAGGAACGTTGGAAAAACACAAGAAGTCGGCTCTTTAAAAAACAAAAAATTAATTTTTCACTGGGCAGAGCAGAGGAATATTGAATTATAACTAACTTTTTTGAAAGCATGAGGCCTTGAAATTTTCAAGTTGGTGTATGAGTGGTTTTATCGAGCAAGAGTGGCTAGCATTCCGATTAGTGAACCTTTCATAAGAGAGCAGGCGTTGTATGTCGCCTAAGCATTAGGGCGAACCGAGTTTAAAGCTTCCGTCGGTTGGTTTGGCAAATTTGAAGTTAGACACGAAATAAATTGCAATACTTCGAGTGAAGAAACAGCATCAGAAGACGCTGATGTGGTTAGCGACAGATCGGTCAAACTTAAGCAGTTAGGTAACGGTTATATGGCAAATGATATTTTTAATATCCTAATTTTTAAAATTCTTGAAATCAGATACGTTGTTTGGCATCAGCTCCTGGACTATCAGGGCTAAGCAAAGCTAGATACAACCATAAAAGCAAATCATACTTTGCGTAAATGTCTCTAAATGGCTAATTATAGGACATAGAGACCATTCATCACTCTGATGCACTTTTAACTACCTTACCCGGACAGAGCCTTTATACTGTCCAAAGCTAAATACCAAATCGATTAGAAATATTTTATAATTGATTATAATGTGCAGTTTCAAAAAATGTTTTTATATCTTAGTACCTACTAGGGTCTAGGGCATAACCATAATCATGATTACGATTACGACTGAAGTTATAAAAAAAAAAAAAAAGTGCATGATTACTTGATTTAACGATCGTAATCGTATTCACGGTCATGATGATTACGATTACAATCGTGTAACCAAGAAATCACACTCTTTTTTAGTTTATAATCGTAATCATGATTATGATTCTGCCCATCTCTGACTAGGGTTCACATTGTTAGTTAGGCGAGGAAGCAGAATTATTACAGACAAGTAATCACTGAAGTGTCTATAATCGCCAAATCGGGCGTAAGTTAAGGATAAGAATGAAAATTGGATCAAAAATTATTATTAGAAATAAAAGTTTCATATTGGTGGACATGAAAATCTTAATTTTTTTCAAAAATGTCGGAAAGAGGGATATACCACACTGCATATAGTATTTTCTTCCAGGACTTGGTATTAAGAAAATTTCCAAAAAATTATAGCTTGTTAATACTAAATATCATATAATACTATAATATAGCTATATAATCAATTTGGAGATAGGTCCCCCCTCTCCGGAGAATAGTGTTGCCACGAACACAGCCTATTGTATCGCGCTAACAATGGGAGTGTTGGCCCATTCATCCTGTTCCTGTTGCTTCATAATTAACTCCTCTCTGTGTTTGCAATATTTCGGCAAATATTTTCGGATTGTATTTAATAAGATTGACAAACAAGCTGAATATATTTTTTTTATTGTATGTATTGATATTATACTTTTTTTATATGTTTTAGTATCAAACGATTAAAAAAAATTTGATTTAATAAAAAATGAAAACCCTAAACTACGGAAATAACTTTTGTATATTACGACCCTATTCGTCCTAAGGTACGGAATGTACTTGCTTATCTACTCCAACACATCAGTGGATTGTTAGTGCAGTAGCTCCCCATGAATATTGAAACTTGGTGTTGAAGTCGGGTGCCTTCCATACCCAAATGAGAATAAACACTCTCCTTTATTCTATACATTAATTTACATTCTGAGTGTTTAAATGCACAGATGCAAGAATCTTTCTTTATTTGAACGGGACGGAATATACTTGCGAGGAACCGTAAAGTGTAGTGGAAGGCACAAGACAACTATACCAAGACTCAATATTCATGTGCTTCAACTTCACTAACAACCCACCAATGCGCTCAAGTAGATATGCTTAGATTTCAAATACTTAAAACATAATGAAATGTTTTTTTCAGTATTTTGAGCTCACAATGTTTCAAAACATTTGCGGGAATTCACAGAGGAATTCGGGCCAACAAACGTATAAATCGGTCGTGTAGTTCGAAAAAAATATACTTTTAATTACATTAGTGAATTATTAGCGAAGTATGAACTGATGAAGTATTCACAATTATTAATTTATAAAGAAGATCAATCATTTATCCTTTTTATGAATAACAAATATTAATAATATGTATGTAAATCCACTTTGAAGAATAATATTGTTTTTATGTAAAAAAATCGCACAAAGATACGGATATTACCTTCCGTATCCTACAGCTTTCCAAACCTCCATGTCTTCTGATCTTCGAAAACTGCTTCCAGCATCCAACACTCCAGAAGAAGTAGAATAAGACTGACGAACGAAGGAACCGTGTAGAATCGGAGGCTCGATATATTTATAATTTGAAACGTAAGTCGTTTGAAAGGACATAATATCATTTTGGATACGAAGGAAAAAGTGTTATAAATTTTAATATAGCCCGACATCGCACTGGTGTAGTTTTTAAAGATGTTTTTTTTAAGCCATTCGCCCACTGGAAAAAATGAGGCGGCCTGAGGTCACAAGGTTTTTACTGCCTGCACGTGACTCTGAGGAAGAAATAAAATCTGAACCGAAAAATCTGGCGGATACCAACGTTCTCGAAGGCCTCTGAAGACAATGGTTCGAGGTTTGAAAGTGTTTTGAGATGGAAAAAAATATATATGTTATATAAATGATATGTTGTTCTTAGCTTGATATATTATCCTTGATTCATAAAATGTTTAAATCTTAAAGCATCTTTAATCGTTGAAATTTCAACTGTGAAGACAAATTCAAATGATCGCTGCCAAAAAATCAATGCCAAAGAGGAATTGGCCGCTACGGTTAGCAGTTCCAACGAAATATACAAGAAGTAACGGTTAGCAAGTCTAATAAGTTTCAATTTCGAACGTCTTGAAAGAAGTGAATATAATAACCTTGGTCAAATATTTAGGGTTTTTCTATTGTTCTTGATCTGTGGACCTGTCATTCTTCTGAAAAAAATATTAGATCAATGTTTTAGTGCTATCTCTACGTAAAAAACATTATCGGAGTAAATTGCAGGACAAGTTTCATGTTTTTATTCAGTTTCAATTTTCCGAAGTATGAATTTATGAATCATACATTTATGAAGTATGAAGTATGAATTATACCAGTCATGAATTTTTGTCAGGTGATGTATAGAGTCTGTGAGTGTGGATAGAGTTTGGATCTGTTTTTCGGTTTGATGTGTCGAATGCCTAGGTCGCTTTTAGAGTTTTGAAATACTGTATATAAATACAGAGTAAGGCAGAAATTATTGACAGATTTTGAAGAGCTATCTCCAGAAAAATGTTTGTTTTATTTTTTTTTAAATACATTGAAAATATTTTTATTTTAGTGGGTTTCGAAAATAACTTCTTCCAAATGTTATGTTATTGACTCCGCATTGCCAAAATCATTCTCGGAACTTTTCCATCAATGTGAGTCATTTCTGGTTGAATGGTATTGATTTAACGAAATCGGTGTTTAAACACATTGTTCTTGAGGAATCTCCAAATAAAAAAAAAAAAGACACGGTAATTTAAAAATCGCAGATAAATCTAGTGATCGTGCCGGCCACCCTATGTCACCCCTCAAAGAGCTCAATCTGTCAGGGAACATTTCTCTCAAAACTTCAAGTGAATGTCGAAATGTGTGAGCCACAGTTCCATGTTGTTGGTTAATTTCATCCAATTTAAGGCGTAGGATAGTCTCTAACATGTGCACGTGACGATCACATTTATACTCCCCCTCCTCAAAAAAGTATAGGCCGATAGGACCAAAATCACCAAAAGCCGCCCTACAGTGATTTCCCGAAATGTATCAGTTATTCCATCAGAAATAAATCGATATAGTAGTGAAGCGAGACTGACCCTTGAGGTATTCCTGCTAAGACTGGTCTAACGATAGAACATTCTAAGACATGGTGGACAAATTACTGAAAAAAAAAATAAGATAATAGGTGGGAGGGAGTATTATCTTAAGTTAGAAGAAACCCCTGATGCCGATTGAACATTAGTAATATATTAGTATCTTAGTACTGTATTAATATAAATAAAATACCAACAAAATTTAAAATAGCATACATGTTTGAATCACAATCTATAGTATTTTTATAGCTAATTATATTATTTATATATCTATTAATTATATCACGCTACGATCGATAGGAACAGAGCAGTAACCATAAATAAATTGCTAAGAGAAAAAGTGTACTACTTGCGTACGAATCATTGTCATGACAACTACACATAATAAATGTAAACATATCGTGTGAAAATGTTATTTTGTAAATAAAATGGGAGGTAATGAAAAAAAGTATTAAAACGGTAAGCATTATTTCCGTTTATAAAAATTGATCCTGTTACTTCAAAATGTCTACAACAAATGAGACTGACAACATATAATATCACGGGTTATTTTAAAGATTATTTCGTATTTTAAGGGTTAATAATCCAAAAAGGGCAGAACTAATAATTAATATATTCGGATATGCAATCCATAATTCACTGCGCGTATTAGCCTGCCCTAAAATTCCGTGACCTTTTCATAGGAAACGTGCATTGTCTGAGAGTGCATTTGTCCCTCGAGGCCAATTAATACTGAGAAAGTTTTAACCAGCTGAGGAAGGGCTCACATTGTGCCCGGGCCCTTTCGTACATTTTTCCGAGAGCGAGTGCCCTTTCTAAAGAGGCAATTAAACCAGCGGTAAACTTTTCGATGGCCTTGCGAGAATAAAAACTTGGCCCGAAAGTACAGCGAGCTTACTAAATAAAAACTCCCGTAAAGGTAGGAAGGTAGTGAAGGTAGATCCTTATTAGCCGACTTGAATCACTCCTTAAGTATGTCCTTTAATTGGCTACACGCTCGCGCTGGCACTCGAGTGCGGTCGCTAATGATGACGCCATTAGGCGGGTTTCGAACCCATTCAGATCAGCTCCGACGCGCTCCGCTTGTCTGTCGCCACCTCTAATTGGCTCGCGAAGGCGCCTCTGCGGTAGACCGTGATATTTTTTTAAGGATGAGGATATTCTATTAACTGAACATTAATAGCACTGAAAATAAATTGACTTCAACATCAAACTAAAACATTTCAGAGAAGATTCATAATATAATACGAAATCTTAATTATAATCGAATTATGTTACTTTAATACAATAGAGAAAAGAAAAGTAATCACAAATTGGCATTCGATAACTAAATTCTAACAATCAAGTTAAACAGTAAAAAAAAAAATTACTTCTGCGCAAATAAATAGATTTATTTAAGGATTAATTTGGTAATAATGTATTATTAGAAGAACTAGTAAAATAAGGTAATGCAAGATATAACATAAAAATTATTGTCACAATATCAGTATATCATGTTTTAGTACAGTCCTGAGATCTTTCATGAATGTTAGTTTAAGAGGTCTGAAAGGGGTTTCTGGGAATCTATGTTCTGTGATCGTGATCGTCAGCAGGGCCCTTAAAATCTTCAATGCAAGCATTCCTGTCCCACCACTCCATCGTTTCACTATTCCATTTGGAGTGATCCTATGTATCTGAGATCTTATCTTTTTCTCAGTTGATGATGCCTGAATTGGCGCAAAGTTCATAGGTTAGTTATCTACTGTTATTTGAGAAATTATAGGCTCTTCTGATGATATCCTGATGGCGGTCACTGACGATTACTACAAATGGAACGATGGAATTGTCGGAGTGAAGAAGATTTCAAGAATCCCTCTGTCGATCACTCCACACCATCGTTTCATTTTTTAACAACAGGTAGAGATTCGTGATCAATCATACACTTAAGCACGTATTATATAATATATACAGCCTAAAAATGAGGAGCTTTCTATCATAATTTAATATATCGACGTCGTTTTTTGAAAAAGGCTTAAGCGCCAAAAATTTAGGTTTCAACTTATTATGGGACCTAAACACCGCCTCTATCGATTCCCGCTTACGATGTATCGAAAAAAAAATGGAAATGGTCTAAAAATCGACTATTTATGACGTAAGCACCAAATACTAACGACTCTCAGTAGTCACACTGGCCATAACCAGTGCTAGAAGTCTTTAAAATATATTATAAATTATAAAGGTTTTGCCACCTTAATAAACTCCTACAGTATACAATAAAGAATAAAATTGTTATTTGGAGAAAAATCGTTTCAAGTGTTTCCTGTAAAGTTTACTAAATGCCGCTTACGCCCTTTTTCAAAAAACGACGTCGATATCCACTTCTACACAAAAAAATATGTTTTTGACAAATTAATGTTCGACACCTAAAAATTATTCAGTTTATTTCAAATCTTAAATTTTGCCCTGTCAAATTGATTTTACAAATCAACTTTTTCTTTTTTTTTTTTTTTTTTTTTTTTTTACAAAATAAAATTTTGTTTTATCTCCATGAGATGCCCCCTAATAATTTTTTTTAAATAATTTTTCAAAAGTAGATATATGTATTTACTTTTGATAGAATACGCCTTCAATATTTCAATGTACAGATCAATATAATTTTTGAAAATTAACGGAATATGTATAGTGTCGCTACAATAGCAAGAGCATATAAAATAATTTAAACTTCACCCACACCGAAAAAAAAAGCTGTGTAGTCATCGTTCCACGCCATCAGTTTTCCAAATAACGGGTGGGGAGTTTAGAACTATGGAATTCCAGCCGCTCCGCATCCAAAAAATCCAAGCAGGATCGTTCCACGTTCCATTTGTCGTGGAGCGGTTGGAGTGAAGTGTTCGACAGTGAACCTCTTTATAGTAGTTTTTGCCAATTTTTAAAAGTTTTTGCTCTTATATACTAATTTATGAATAATACCAGATAAGAAAGCGGAAGTAAAAAAAAAAAAAAATTGAAATATTCCTTTTTCCGACTACACCCCCTAAAATCCCCGAAACTGAATTGATGATCAGCCAAGCGGTATCAGAGACCAGCTCAGGAAAATTTCCCAAGATTGAATATTTTACGAAAAGTTGTGGAATTTTCGGACAATTTTTTTTTTCTCTCGCTAAAGTAGGGTAGAAAGAAAAGTCTAAATGAGGGGGAGGAAGTTATGAAAAGTTTTGAACCATTTTAGGCGGCTAGAAGCGGCACGCACACCCCGATCTCGGAGCCTCCTCCTTTATTGCCATATCCCACCACCACCTCATATCCCGCTCAAACCTATATAACTTTTCCTATATTTTTCATATATCTTTACCTTACCTTCCTCCCTAATATTGTTTTTTTTTTTTTGATATAATAATCTTGAAAATTGTGCAACTACCTGAATGAAATGAACGTAAGGGATGAGTTTTATGGAATTCCTGAGGAAATAATCGATTTAACAGATGACTCGATTTAGATGATGACTCGATAATATCGCCTTAAATCACGATACTTCCCTGCATATCCTAACATTCTTATATATTTTATAATAAAATTTAAGAACAATAACTTTTAAACAAACAAATAAATGCATTTATTAAAAAAAAAAAAATGTCATTATAAGATTATTATAGGATAATTCCAAAGCCTTAAATGCCTCAAATAGTAGTAGACTAGCTGACCCAACAATGCTTCGCTATTGCTTTATTTTAATATATAAATAGATTAAATGAACTATGTAGTAGTATTAAAAAATCGAAATAATTGAAGTTCAAAATAGAATAAGTTCACAAGCTCAAGAGATAATCGTGACACAGATCAATGGCCCAAAATCCATTTTTTTTTTTCGCATGCGTGATTTTTTTTTTTTTTTTGCTACGCGTACAATAATTTCCTTACCTAGCAGCGCACTTGTGGCCTGCAACGGTAGGAAAAGACAAACATGGCAAACGGTAGGCAAAGACAAACATCTTTGCTAATAATGGTCCGATTTTGATAATTTTTTCTAATGTTTGCAGGGAATTTAATTATCAGTCAAATGATATCGATATCTGTACATTTAATCATTGCAAAACCATGAATATGATATAGTTAAAATTTGGTCTCTTACCAAAAAAAAAGGACTGTCCTTTTATTTACTCGTATTAGTATAGACTACTCTGGTCCAGATAAATCGGGAACCCTTTGAACGATTCAAACCAAATTTGAATCTGGTTTTAAAAAAATTTATAAGGCTAATTTATTTAATAATTTAAAAAAAAAATTTTAATTTATTTGACAAAAATCAATTATTTTTTAATGTTTATATTTTACCTTATACTTTGAAAAGCTGAATATTTTGTTAGGGATTGATAAATTATTTGCCACTTCTATAAATTTGTTTTATTGAAAACTAGTTTCGAATGTTATACATTCATCCTCAGTTCTAAAAACACACAAAAAATTCAAAAATAAGCCATTCCAAATACAGTTTGGTATTATTATACATATTAAATTAGATTAATATAAATCAGTATTATAAATATTTATGAATTATGAATTTAATTAAGACAAGAAATCAAATACATGTTGGTACTCACTAAGGTTTAAATGGATTATATCAAACAGAAAACTTTGTACTGGTTTCTTCTCGCATTGAACTAACAATGAAAGAAAGGTAGGTAGGATGTTTATAGGTAAACGGTTAAAGGCTCGGGGTTTATCCAATAATGCAGGTGAGTAATTGGTTTTTCTGTTATAGATGGGAATAAATTTAAGATTGGACTATTAGAGATATTTATTTGGCCATTTAATCAAAAATCTGGATTTAGAACTGAGGATGAATGTATAACATTCGAAACTAGTTTTCAATAAAACAAAATTATAGAAGTGGCAAATAATTTATCAATCCCTAATTAAATTGATCCTTCTATACCATCATGCGGATGTAACTGAATATTTTGTTATAAAATCATGCTGATATAATTTTTCAAACTCCAGATATAAAATAAAGCAGTTTCAACGTGTATTATTTTGAATTTTTTATCAATTCCTAGGGTGAACATTAGAAGATTTTTTTTTTGTTTTGTAGGAAATTTAATTATCATTCAAATAAGAATTCGTGTAATTAAAGAAAAATGTATACCTTTCGAGTTCTGCGCCAATAACATATCCTTTTCGGCAGAAGAAGTGGTTTTTCGGCTTTATCGATATCGGTAGATTAATTTATTGAAAAACCATCTAGGAACCATGAAGGGGTGTCCTTTTATACATTAGTGTGGTAGCTAACCAGTCAACGCTTCGCCAATTCAGGCATCTGGGCTGAAAAATATAAGATCACATAAATACACACCAGAAATAGAAAATATCAATTCAAAAGCCTAAAATTTTATTTTAGGACAAATGGATAAAATTAGCGTAAAAGTAGAGAATAAAAAAAATTATATTAAAATTGGAAGTTTATATAAATAATTGTTTGTGTGATTTGTGTATATCATTTTATGATCTTGATATGATCTCATAAGGTATAATTATAGGTTGTAGGCTACTCTAATATGTAATGTATCTCTATTACAATATATTATAATGCAAAATTCAGGGCTCCAAAATAACTGTTCACTTTTATTTTGAAAAAGTTCTTGTTCTAAATTAAACTTTTTCTTAAGGACTTTTTTGAAACAGTTCATGCAAGAACTTTTATTATAAGTTCTTACAAGAACTTTTTGGTCAGAACTTATATAGTAAAAGTTCTTTCAGAACTTTATCATAAGAAATTTTATATACAAGTCCTACATTATAAAAGTTCTCGATAGAGCTTTTTTTGATTTTTCATCTTGAAGATTTTTTGTTAAAATATTTTTTAAATTTTCAACTATACTCCTGTCTCCCGAGTTTTCCCCCATTTCCCGAAGATGCCTTTTAAGCTTTGTCCCTTAAGTATGCAAAAAGTTATATTTGAGAACATATATTTAAAATGTTCTAGTAAGAACTTCTATTAACGGTGAACGGTAAATTCACTGTTATCAGAGGTTTACAAAAAAAATATCTATTCCAATTTTTAGTTAAGGTGCGGGCGCAAATGAAGTAAAACGGGGCCGCCTGATAAAAGTAGACTTCGCTGGTACTGCCCGCGGTTGCGATTGGCAAAGCTTGCCAATCGCAGCCGCTAACTGTTACTGCTTCTATTTTTCGCTAACTGCCCAACTGCAGCGGCCCTATAACGTTATAACCTCTCATATATTTATAATCAAACCATATCGTTATAACTATATATGTAGTATATCCTTAAAACCTTTAAAATTATATGTTATTTAGATACATACAAATTATAGATAAATGAATACGTTTATTTACAAGTATTTACAGATATGCAACTATATGTGTATAACATATATATTGTTATATTATTTTCAACTAGATATTTGTTTGGTATTTTAGACAATGATCAAAGTTCGTCTGTCGAGGTTTCTTTGTTGTTTATTAATACAATCATAATAATACTGTGTGAATATAAAAATAAAATAATACGTTTTTCCACACATTATTTTTTACTATCACATTCCTATAATCCTTATGTTTGTGGTCATAAAGTATCTGAAACTGATTAATACTCGACGTTCGTCGTCATAATCGCTGAATCATTTTTTATTAAATGACATTGTTTTAAATGGCAAGCGGGAACCGTTGTGTCTGAGGCAATATGACTCCTTCTAGAACGGTCAGGGACGCGGAAGCATAGGTATAACGTCATACCTAGACTGTCGGGCAGTGCCAGCGATATGTTCCTACCTATTCAGTCAAAGTAGTAGTAAACTGCCCGCAAACTTTACCGCAACTGCGGGCAGTACCAGCGAAAGTCTATCTTAAGAGAAGCGGACCGCCCCGTCGCACGAAGACCATGGCATACCACTGTATCTATCTGTCTAGAATTTTTTGTGAAACAATGGAAGTAAATAACAAAGAATTAATAACCCTCCAAAATAGGAAACTTCTGAAGGAGAGAGAGAGTGTTTAAAAGAGTGAATCGCTCGATAAATCTGACAGACTTTAAAAGTTGTCGGAGATAAAGTTGGAGGGAAGTAAAGTAGAAGACAATGAGGCTATTAAGATGCAACCAGTGTAATTGGTAATGGCTCCCATCTGCGCCACCTCGTCTTGTTAGTCTGTCTTCTTCCTTCGTCCTTCGTCCTTCTTTGGTGTTGTGTCTTCATCGTGGTATGGTATCTGTAATAACGGCAGAATAATTATTATAAATTACCCAGTCCAAGGCATCTTTTCTGTCTAAAATGGAGAGAACTTCAACTTCGAAAATATATAAGTGAAAACAAAATAATTTAATTAAAAACAACGGCTAAGAAAATATCCCTCAGTATATGAAGGACAGGATGTACTTGCATATTTATATAAACACATTGGTGGGTTGTTAGAGAAGTTGACGCCTATGATCTTGGTGTAGTAGTCGAATGCCTTCCACACCCGAACGAAACTCAGTACTCTTCTGATAATACATTAATTTACTTTCAGTCAGTTTGCACGCACATATGCAAGAAGCTTTCTGTATTTGATATATAGTCCTAATAACCAATTCTCGCAAAATAGTCTCTGTGTGTCTAGCTCAAAAACGACAAGTTGTACGAAACTGGAATTACCTATTTGAGATACGTGCATATCTGGAATGTTACAGAAACGTTTTCGCTAAAAACGATTGGCCGGAAGTTCAACTTTATATCATCGATTTTAGAGTTATTTACGATGTTACCGAAAACGGCTCTAACCATTTTGATGAAACTTGCCTAAATTCTTCTCCTTAAAGCACTTTAGCTTTTCATATATTAAGCATAACTTCGTAAAGTCATGACGATAATTTTATTTGCGCATAATTCTGAAAGTATAAATTTTATAATAAATTATGTATGAAACATATAAAAGGCAATTAAATAAAACTAAAATACAAGTTCCTACATGAAAAGTCAAGTGTGTCCGAAAGCAGATGGATATGACCGATCCTCCTCCAACCAAGTTCTCCTCCCCATCATATAGTCCACAATACTCTCTGTAATAATGTAATGTAATAATATAAAAGTAGAAATTAATAACTTAATAATTTCTACTGCAATATGAATTAAATTAAAACAAAATTTTTCCATGAAAACTAAATGGAAACTTTTAAAATTTATTATCAGCTTGACAAACCAAAAATACGTAGGTAGTTCAAAGAGTTGTTGTTGTAGTGTTTATGTGAACTCATTATAATTATTTTAAAAAGTGGAGCATTGTTATAACGTCGTAAGAGAAAGCAGTTTTTTTTTATAAGCACCAGATTTTTTTATTTGATTTAAAGATGAAAGATTGCATTAGAAATTCAGGATTTCTTGTATCGAACTTCTTTTTAACTTAAATAAAAATGTCCGGTAATATGTATGTCTTCAAATAATAACTATAAACTTACAAAGATATAAACTTCCGAAAGATTGTTTGAGCTTAAGAAGAGGTTAGATGAGGCAGATTTCTAACCTGTACACCATTAACCACCATTAGCTCACACGAAGCGATTGATCGGATCGTAGGATGAGCCGGGCCCTCGTGAATATTGAAGTAGCAGGTACCGGTACCTGCATTCTGCATGAGCTGCAGGCTCTACTCAATAATGCACTAACTCCCACTGTCCACTTAATGTGTCTTCTCCGCAGGTTCGTTTGGTGGCCCTCTAAGCTGGAGTTACTTCGGCATCGGTCATCTACGAGTGGAAAACCTTATCGAATTTTGTTAATTTGACTGTCATTGCCCCATTAAAAATATCTGATGTGGACACCTCATGACTTCCTTGTACGCCTATTAAACTACAAATCGGTGGCTCAAAAAGTGATTCTGGTTACTGGTTTCCAAAAATTGCAGTATCTCAAAAACGACACTCGGCGTCGCGACATCCATTTCAGTAGTAGGATAATTGTATTTTAATATAGGACACGGTAGACAAAATAGAATAGTTTGAAAATGGCCAATAAATGGACAAAAAAATTCAGAAATGTTATAAAAGATTAATATATTTATTATGTAAACTAACTTCTAATTAATAAAGATTTTGTGAGATTAATAAGGTAATTTTTCTTAATCTAATTTGATTAATTATACATAATAATTTAGAATCCTCCCAAAAAATTAATAATAGTAATATTGTTGTTGATTATAAAAAATAAAATAGCAACTTAAGATTATGGATTAATTGAACGCTATTAGAAAAACAAATCTGGTGCACGTATCACACAACTTTCAATCACATCCTTACTTCAACTAAATTTTAAAAGTTTACATTTAGTTTCTGTGGAAATTCCATTAAGTATCAACCCCTTCTATGTGTTTCCTGAGAATTTGTAATTTTTTAGTCACTCACAGTATTAGTTATTTCGAGAAAACGACGAAAATCATAGTGGCGCACTTAGTAAGCCGCGCGTCTGTTGGTAAAATTGTATGTTATTCTTCAGTTTGTTTTGCTTGTGTATATCGACGTCGTTATTTGTATAAGGCTTAAGCGCCAAAAATCCGAAATTTAGGTTTCGATTAATTGTTAGAGGTAAATACCACCTCTATCGATTCCTGTTTATGGTACATCCAGAAAAAAAAAATTGGAAATGGTCTAAAAATTAACTATTGATGACTTTAACTCCAAATACTGACGATTCTCATTAGTGGTCACTCTGACCTTGCCATATTAGCCATAAAAATTTATTGTAATTATAAAAATTTGCCATCTTAATAAACTCCTACTGTAGACAATGAAGAATAAAACTTAAAAAAAATATATATATATATTCTTATTAGGGCAAATAACGTTTCTTGTGTTTTCTGTAAGGTTTGCTAAATGGAGCTTCCACCTTTTTCAAAAAACGACATAGAAGTTTTGAGTTTTTTAATTTATTTCAAGAGGATAATATTATGTCTACTAGTCATTATTTTAAAAAGACAAGATTAATATATGTAGATAATTTCTTATTTTCTTTTTTGTGTTTTGATAGTTGACGGTTGGTCAAGAATAAAAAAAAAATAGTTGTATAATAAACAGTTACAAGTTATAATAGTTATAATTTTTTTTTTTGAAAACTTTTTTAATTTTAATAGTTGATCTTTATAGATTTTTATGTGCTGAATCTAAATCTGGACTTAGTTTTTTTGTATCACACATAGTTTTCCATAGGTGTCAAGTTCATCAAACACCCTAACTTTTTAAACTTCCGTAACATGTTAGTTACAATAGCAACATACTTTGAGTCTTTTTCATTTCCCAAGAACTTTGTAACGACTTGCTTGAATGATACCCATGCTTCTTTTTCATTTAAGGTCATTGTGGATTCAAAGTTAACATCAAACATCATTTTTCTAATGTCAGGTCCGATAAAGACGCCTTCTTTTAGTTTAGCTTCTGAAAGGCGTGGAAACTTTTGGCAGAGATACTCGGAACATGGTCCATCTTCAGGCAAAGCCTTTACAAATTGTTTCATGAGGCCTAATTGACTTACGGCCTAATTGTTTCATGAGGCCTAAGACTGAAAGCTGTTCAATTCTTTAAAAATCGCTTAATTTAATAAATTTAACTATAAAATGTGAAGAAATTGTGGGTGATACAGCATTTTTAATATCATATTTGGATTCAGCACCCTAAAAACTATAGGAATAAGATATTTTCAGTACAAAAGATTTTTCATCGTTGGCCTGTGTACTTAATTAATAGTTATAAATGGTTAGTTGATCGCAACCCAAACCATCTTCTTCCTGATTTCTTATTTTCGTTTGTAGATATATTTCAAACTTTTGAAATTGAACGTAAAACTAGTATTTCACTTCTTTTTTTTTTCATTTCTCAGAATACTTTGAATTTTATACATTAATAATATATAAGACTAGCAGAAAGTCGATTGAAAAAAAGGATTCTAGATTTTGTAACCTCACTTAAGAACTCAGCACCTTGAATGGAAGGACTTCGAAAGGACATTGATGGAAGGACTTCGAAAGGACATTGATGGAAGGACTTCGAAAGGACATTGAAATCCCGAAAATATGTGCAACAGACATCCTATGGATGGAAGGACTTGGAAAGGACATTGAAATCCCGAAAATATGGGCAACAGACATCCTATAAAAAGACACCTTCAGATACAAAGTAAACAAATTGGAAGTTTAGTCAGAGTAACCAAAGCAAAAACAGTACAGACCGAAGTGGTCGGAAGAGCGAAAACGAGCATTCTCGAAAAGAATATCTAAGAAAGAAGAAAGAAAGAAGGTCTACTGGAATAATAAGAAGAATCCGAAGAAATTTTGATTGAGTTTTCTACTTGACATCTTCCATATCGGCAGAATATGGCTAATAATAATAACAATAAAGTCATATGGTTAATAATAATAACAATAAAGTCATAGCTGGCTAGTTATAGGAAGTCTGTTCCCCGAAACAGAGAGCTTTCTGATAGCAATCCAGGATCAGGTCATAGCGACTAGGTCTTACTGGCGACAAATCTTGAAACAGCAGAACGTATCAGACAAGTGTAGGCTCTGCGCCAGCACATACGAGTCTATTCAGCAGATAACTGGAGGATGCGGTGCGTTCGCTGGCACAGAATACCTCAAGAGGCATGATGATGTTGCCAAAATCTATCATATCATGCACATCATTTGTTCCTTTTATAAAAGAAAAATTCATTCTAACGTGGTATATAGTTGAAAAAAGTTGGGACTAAGTAGTATTATAATTTTTTTTATATTCTTGATTTATTTAATTCTATTAAATATATTTTTTTAATTATTTCTTTTTTTATTTTTCTACCTCTCATAACTTAATAGTAATCCGTAAATAATATGATAATTTTGTGTAACAGTACGGAAATATAATAAAATTTGGGTATGGCGCACTCTGTGCGCCACGCGATTGCTGGTGTCATGGATTTTGACGCGCCTACTAGAAGCTTAAAAAAATCATCATTTATGCCAATTTAATATAAAGTTTTGAAACATTTAAAATTTATTTCTTTTACTCTAATCCATTCCCCTTAAAGCAGTGGACGGACCACGCCCAAACACTCCAGACGACCACTATAACCCCCTACAGAAGGACACTTAAACTTTTATCATTTAATAAAATCTGCGCCTCCTGTTCGGCGAGTAAGGCGCTATCTTCAGGACGATCTGGAGGGTGAGACGATAATCTGCAGAAGAGGCAAATTGAATCCGAAGCCGGTAGCGTATCGCGCTTTGACAGCTTCCTCTGCCAAATTACCCCCGTCCCACTTCATAGGCAGATTCCGCCTTTATGATCCCAGATCTATCAGGTAGTGCCTCTTTTTCCGGTAATAGGAAACTCAGTTTTCTTTCCCCTTCAGCGGATTCATTTCTCGCAGCGATCCTCCGGGCCCCTGGTGCATCTGCAACAGTTTATGCCTCTCTTATAGCAATATCATCTTCCCGCCTCTCTGATAGTAGATTTTCTCGAAGAATATAGCGAGAAAATAACTTGGAAAGTAGGGGAAAAGGAGCTGTAATACGATATGATACAAAATAAAATAATAACCTGAGCGAATATAGTAAAGTTTCAAATAACTTTTGCTTGCTTAGATTTCAATCGGAACATAGCCCCATCTCTTTCCTTAGACAGGCGTAATATAATATAATACAATAGGCCATAATTACTCTGATAACAGAGGAATTAATTTTTTTTAGATTTATTTTTGAGACATCATTAAAATGAGTATTACAATGTGTATCAGTCATAGTCGGCTAATAGCATACCATACCATGCCTATGGTGGCATGGTCAAGATAATCAATTAATAGGATATTTTCAGAACCCTTCATTGTTTTGGAGAGGGGGGGGGGAGAGTAGATTATATTGCAATCGAGAAGCAGATATCGATTTATGTTTCCATTTATTGCGGGTCAAAAGTAAATGACCCAAAAGTAAACTCCTTAAGGAGCGCCTCTTGTTGTTTTATAAATTTATTCCCGTGTCAATTTACACTATGGCAGCGCACAGCGGGAAAAATTGTCGATTTAGTGTCCAAAATTATATAACTCTTCATTAAAAGGCGATAAACCAAAAATTCTTTTTTCATTTATGAGCATGGACTATCGTTTATTAGTGGGAGTGAAAAAAATATATACTGAGGGTTTCCGGGCCTTTGAAATTAATTTTTTCTTAATTTTTTCATCACATTATTTTAAATTAAAAAGTTTATTAGGTATAGGACCATCAAAAGGGGAAGAAATGAACTAATATCCTTTTTCTATAAAGGTTTCTTCGTATATAATTGTCTCTTTTAGATATTTACTATGTTTACAAGATTTATAAATAATTATTATTTGAAGAAAAATAAATTTAAATTAACAATATAATATTTTTTTATTTATTCGAAATTGATCGTGTTTACAAAAATTATAAATGACAAATAAGATAACTTGAAGCATATTTTAGGCTTGTGCTAATATTATCAGGAAAAAGTAAATGCATTTTTAAATTTTCAATGGTAAAAGTACGTCGCTCGGCCTTCAGTGCCGACATGTATCTGTTGAAATAACTCTCGCGTATACTGAAATAACTGAAGCGTTTCAGAAAGTTGCTGTTCCAAAAGGGTTCCACTCAATTAAGAGTTTTGTTGCCATCTCCTTTCCACTAATGGCGTTGGGAATATGCAGTATGTCTTTTCAATCCGGATTGTTTTTGATAACATATTACAGTTTCGTCCGGATTCTGTTTCCAAATTTCTCTGAGGCGTTTTCTATTTGTATTTCCATAGAGACTCGCTTTGTAACATTCAAACATTTTGATAATGAGTGCGATGAAATTGGAATTTTTGGTGAGAAGGGTCAGATAATTTTTCTAAATCGGATTTTCGAAAAAATTTCTGAACATGAGATATGGCTGAGGCTGAATCACCATCTATAATAGACAATACGTCCTTCATTTTGTTAAAAGTTATTGGTGTATTACCTACTCATTACCTTGTAACCAAGTTCCACATATCGTGTCTACTATCGGAGGAGGTAAGATAAGTTCAGGATAACCAAGTTCCACATATCGTGTCTACTATCGGAGGAGGTAAGATAAGTTCAGGATAATTTTCCTTGAAAATTTGTATTCAGAATTGAGCTTCTGATTTTGGAGCTTTTATAAAATTCTGTTTAACAGAAGAAATAAGCAAATCTACCTCCGGTAATTCAGTTCGGACAACTTCAGAAACACGATGGAACTCATGAAACAGAATTAGGATAAAATACTTTTATGGATTTTCCTGCTTTAATCATGCACTCACACACTCGCATTTTGGACCAAGAACATTCATGGAGTCGTTAAAAAAAAAAACACAATGCATTTTTCCAACTATTGGCAATTTAGGACAAATGACTTTGAAGGGGAGTCTGGGCAGAGTGTACTAAGGAAGTATTTGCAATATACTAACCTTCCACATCAGTTGACTCGTCAATTGAAGCCCAAATAGGTCTCTTCTTGACGTTCTCTCGAATTTCCGCAAGGGTTTCCTAGTAAACGTCTTGCAGATAATTTTTTTCTGAAGGTGTTTAGATCAAGCAGTATTCTCGATATATATTTTCCAAAAAACCTTTGAGAGAAGGATTGTTTATTTTTTGCTCAAAAGGATATTGGTTCTTACAAATACGCTTTGTAACGCTTTTTTGTGTTTTACGCAAAAGGCGGAATTATTGTCCCCACTTGTTATAGATGGCGTAATGAAACTTTGCTGTAATCCTGATTGTTTTTCTTTGTTTACTTTGTGAGGGACTGTACCAATATGCTGAGTGACTTCGAAACTTTGCGTTGTAGAAACAGACTTATCAGAGCAAAAACAATAAAAAAATATCTCCAACACTACTGAACATTTCATGTTCATGTATTGACATGTTCAACATGTATTCATGTTCTGATGTAAATAAAAATAACAAATATGGAGTGAAATCTGTAGCAATACATGAAATATATAAATTAAGTGAAATATGTAAATATAAATTGGCTTAAATTGATTCCAAATATACCAAAAAACAAAAATTCGTGGCTACCTGGTTATATCTAGGCCCCAAAACAATATATATTTACATGAAAATGACCATTTCAAGGGTTAAAATGAAGTTTATTTTTTTCTTACATTAAATTTCTTCTAACTTTCGAAATAAACTTTATTATGTTCTATGGTTAGTTGCCATCTAGAAGCCAGCGGTTCGATTCCCTGCTGGTACCACTCTTTGGGTTTCGACAGGAAAAAATCGTCTACTCCTTTTTTATCTCCTCCAATGTTTGAAATGTTCCCCCCTCAAGAAAGTGAGCCATTGCTGTGGAAACATTAAAGTCCGAAGGCGCAAGATCAGGGCTATAGGGTGGATGCGGTAGAAATTCGAGGGCATCCATTTCAGCAAGTTTTTGCTGCAAGGTGAGCTGATGTGGAACCTCTCTACGTCCTCTCTTCTCTTTATCTATTTAGTGTAAGTAACGATTCACACTTGAATGTGACAGAACAAGTTCGGAGGATAGCTGCCGAGTACTTTTCGTGGGATCATCTTCAACAGCGTGTCGTAGAGCCTCGCTGTCCACAAGCTGCCTTTCCAAGCTTGTATCACCACTTTCCTCCTAACATTATGTTCCTCTTTAACCAAACGCATGGTTTCGGCGACCGAAAATTTCCTTTTCCATTAATGTCGCAGAATTACTTGAATTTCATACATCAACGTCATTTTGATAGAAAACATGCCAAACAATTACTAAGCCTCACAGAGAGACATTATGTTTACTAAACGATTTAGTAAAGTATTAGGATTAAAAGGATACCAATAACAACAACATTAGACTTAACAGAGATGTAAGAAAAACATAAACTGCATTTTAACCCCGTGTAACTGTCTTATTTTATACTCATCCCAATATTATATACTTATAATTTAATTGTTAATATTTTTCTTTTTAAAAAGTTCCGTTTATTAAAGGTGTTATTTTTATAATGGTCTAAGAGACCGATACATCGAAGGTGTAAATTAAAATAAATAAATCAGTTAAGATTAAATAGACCATCGGAGTTTTTATTTTTCTATTTTTGTCAAAATTTACGAGAACAAGGTAGATTATAAAGTAGCTCTGTAAAGTGTGTAAAGCCCGTAGGACTCCATCAAGCCAGAACAGAACACCCTTGGTGTAGCACTCAAGGGGCACATATGTGTTTCTTTACGATCGCTAGAGAAGAGCCCCCTAAATTGGCTCCAGGGCCCACCAACAAGGGAAGGAAAATGCAATTTTTAACCCGGTTTAAATACAATTGAAAAGACGGGGATGAAAAAAACTAAGCCCGCCATCTGCATCAGACCCTCCTAAAAGTCGACCCTGTTTACGAAATTCATCTCAAGTTTCATATAAGCATTTTTTACAGTTTGTTTATATTTATCTATAATCATGAAATTTTAAAGTAGGTCCTTTTCCAGGACCAGTTGGAAACATATTTTTTTGATACGAAACCTTATTTCTCCGGAAGCGCTAAAAAATTATAAACAATCATAATAAATGAGACACTCGGACGTAAAACGTGGTAACTAATAAAATGAAAACTTTTATGAAATCGATTGTTAAGTTTTCAGAATGATATTCATTATTTTAAAAAATAATATAATTATTTTATACAACTTTTTTGTGTCTATTGAAAAATGTTTTTATTAGTTAATGCTTATAATTTTTTTTTTTTTTAAATCAGATGCATGAAATCTGGTGATACTAAAAACTTTAATTCACAAAAAAAGTCAGATACCTTGTTTTATGACTGAGTGCCTCAAATATTAATTAAAATCTTAATAAAGAGGAACATAAACTTTAAACTATGATATACTTTATACATTTATAAACTATAAAGAACTATAAACTGTAATAAAGAGGAAAACAGATTTCTTCTTCTTTCTTTTGCTCCTGCTTCCTCTCAGCACGAGCCTCGGTCCACTTCCGCCACTGATTCTTCATTTGGCGCATTTGGGACCACGCTTTTCCCCTCCTTCTACCCAATCCTTCAAGTACTTCCTGTATGATATCCTAGATAGTTCAACCGGTATTCGCCCCTACGGTCTGGCCTCCATGTACAATTTGGTCTTCCAGGTTTCAGGCATTCTGCACAGGTGTCCAACCCGCCTAATTTGGCGTTCCTCTATTTTTGTCTTTTCTGAGACTATTTCCAGCTCACCCTGATTGGCTTCGTTTCGGATGCAGTCTCTCTTGGTTTTGCCTATAATTCTCCTGGGGAACATCATCTCTGCAGCGATTACTCTTGAGAAATGCCTCTCAATGGCCGTTCAATGTTCTGCTCCATATGGTAACGCAGGCAAAAATATTGTTTTAAAGTACCGCAAACTACCTTGGTGTCTTTGCCGATCTCTTGTTTGCCCATTATTGTGTTACTAATCTGACAGAAGACTCCATTTACTATATTAACTCTATTTGAGATTTCTTGGTCCATGCGTCCGTCTCTGTTTATAAGGGCGCCCTTGTCTAGATAAGAATCTACACATTCTATGGTAATCCCATTGTTCTTCATCATTTCTTCCAATCTGCATCATTCTACTCTTTGCTCCACTGATCTCCATCCTCTCCCGAAGTAATTCCTCTTTCCACTCTGCAACTGCGTCCTGTAAAGTTTTCTTCGAATCTACGATGCGGACGATATCGCCAGCGAGGAGAAATGCTTGTACCAAAATTGGGATAAGGTTCCTGTATCCCCTACCATAGTCCGGAGTGTTTTTCCATTGCATATCTTGAGTATTTCATTAATGAATGCTACAAAGAGGAGGGGGCTTGTTTGATCATTGTATCACCTTGTTTGACACCTTTTTCAAAGAAAAATGGTTTTGACTCTTGTCCATTGAGACGAGCCACTCTCTAGGGTTCTAGGCACGCTGTCTTTATTGCCTCCATTAGATTTGGAGGGGCCTTCTTTCTACTCAATGCTTCCCAAATCTCTTTGACAGAATCTAATGCTCCCATCAGATTCAAAAAGACAAGATACACTTCTCTTGGTCCTAAGCATTTTCTACTATCACTCTCAAAGAAAATATGTAATCCATGGTCTGTCTTTTGGGACGGAAACCAGCTTATTCCTGTTCCAAATCATCTGCTATTGTTTTTCGGATTCTTCTTTCTAGCAGCCTGGTATACAGTTTATAAACAACTAGTGAGAGGTAAATGGGGCGATAGTTTTCACATTCGTTCTGTTACCATTTCTTACGTTTTGGGATGATAACGTTATACTCCCATCCCTAGGAAATTTTCTTTTCATCCTAGGTTTTTTGAAAAAGCATCTGGAGTTTCCATTCCATTTCCTCCCCTCCTAAGCTAATAAATTCGGGTGCGATATAATCTGTTCCTGCTGCCTTTCCTAATTTTATGTTAGACAGTGCTTCTTCTATTTTATCCTCCTGGATGCAGTCATCCTCTGCTGGTTCTTTCGGCCTTATCCTCTTTTATCCAGGATGAACTAATGTTGGCAACTCATATTTTGAGAATTTCTTCTCGTAGTGGCTTCTCCACACCTCCAAGATCCTTTCTCTTCCTCGTTTGGGTATATTTCTTCCGAGACTTCTTCTTTTCCGTCAATACTGCTTTAGTCTCATTGCTCCACCAACTCGTCTTCTTGACTCCGCAAATTTTTCTTGCAGAATCGATTATGGCATTTTTCAGACACAGCCAATATTCATCCAAGGTTGTTCTGCAGTGATATTAACCAGTCTTTCTTGTAAGAGTTTTCTATATTGATTCTTCTTTTCGTCATTTTGTAAACTATTGACCTGAAACCTTCCATATCTCTTCACTGTTGGTTTTCTTCCAACTATTATTTTGGTATCTGCTACGACCAGTCTATGGTAGGTGCTCAATTCTGCTCCTCTGGTCACTTTGATGTCTCTAAACTACGTTCGCAGCTCGTGCTCATATAGCAAGTAGTCTGTGATGCTTGTGACATTTCTGCCTTCTTCTACACATTTCAGCTTACAACTTGATTAAACTACGATTTGCCTATAAATAGATTATTATCAGTACATAAATCTATCAGACTTCGCTCATTATTATTTATGACAGTTTCTCCGCCAACTGGGCCTATTATAGTGTTAGTCACATAACTATGAAAAAATACATTAATTTAAATCATTATTAATTAGTTTTCATTTCTTTTCTAATCTATATATTGCTTTCAACTTATGCTTTTTATTTTTTCCTTCAATAATTCTGTAAACTATATCATGAAACGGAAAATATTTTAAACATGTGATAAAAAAAAGTATACCTCTCAAAATTCTGCGAACAACTCAATAAAATAAATTTTGCTTTTAAAATTATTTCTTAGATAAAACCTGAACGCAAATATAGACAAAAAGCAATTTATTAAATTAGGAAATTTGTTCTCTTTCTTTCCTCGGAAAAGTGGATAGAAATGGAAATATAACCTTCCCCCTATTTACTCGATGGTATCTTCAGTATCGATCTAATCTACCAATCGATATTATCGTACTATCTGCAACCCTATAGCATAGGCGGTTGGAACACAGTATAACCTAGGCAGCTGATGTACTGTTGTGGGGTCGTGTATCGAATAGAAATACCAGGTACTGTTCTGTTACTCTAATGGTCGCTAGTAATTATTAATATGAGATTAAGTTATCATACGTTTATACATAAATATAACGATAAGTCAGACAAATGTTGTAGTTCGTGCCATGTAATAAATTAAAAGATGAAAGAAGAACCCGACCGTTTTTAATATCGAAAGGGGTTAATCTTTGGAATTGCTACTAACAACTGTTAAAGGTCTAGATTTTCAGACCAGACTATACTTTCATCCACTGCGCATGCTCAATTAAATCCTCAAACCGACGGATCCTTCTCAGTTGGAACGCTGGTGTAGGGTTAGGTCAGACTTCCAGCATTTTTATGAAGGGGTATTGCAATGCTAAGAAGACTCTCTACAGAGGAAAAAAGTTAATTTGAGCCATGACCAACTCATTCGGGTTATGCTATTAACAATTTCGATCCAAGGACCGTCAGGAACTGCGAACCATGGAGCGGAAGAATGGTAAGCCAGAGATGTAGTAATGATAAACGATTGCTGACAACAAGTGGCGCCGAATTCGTTGAAGCTCAACGCCGCCTTTTCATTAGAACATGAATGCAATTTTCTAAAACTTCATGGACGAAAATCTATTGATCCTTAGTTTTACACATAATTGGTAAATTTTTTTCACCACTTGGATTAAACTTCCCAGATCGGAAGCTAATAGAACGTTGAAGAGATTGGCCATGATATTTAAACTTAAAGATGGTGTAGGAAAGAAGGCGGTGGGGACAAGAGATCTATTCGGTAAAAGGCGGGAAGTCTGACCTAACCCTACATGACTATTCCAAGTGAAAAGCATCCATCGGTTTGAGAATCTAGACTTCTTCAAGGTCATTAGTAGCGATTCCAAAGGTTTACCTCGAAAGGTATTCTAAATGAAGAAGTATGCTGTAGTGAAGGATAAATAATGACATTTTGTGATACAATCGACGAATGGAGTATGAGCATTCGAAAATGCTTCTTTTCATGAATACATCGATGTCGATCTTTTTGGAAGATTTTTGGCCACTAGAATAACACCCTTCTAATATTGTTTATTATAAATTTTTCTTGTTTTATAAATTGTTTGTGATGTATTTTCGATGTCTATCGATTTATTGGTATTGTTTTTTTGATGTCAGGTTATATAACCTCTCCCAGTTTTTTATCATTCAGTGTATTGTAAAAAATAAAAGTTTTGTATCTGTGACCAAAGCGTTTGCGTTTAAATTTATTTGATTATTTCCTTCACCCCGTTATTAAACAAAACATTTGGCATCCCTTGTGGCGATAATATAAGAAGGAAAAATGTCGGAAAAGGAATTAAATAAATTTAAAAGTGAGAGAATGCAGATAAGAAGACTCTTCACAACCCAGGCGAACAAATTTGAAGAAATTATAAAGTCTGGTAATTATGACACATTAGGTGAAGAATTTTCTAAGCTAGCTGATAAAGCAGAGCGATTATTCAAACTGGATGAACAGGTAAGAGAACTTGTTTTTTCAATTGAGTTAAGTGAAGCAGATATTACACAAGAGTTTGACCAAGTAGAAACATATAGAGATAGATGGATTATGCTTGTAAATAAAAAGAATGATAAAATAAAAACAGAAGAAGAAGAGGAGAAAACTAATAATTCATTAAGTTCAGAATCTGGTTCTACTATAGGTTATAAATATTATAAGTATCCAAAATTAAAGTTTGCTTCTTATGACGGTGACATAAAGCAATGGCTTAATTTCTGGTCACAATTTAAAAAGATTCATGAAAATCCCAAGATGGATTTAGATTTAAAATTTCATTATTTATTACAAGCAACGGTCGAAGGCACACCAGCCAATGCGTAAATTTCTAGTTTTCCACCGTGTGGAGAGAATTATGATAACGCCATTGAACTTATGAAACAGAGATTAGGCAGGGATGATCTGAGATGTACGTCAGGGATTTGTTATCTTTAGTCTTACAAAAACGCTTCCAGTAAGATTAATTCGTTAAGTTCACTTTTTGACCGATTGCAAACACAATTGAGAGCTCTGTCTACCCTAGGCGTGACAACCGAAAAGTACGCATGCATGTTACTTCCTCTGGTTGAATCCTCACTTCCAGAAGATATTTTGAGAGAGTGGGAAAGAAAGAGAGTGAGGGTTAATGCTGAGGAGCCTATGAATGAGTTGTTGGAATTTCTACGAAAAGAGGTAGAAAGTGAAGAAAGAATAACTCTGGCAAAAACTAGTTTAACTAATGAAAGTAAACTTACCTCTAAAGAAAAGAAGAAAAATCCGATTAAAGAAAATAAATCTAATATAGCGACTGCGAGCGATTTAATAAACGTAAAGTGTCAGTCAAAAAAGTTGTGTATATTCTGTGAAGGCAGACAACATCAGAGTGAGAATTGTTTTAAGGCACATGCACTTAGTTCGTCAGAATTACAAGAGATCATTAAAGCAAAGGGTCACTGTTTCAGATGCCTAAGAAAAGGACACTCAGCCGCACAATGCAAAACTATGCTAAAATTTATTATTTGTGGAAGCAAACATTTGCCAATATTATGTCCTAATCGTAAAAAACCTGTAAATGAATTGTCCATTAATGAAGGCGTTGAACAAATTGAACATGTTGAAGAAAATTTAGCTAACACTAACTTTACTAGTGTTTTAATGCAAACCCTTCATGTAACTTTGAAAGGTAATGTTGAAGAAGAGGTTAGAGTCCTAATAGATACCGGGTCACAACGGTCTTATATTACAAAAAATATGGCTTATAAATTAGGATAGCCAGAAATTCGACAAGAAACTCTTGTGCATGCTTTATTTGGTGGCGTTAATTCTGAAAATAAAAAGCACTCATGCTATAAAGTTAGAGTTTGGAGCACCGATAAAAATTATGGGTGTAATTTTGAGGTTTTAGATTCAGAAGTGATTTGTCATTCCGTTCCTGTAGTACATAGTGGTCCCTGAGTTCAAGAATTAAAAGATAGAGGAATTATATTGTCTGATATGTCCGAAGGGCCAATAGATCTGTTAATCGGGGCCGATGTTGCAGGTAAACTTATGACAGGACGGAAAGTAGAATTAAAATCTGGTTTAGTTGCTCTTGAGACAAAACTAGGCTGGACTATCATGGGTAAAACTTCAGAAAATGACCATAAATTAATTAATAATAGCGTTTTCAATGTGACTATGAATTTATTTTTCACTGATGAGTCAGTCCTTCAATTATGGAGTTTAGATACAATTGGTATAGGTGATCCAGAGCAAACAAAAACTAAAAAAGAGTTATCATCAGCCGCTAGAAAACGTTTTTTAGAAACTACCCATATTCTACCTGATGGTCGTTATGAAGTTAGATTGCCATGGATAGAGGGGCATCCACCGTTGCCTACAAATTATGAATTAGCCCATAAAAGATTAGTTAAAACCGTCAATAAACTTGAAACCATGGGCAAATTTAGTGCTTATTCAGAAGTGTTTGCTGAGTGGTTACAAGATAATATTATCGAAGAAGTACCCACTGAAAACTGGGATGTTGGACATTATTTGCCGCATCGTCCAGTGTTTAAAGAAAATAGCACAACCAAAATCCGTCTAGTATTTGACGCTTCGGCTCATGAAAAAGGTTACCCTTCATTAAACCAATGTGTAGAAAAGGGTCAAAACTTAATTGAATTAATACCATCCATTCTACTTCGTTTTAGACTTCAAAGAATAGGAGTAGTAGCAGACATCAAGAAGGCGTTTTTGCAGATATCCGTTCGCAAAGAAGATAGAGATTTTTTGCGATTTCTAAATATTGCTTCTGATGGAAAAACACAAAAATATCGGCACACACGAGTCGTATTTGGTGTTGCAAGTAGCCTATTTCTCTTAGGGGCAGTGCTGGATTTTCATCTGGAGCAGTGTGAGGAAAGAGTAAGAAATGGAAATGCCTGTTATCATGAGAACATCGTCAGTCAATTAAGAAGATCGTTCTACGTTGACAATTGTGTAACGTCTGTTGTTGATGAACAGAAGTTACAAGAGTTCGTAGAACAATCCACATCCATTCTCAAAGAAGCTAGATTTGAGCTAAGAGGGTGGGAGTGGACAGACCCATTATCCGCTGAAATTGATCACCACACAGGAGTACTTGGATTAACTTGGGATCGAAAGAGGGACAAATTGAGATTGAATTCTAATCCGATACAAGTTCCAGAACGTGTGACTCGGAGGAGTTTACTCTCTGCAGTACAAAAATTGTTTGATCCAATAGTTTCTGCACACCTGCAACGTTGATACCTAAATTATTTATACAAGAAACCTGGGTGAAAGGTGTAGATTGGGATGAAGAAGTCGACGAAGTAATCAAGAATAAGTTTTTTAAATGGATGGAAGAAGTACAGTTTCTAAAGGTAATTGAAATTGATAGATGGTTCTATGGAGTAGATGGAAGCAATAATGCTAGCCTTACACTTCACGTTTTCTGTGATGCCTCTCAACTGGCTTATGCGGCCGTTGTATTTTTGCGAGTTGAAATCGAAGACAAGGTATACATCAACCTAATAGAGGCCAAGTCGAGAGTGTCGCCAATTCGTAGAGTGACTATTCCACGATTGGAGTTACTAGCTGCAACAATAGGCGCCAGAATGGGGCATCGAGATGCATGATACACCTGTGTTTTATTGGAGTGACTCTTCCACTATGTTAGCGTGGATCAAGAGAGAAGAACCTTGGGGTGTCTTCGTATTCAATCGCGTCTCTGAAATAAGAAAATTGACTGCAAGAGAAACGTGGCATCACGCACCTGGAAAGAAGAATCCTGCTGACATATTAAGTAGAGGATGTAGTCCAAGAACTTTATTACTGTCCAAATGGTGGGAGGGCCCAGAATGGTTAAGATCACCAAGAGAAGGCTGGCCAATCGTTGATACGCAACCTGACGAAAACAAGGTCATGGCAAAAATAAAGAAGAAAGCAGTGACAGCAGTCGATGTACCTGACTTAGATCATTGTTTTGCCAACATTTTTTCAAGGTTTTTTTCAAGCTACACCAGAGTGAAGCTTGGACCCTTACGAAGCAAATGGAGAGATTATTGAATACGTGGGAAAGGAAAATCCTAAGAAAAATATATGGCCCAACCAAAGTCGAGAATACATACAGGATTAAAACAAACGCAGAACTCAGAAACCTATATGAAGACCAAGATTTGGTCTCGTGTATCAAAAAGGGGAGGATCAGATGGTTAGGACATGTCCAGCGGATGGATCAGGAAAGACTCCCTAGAAAGATAATGGAGGGACGCCCAATTGGTTAAAGAGAAAGAGGTAGACCCAGGCTGCGGTGGTTGGAAGATGTAGAGGCTGACCTAAGGCTTCTGGGAGTGACGGAATGGAGAAGAGCTGCAGAGGATCGATCTCAGTGGAGGAGAATTGTTGAGGAGGCCAAGGTCCTTCATGGACCATAGCGCCGTCGGAGATAGAGAGATATTCGTATAAGAACGAAAATTTGGGCCAGAAAGGATACGGCTGACTTCAGAGCACCTACAATATTATTGGGAAACCATGTCATTGTGGAACGTTTAATCTACGAAACCAATATTAGATACTCTCATGTTGTGGGTCAAACGCTTCTCAACCTACTTCGGGAAAAGTTTTGGATAATTAGAGGAAGACAAGCTGTTCATAGAGTTGTAACTAACTGTAAACGTTGTCTTAGATTCTCAGCAAGGAAATTAGAGTGTGTACCACCTCCTCTACCAGAAGATAGGGTCAGGGATGCACACATTTTCGAGGTTATTGGAATCGATTTAGCCGGTCCATTGTACTTGCGTGATGGAGAGAAGGTATGGATCACATTATTTACTTGCGCCGTATACAGAGCCGTACATTTAGATATCGTTTCATCATTAGCAACAGAAGATTTTATATTAGTTCTTCGTCGATTTATAGCGAGAAGAGGACGTCCTACGATCATCTACACGGACAATGGAACAAACTTTAAGGGTAGCAGTAATGCCTTAAAGGGCGTTGATTGGCAGAAGGTTACAGCCTGTGGAACTGTTACACCAATAGAATGGCGTTTCAACCCACCTTCTGCTCCATGGTGGGGTGGTTTCTTCGAACGATTGATAGGAATGATGAAGGTGCTCTTAAAGAAGAATTTAGGCAGAGCTTGCTTGAAGAAAGAAGAATTATATACTATTATCTGCGAGTGTGAGGCTATGATGAACGCTCGCCCTATAACCTACGTAGCAGAAGGAGATACTGATTTGGTGGCTATAACTACAAGAATGTTTCTTGGGGAGAAAACTGAAGCCGGAGTTCCCGATTTGGAAGAGCTGGATGCTGCGGGTTTTGACCGGCGCGTGAAGTACCGAAGCAGGATCAAGGAAGAGCTTCGTAAGAGATTTAGAGCGGAATACCTTGGCCAGCTTGCGTGCCTCGCTAGGGATCCTAGAAACACTAGAGATCCTGTCGTTGGAGAAGTTGTGCTGATTGGCAGTGATAGTCGGAAGCGTCTGGACTGGCCTTTAGCAGTTGTGGAAGGATTGATCTCAGGAAAGGATGGAAGGTGCAGACTGATTCAGCTGCGCACGGCTGAAGGAAGACTAACCAGGCCTGTACAGCGTATTTATCCATTAGAGCCAAAACCTGGCACGAATTTATCACATGAAACATCAGAAGATGGTCTTCCGCCAGAACCAGACATCAGTCACCAACCAGGGAAGAAATATTGTGATATGCGAACGCGTTGTGGAAGAAAAGTGCATTTACCCGCTCGTTATCAGTGAAAGAATAGAATGTGCAGATGGTTTTGTATAATGTTTTCGAGAAATATGCTCCACATCTTTCTCAAGGTGGGAGTATGTGATGTATTTTCGATGTATATCGATTTATTGGTATTGTTTTTTTGATGTCAGGTTATATAACCTCTCCCAGTTTTTTATCATTCAGTGTATTGTAAAAAATAAAAGTTTTGTATCTGTGACCAAAGCGTTTGCATTTAAATTTATTTGATTATTTCCTTCACCCCGTTATTAAACAACACATTGTTAATAATATAAATGTTTCTATAATCGGTACAAATAGGTTATTTATCATATGATATTTGGTAAAGATCTAAAGAGTAACTGAAAAATTACTGTTTCACCTGTTTTCTAAAATATCCCTGTTGCGTAATTGGTTTACTTATTAAGTATTGTAATCGATTCAAAATATCGATGTGCAGTTTTCAAAGAATCGATGCGTTTCAGAGTCCTCCGAGTTGAAAAAAATCATTTTCCATGATTATAAAAAGCTGTGTCATGGTTAGCTCAGAGCGGGAGGACCGATTGTGTTGCTTATTTTTTTAATATGTAGGGTTTTGTCCCCCAATGTCTTTGTACCAAATATCGTGCATACCCTGTGTGCAATAGCAGCTTTGCAATTTCTGAAAAAGATTTTTTCTAACGATTATAGCGCAAAAACGGCTATGACGATTTTATTGAAATCTCTCCCAAAGTCTTCTACTTAAAACTTTCTAACTGTTCGTCCCCGAGAAAAATCAGGAAAAAAAGTTATGACGAAAAGAATATTTTATTTGCGCATAACTCGAAAAGAATGCATTTTTTTATTGACCACAACAAAGCCATTAGAAAGCTAATTAAATTTCCTAAAAAAAAAAAAAAAAATCATTCAAATCGGTCTAGTATTAGCAGAGACGCAGCGTTTTGAACTTTTTACACACATAAATTATTCTACACGCGTCCCAATAGACTCCGGTCCATCTTTGTTTAGTTTTTGGATATATCGAAAACTATACTATAATATTCTAGATGTGTATCTGAAAGACAATTTGATTGTTTGCAAAACTAAACATACAAAATAAAAATTTAGTAGGGCAAATGTAAGGAAATTTATAGCAAACGATTTTGTATTTGACTTTAACAGAAAACGGTTAGAAAGTGAACACACCAGATATTATAATTTGACATGTAACTGGAATGACTATAACAACATACGAATACCACCAGCAAATATGCTATTATCAATAATACAAACAACTATAATTATTACATATGTTTAAATTAATGTTTTTATGTTTTAATTAGTGATATACTTTCTTATTAGTTAACCGCGCAAACGATTATGAATAATTATTTACTCTTTGATTTAGTTCATTTTATTTCATTTCCGTGAAAATGATATAATCAATCTGGTAGCAGTGTTTATATGGTCCATTATTTGAACTATAATTGTCTGTTAGCTATTGATTCGCTAAAATTTACATTCAGCAAGGGAAACAAAATATAATTAGCAGAAAATCGATAGATTTCATATACAACTTTCCGTTTGAAATATCAATTTTACTAGGAATTAAAATACACGTGAATATGTTGAGCGAAGAAATTAGCGACGAGGATATCGCGGCGGCAACTGAAGAGATGGGCGAATTAGTACCGAAGTTGTCAATGAAATGTCCTAGCAATCCATACATCAATACTACATTCGCTACATCAGAAAAACCGACACAATCGATATCCCCTTATTTTCTATTTTACAGCTCTAAGAGGCTAAATAAAGGATATGAATTGAGCCTGAGGGGAGAGCATATTTACAAAAAGATGGGAAGAAGAATTGAGGATAAGGATTTACCGACCATCTTGACTCATATTAAAGGAGAAGGAGACATAGTATCTTTGGATCTGTCAAATAATATAATAACAGACGAAGGATTCGATATTTTGTGCGAATTTCTTTTGCATTCGAATTTGATAAACCTGAATCTACGTAGCAACGAGCTCAAAAATCTTAGCGAAGAAGGATTCGAAAAGTTGGCAACTACGTGCCTCAAAAGGTTGACTTTATCTGGAAACCATCTTTCCGCGCAGACAGCGCGTAGCCTGGAGCTGATGCTAAAACTGAGCAAATCACTGGAAGTACTGGAGCTGGCAGGAGTCGACTTCTACACAAACTCCGTCCACAGGATCATTGATGTGCTGTTAGAATACAACAATACATTAAAAGTTTTGAATATTTCAAGGTTGCTTGGTATACTAAACTACAGAGTCCGCAGCTATTACCTGGCCGACGTGATATACGCATTATTAGTTCAATCCAACACTCTGGTTGAACTCCATCTCGAGAAGAATTCGCTCACGGACCACGATATGGAGAAGATCGTGAAAGCTTTGAAGTTCAACCAAACCCTGCTCGTGCTCAATCTAACTGCCAACTTCATCAACAACATCGGCGTCGAGAGGATCGCTACGATCCTGCCAGAATCCAATTTGAAAGTCCTCCTGCTGAGGAGCAACTCGATCGGCGACCACGGGGCCATCGCGCTGTCCAAGACAATGCCTCTGTCCAGAATACTCCATCTGGACATCTCTTACAACAGGATCGAGGACATAGGCCTCGCCAATCTCCTCTGGACCATCAAGAAGCCGACTCCGCTTTATACCTTCTACATATTCGGGAACAAGATAACGAAACAGACGCTGGAGATAGTACACGTGCAGATGCTACGCGGCAAAATCATCCCGGAGAGTTTGGACATCATCCTCTATTGGGAAGAAGACGGCTCGATTCGATGTTCACACAATCCTGATGCCGAAGAATACCGGAAGCAAATGGCCGGCCTATACGAGGGCGGCCATGTTCCAACGAAGCCGAACATTCTCAATTACCCCGTCATAGATGTCTTTCAATCTTACATCTTGTTGGACAGAAACATCAAGTATCCGAATGCAAGCAATCCTAAGGTTTTGTCATATTACAAAGAGCACATTGCTGTAAAGTAATATCCGAAACGGGATAACCGCCTGGCTTGTGACTTTTAAATAGGTTGGTGTCTTAGAAAATAATCCTAAGGTGCCACAATTAAAGTAATATACCAAGATAAACGATTTTTTATGGTTATGATAAATTAATAGCTCTTAAATTAATATAAGGGCAGAAACATGCATAGCCAGATCAGCATGAATCATAGCAGAACCAGTCAATGAATGCACAAAAAGATGATGTAGACGGGCTTTGTTTGGTATAATTAAAAGGTAAGCATAACAAAAGTCCCCGGATCTAGGATCAGAGGTAAAGAGAGATGGGAGTGGGAGAAGGTCATGTTTTTCGGTTTTTGTTTATAACTCCTAAACAGTTGTACCTAGCTTATAACATTCTATGTGGGTGAAAACGTTATCCTTATGGCCCTGTTCCTTGAACATGTCTGAAAGAAATGAGATCGAACAACGTTTTGTAGATGGTTATTTTAAAAGTTATCTTGTATTTTCGGGAGTTAATAACCTTAAAAAAATTAGGTTATTATCATATGTGTTGTCATTGTATTTAATTATGTTTGTGTAGCTATTGATTGCTGCAATCTATTTCTCATGTTTTTTACTGAAATGAAATGGAATATTTTAAAAAAACATCAGTCCGACAAAAATTTAATTTTTATTTTATTTTGTTTTTGTTATGATTTATTGGAAGGTGGTAAAATTCCCTACAAAAGCAAAGCAAAAATCATTTAAATTGGACCATTATCAGCCGAGATATAGCGTAATGAACTTCAAGGACTAACTCTCCGGAGGTCAGCGTGGCCCTAGGCCTCCTGACTTATTAATTGCGGACTTCTGACTTCCTCGGATCTCTCTACTTCATCCTTCCTTTGATTATTTCTGCACTTCCTCTAGCTTCTTGATCTTTCCTTTTTCTTTCCCCATTGAAGAGCACATCCAGTATTTTCCTCTGTATCATTTCACCCAATGATTACATGTCCTAACCATCTCAGCCTACTTGCTTAGACCCAGTTTCTTCTTAACACTACCAGTTTGGCACACTCACGGCGATCACCTAGGGACAAGCTCCAAATTTCTGCTCCATAGGTGCCTACTGCTTAATTTCTTTGCTGAACTTGGTAGAAATCTTTTATAAAGTATTCTGCACATGTTCCTTTCCGGAAATACTCCAAATGCTCATTTGAAAGATAATCTCATTATCAAAACTGTAAACCAGAGCAATACGGAAAGTCCTGTGAATAGACAGACAGGATATTTTTTAAATATTACTATTTGGAAATAATAAACAATTTTATAACCATATTTTACTTTCTCGTACGAAGTAAAGGTAGTATTGTAATCCATTTTAACTAGTTTCGTCATGACGTTTGTTGGTACGTTCGTCCATGCGTATTTATAAAAACAGTTTTTTTTAGCGTGCATCTCTTGGCCCTGGTCTAATGGGCCTAATGGTAAATCCGTCCTTGTTCTTAAGTCCTCTTCAATACTGAGAGATATTTCATCTTTACCACCGTAACCATCCCTGACTATTAATTGTAGATGTTGTATATTCATCTTATAATAGAAAGGGTAAAGGGAAAAAAAAAAGTGTCAGTTATTTCTTTTTTTAATTGGATCCGAATGAAAACGTGAATTTTTCTAAGGATATTCGAATGCGGGGAAAAAACCTGAGAGTCAAGAAATATGAGCTATTGAAGTTTTATCAATACAGCAAAAATATAAAAAAAATAATTTTTTTTTGCTTCACGCTCTTCCACACGCCTTGAATAAATGTATCTTTGCATCTGATCCATTAAAAAAATAAAATACCCCTGTTTATTTCCCCCCTTACTCTTCTATTTATGTATTAAATAATAATTGAAAAAAATGTATACGTCATTGAACGTGTTAAAAAGAAAATGTTTATTATGAATATTTTTTTTCTCGTTCGCGTACCACCCTCTGAGAATCCCTGCACCAAGGAGCAGTTATGATTTTTACTTCCTTGTACGAAGTAAATTAAGTATTGTAATCGCGAAAATTTTCGGTTTTCAGATTTCAACAGAAATATTCATTTTGACCATCCCTGAATCCATTTTGACTAGTTTCGTCGTGGCGTCTGTACGTACGTACGTACGTTCGTATTTCGCATAACTCAAAAACGGTTAGCTGTAGAAAGTTACAATTTTGTATTTAGGATTGTTGTAAAATCTAGTTGTGAACCTCCCTTTTTGGTCACTGCTTGATCACCGGAAATGGTGCTTTACTTGAAGGTCATAATTGATTTCCATCAAAAATTATATTAAAATACTTTGCAAAACTTCTCAAATTTGGTATTTATAACTTATATATTGATTTTAATAACATACTAGATTTTGGTCTAAATTGGAAAACCGGAAGCGGTACTTTACTTGAAGGTCATATTAGACTTTCATCAAAATTTATATTTAAATATAATGTAAAACATCTCAAATTTGGTAAATAGGACTTTTATATTGATGTGAATGTATTTACTATATTTTGGTTAAAATTAGTGAGCCGAAAACAGTACTTTACTTGAAGGTCATAATAAGCCTACATCAAAAATTATATTTGAATTAAATACATAAATCATATGTTTCGGTAATAAAGGTTACAAACGCAATTTGGTTTCCAATCTAATTAAACATTTTTTATTACTTGTTTTAAATGTTAAAATTTAGTGTAAAATACTGGTTTTCCTCTGTATTTGCATGTGCGTGTGTCAATAGATGGATGTCGCGACGCCGAGTGTTTTTTTTTGAGATACTGCGATCTTCGGAAACTAGTAACCAAATTCAGGATCACTTTTTGAGCCACCGATTTATAGTTTAATAGGCGTACAAGGAAGTCATGTGTTGTCCACATCAGATATTTTTTGGTGCGAACCTATCACCTAAATTAAAAAATGTCCAATTCAAAAACATATATGTAGGTCTTAAGGCTGGTTTACACGATTATACGAGAATACACCTCTATGGTTGTCGAGTCTGTTATTTCATTTTTTAAATATTGATAATAATGGCTACTTCCCAATCTTTCGGGATTTTCTTTTGCTTCTACACCAGGTTTAAAAGATGCACCATAATCACTTTTCCTTTGGTTCCTGTGTATTTAAGCATTTCAGGAGTTATTTCGACGCTACCTGCGGATTTTTCAAGCTTCATACTCCATAGCGCTTCTTCTAATTCGTCATCCTCAATATAAATAATCATCCTCCTCCCGGGGCCCTTCCTCCCTCTACTCTTAATATATTTGGGCTGACTGTCCTTTCTCTTCCAGCAGATCCTGGAAGTATTCCCTCATCCTGTCCATTATCTCATTTTTCTGTCTGGGAATTTTTTCTCCCTTGGCTTTGATAAACTCCAGGATTGGTACTCTTTCCTTTCTTTATCGTTTGAGTACACGATAAAATAACTTTTGATTTAGGTGGGAATCAGATTCCAATTTTCGTCCAAAATCTGTCCAGGTTATTATCTTGGCTTCTATCAACTTGCTCTTAGGCTCGATCCTTTTCCTCTTATAATGCTCGAAGTTCTCCGGTGTTTTGTGTTCGAGGTATTCTTTCCAAAGAGTTTCTTTTCTCTAATTACTTGTTTAACCTCATCGAACCACCATGCTTTTCTCTTAAACTGGACTCCAATTCTTTATAAAAATAAATTTAAGAGTATAAAGTTTATGCTTAGAAATTTCATTAAAGGTTTACATGATTATGTTTTTTGATCAACGCTTTTATCAAACTCAATTTGATCAAAAAACTCACTGGTTTAAATGGGCTATTTACGCGTATAACCAAACGTTTACCTGTGTAAGTTTTTTTTATCAAACTGAATTTGATCGAAACTTTGATAAGCATCCCAAGTAAGATACGTTCCGAAATCCTAGAAAAGAGGTTAAGAAAAAAATTCGAAGGATTGCTCGAGAAAGAACAATAGGGCTTTCATTATCCAGGACCTTATCTATGATATGAGGCAGGTCTTCGAAAAAGTACTAGAAAAGGAAAAGGAAACCTCAATTACTTTGGTGGCCTTACAAAAGTCCACCAACAGCCTGTTTCACAGAAGTGTGAAAAATCGCTTTACTATTCAGTGTTACCGCAATGCGTTCATATTAACATAAGACAAGTTAAAATTATTTATGAACCGTGTAAAATTTTATTTCCTTTGAAACAAGTGAAGGGATAATAATATATTAGATAGACAGGGCTGAGGAGCCAGGCAGAGGTACATAAGGAATATATTGCCTGATACTACCTTGGAAGGGTCTATAGGCTACAACAATACCACAAGTGGCCAAAGCAGATGCACCCTCATATTTGCCTACTATTGACCACTGACCCTCGAGTCCAGACCTGATCCTCCTATAACAGCTAATAACTGGCCAAACCCCATTGGAGAGGGGGCGATGGGGGCACGACTTATGGAATGGAAGGTATTCAATAAAGGGATCTCCAATGCCATCCCCTTTCGACATCTGGGGCAACTGTTGTGTTCTCTCACTTATCGGTATCGTCAGGTGAAACAAAAATTCTCTTTATAAATCTCTCTCTCTCTCTCTCTCTCTCTCTCTCTCTCTATATATATATATATATATATATATATATATATATATATATATATATATATATATATATATATATACGAGTAGCACTAATATTTCTTCATGGCTTCGGTCCTACGGGAGCATATCCATTAAATTGTGACAAATTTACAGTTGCGGATTTTCCAACAGGTTATATAACCGACAGAGAGCTGACTGTGAACCAGCTTCCAGAACAGCTTGCAAGTTATCTTGCAGTCTGAGTTATCTTGAAATGCCTCAGAAAAACTTCCACCCGGACATAGGAATGTGCGCTCAAATGAACCTTAACGTGGGCCCAGCAATTTGTGCAAATCACTTGTTGTAGTAACTCCTTTACCAAAGGCTAACGATACCAAAAATACAAATAGAAATGAATTCCGAAAAAGAATCAATTTTAACAGATTTAACAAGGGCTAGAACTAGAAATTTTGCCGCCCCTTCTTTCACCCCCCCTCCCTCCCCTCTCCGTCCAATAAACGTCAAAATCTTTACAATAGTAATTTAGGTAGATAATAATTATATTTCTAACTAAATATCATTTACTCAATTTATTGATTGAATGATACAACCAAACAATGATAAACCGTAAGCAATTATAACGCATTTTGTAATCAAGTGAATTAAGCATAATAATTTACAATTTAAAGCTTTTATTGTCTTGTTTTTACTTTATTTTCTGAGATCGTGGACCACAAAAAATTACTTCAGATGCTCCCAGTTTGTCACCTTTGATTTAATACTACAATATACTTGATGGTCTAGAGCTTCTACCACACCTTGCATACAGTCCTGACATTGCGCCCCAATCCTCATTTTCATTGGGGAAGACAGTTCAATAATCAGGAGGAAGTAGAATATGATGTTCGCGATTTCTTCGGATCAAAATATAAAGACTGGTACCTTCGAGGTCTTCAAGAGTTGGCGATTAGGTAGTCCAAGACAGTCCAATACGAGGAGTTATACTTTCAGGATTGAGCTGTAACTTGTTATTTTTCAAATATAATTTTATTGTACTGTACAAAACACCGACAAATAGTTTGTATCGACCTTAGGACTTGTACAACAAAAGTCAGGCACACAATTTCAGCCATGTTCTTTACGCATGGAAACTAGGAGTGTCGGTTTTAGTGAAAAAAAAAAAAAAAATGTTTTCGGTTATTCCGGTTATTTTACCTTCAATTATAATCGATGCAAATAACCGGTTAAAAAACGATCATTTTAAATCAAACCATTTTTTTACATTTTTTTTATGATGTCACAAATAACAGCTCTTGGTATTGTTAAAAATAACTGGCCATTAGCAAGACCTTTAATTCAAGAAAATTACACTTTTATCTTCAAGAAATAACCTGAAAAACTTATACTCGTGTAAACAAATTGCTAAAACCCTGGAAATAACTGATTATGGTACAACTTTACAATGCAGCCGCCTTATCAGTAGCGGTCGCTGCACTAGTGCCATTTGTAAAGTGCTTTAAATTCAATTGTAAAATTCGTATTTATTGGAATAATTAAAATTATTACTGTTTTAATTTGATATTATTTTACATTATTAAAACTATCGATTTCCGGTGGTTTGGGGAAAGAAGTCGGAACCATATAATTTTAATTAATATCTAATTAATGCAGTGATAATTTTAATAAATTCAATAAATTCGAATTTTACAATTAAATACAAAGCAAGTAGTTAGTACAACGGGCGTTAGAGAGCGGTAGTGCTCTACTACTGATAAGGCGGCTGCATTGTAAAGTACCTTTTTTATTTTATTTTTCATTTTTGAAGGATGAATTTCGCATGTATTTATTTTTTTTCTTAGGCTATAGAGCAGGGATGCCTAACCTTTTTACAACGCGTGCCACATCCAAAGGTTCCCCATATTGAGGCGTGCCACAACTGTACCCTTCATCCCCTCCCCTCCAAACCCAGCTACCTTAACAATAATTATTTCCATGTATGTATTATAGGCGCTTGCATTTAAAAATATTTTATCCTATTTGGTTTTTATCCTTTTTATCTCAGAAAGAGAACTGAAACATTTTTTTTTTTTAAATAACAAAGTTAAGAATAAATAATTTAAAAACCTACTGGCTGGCCGCGTGCCGATTTCGAACAATAAGGCATTTTCCCAACTACATTAGATATTTTAATTTTTCCAACAATATTATAAAATATTAAAATTTTCTTCAACTTTCTTGGATTTCAATTTTTCACCTACCTGTTGCGAATGTTGACACAAAAACATTTTTTTTTTCTATTCAAACACAAAATTATATCAATAAAATCTCATTTTTTTGGCTCGAAAGGTAGGGGTGTGAAGATTGGCAAATAAATATAAATATATATTGTATCGATAATTTTTTAATATAATATATCGAGATGTCACTGATGATAGTTTTTACAAATATTTGTTCATGTTTTGTTTCTAAAAGTAAAAAATCAAAATCAAAATAAGCATGCAGTTTGATCTGTGTTATTATCCATTTTAAAAGTAATTTCCTTAAAGATACCTTAAAATACCTCTACAATTTTTTTATTATTTATTAATATGCCAGGTCGTGACACGCGTGCCTTGGTTTGGGCACCTCTGCTATAGAGCTATAATTCATTTCAAAGTAGATGTTTGAGTATTTTTAAAAAAAATTTACGAATTTTATTTGTATTCGGTTTTCCTCCGACTTTTTTCTGTTTTTTTGGATTAAAAAAAACAACGATAAAAACCGTTTATCGGTTATAACCGACCTATTTTTTACATCTCTAATGTAAACTATTTAACTGTCTTCACACAAAATTGATACAAAACCTTATATTCGAACAAGGGACTTGGCCAATGACTGAACATAATCAGCTGATCACATATAGAACTACAGTTGCTGAGTGCGATGTGATCTTTTCCTTAACCGTTTTTACACCATCAGATACAAGTTCTGAACTGTTCTCAGCTCTTAAGACCCCTGCGTTGAGCTGTTGAGAAGTTCAGCAGAGGATCATCAGCCGTTCTTAATAGTAGAAGGGGAATCCATTAAAAATAAGGTTATTGGAAGTGGGGGGGGGGGGAAGGCTAGAGAATGAAGGAATCAATAAAGAGGCTAAACGAAGAGAGAACTGGGGGAGAGGCGGTAGTCAGTATTACACATCACCCTCGGTCATTCCCTTTTGAAGGGGGCCCCCCGCACCGTAAAATTTTTACCCTCTGTACGTCTGCCTTCATAGATAGCGCCCTACTTTAAAATGTTAGCCGATATTGATTCTTGAAAGGTAATAGGAGTTACACCAGCTTAATTCGAAGTTTATTGCAGAACAAATAAATAAATAAATATCATCACAACATATTACTAAGAGGATTAAAAATAAAATTAAAATAATAATAACAATATTCATCGTAAGAAAGATTCATTTCAGAAAAACAAGAAAAATTTTTGAAATCGAAGAAATATAATTGAATCAGGTAATCATTCATACTAAAGTTGGTTGATTGATTTTTGTGATTAGGGATTCATAAATTACTTTCATAAATAATTTTGTTTTTATTGAAAATAAGTTTAAAATGTTATGCACTAATCTTCAGTTCTAAAAACACACAAAAATTAAAAAATAAGCAATTCAAAATACAGTTTGGTATTATTATATATATTAAATGAAATGTAATATGAATTAGTACTATAAAACATTTATGACTTATGAATTTAACTAAAACAAGAAATCAAATACATGTTGGTACTCACCAAGGTTTTAGTATATTATATGATCTACTTAAACCTTGATGAGTACTAACATGTATTTGATTTCTTGTGTTAATTAAATTCATAATAAATAAATGTTTTATAATACTAATTCATATTATATTTAATTTAATATGTATAATAATACCAAACTGTATTTTGAATTTTTGTGTTTTCAGAACTGAAGATGAATGTATAACATTCGAAAATAATAATAAAATAAAAACAAAATTATAGAAGTGGCAAATGATTTATCAATCATTTAATTAGATTGATCCTTCTAAACCATCATGCGTACGCCAACTAATTTTTGTGATATTTTAGGCGAAAAATATTGAGATAATAGCACAATTCTACATTAAACGATGTGTATACTAATAAAATACTCAATTAAGAATATTTTATTTGCTCATAACTCAAAAAGTATGGATACAATGATAAATTATATATATATATATATATATATATATATATATATATATATATATATATATATATATATATATATATATATAGATACATAACAGCTAAGATACAACATATTGAACTACAACACTGTACGTGAACAACCTAGCAGAAAAAAAAGTGCGAAACTGAAATTATGTATTTAAGATAAGTATTTGCCTGGGATATTAGAGCTACATTTTCGACAAAATTAATTAACCGAAAGCACCACTTTATCTCATTTTATTTTACACATTTTTACAATTTTCTCGAAAAATGCTTTCTCGAAAAGATTTTGATTAAACTCGTTATATCTATGTACAATTAAATGGTTTTTAATATCACCTGTCTTATCCTCATTTAAATAGTTTGACATGGCTTAAATGGCGAATTTTCAAAATATAATAATAGTAGGAGATAAGAATAGTAATATAGATGTATAATATATTGCTGAAAAGCAAAAAAAATTTAATATAATATAATTAAATAATATAGTATAATTTAATATAATTAAAGATAAATTAATATTTAACCTTTTAAGTATAAGGTAATGGATTGATGAAAAAATAATAAACTTTTGTTGTAGTTAATAATTCCTACTTTTATATTATATAGTGGAAAATAAATATAATTTCAATAAAAAACTAAGTGGAATTATCTAAAATTTATTTTCAACAAACATAGTGCACAGAATTGTAGAAGTAATTGTTTAAAAAAATATTTTATTGTGCTTTTACTTTTACATGTTTGCTGATGAAAACATTTTAAGTAGTGTATATGTGAATTCCTTAAAATTGTTTTAGAAAATGGATATCTAATTATGATAGGGTGGTTAGTGGAAGTTGTGTGATGCGCACACCAGATTTTTACTTTCCCTTAACTACATACGAAGTATATAGTAAGGGGGAAGTATTGCGATCGTGAATATTTTCGAATTCGAGTTTTCAACGGAAATACACGTTTTAAGGTCCGTCGAGTCCAAATAACCAAGTCTCGCAAAATGGTCTGAGTGTCAGTGTGTATGTGATCAGTCTAGCTCAACAACGAAAAGTTCTACGATACTGAAATTACGTATTAGGCACATGCATGTGATGTTACAGCAACTTTTTCGTCAAAATCGACTAACCGGAAGTGCCACTTTATAATCGATTTTACACTTGTTTACAATTTTCTCGAAAACGGCTCTAACGATTTTGATGAAACTTGCCTAAATAATTTTTCATAAAGACCTTTAATTTTTCATATGTGTGGTCCATCACTGATGAAATGCAGGGAAAAAAGTTATGATGAAAAGAAAGAATAATTTATTTTCGCATAACTTAAAAAGCATGCATTTTATGGTATTTTATGTATAGACTTGTATGAAACGTAATTAAATCATCTAAAAAACAAAAAAATAATTATAAAAATCGGACCAGTAATAGCAAAGTTACAGCGTATTTTATGAAATGTACAAGACCCTAGACGGATAACCAAGCGCATCCGAAAGGAGAAGAATGCGACCGAACCAAAACTTTTAAAATATTTTTTCAACTTGACAAATTTAAAATATATGGGTAGTGTACAGAATTGTTGTACTATAATTGTTTAAAAAACTGCTAAATTGTACTTAAGTGGGGAAAGATGTGAAGTGAATGCTGCTGAGTTTATTTCAAATATTCTTTATGTGAACTCTTTAAAATTATATTTAAAAGATAATTATTATAGAACTGTAAGGGAAAGTTGTGTTATGCTCGCACCGTACCAGATTTTTTATTCTACTTTGGGTTCGACGTCGTTTTATTTCAGAAACAATACGATCACGAAACATGACACGAGTGCGTGTCAAGAAGAGAATAAACTGCATTTTCCAACCGATTTCAAACGTTTTGTCCAGAAGGGGCTATAACGCATTTAACACTCCTCGCTTTGGGAGAAAGGGCCGACATCCTCACAAAGGACTGCCATTATCCTCAATCATGGACATCGCGGCCCAGGATTACAGGGAGTCCTGCGAAGAATCGTCCTGCCATTATCCTCCTAATGACGAGCTCTTCGGTATTTATAAGATTGTAGAGACAATGACAGTGGTGATATAGAGAAGCCATTTGGCCGCGGGCCTAGCGGATAGGGGATCATCCAAAGCCCCACTAAATCAGCTGATACCAGCTCACTACGGTCAACTGGTTCCGTCTTCCATGTTAATACTTGCCCATATTATAAAATATGTCTCCCCCCTCCCACAGCTCTTTAAAACACAAGAGGCTCCCCTCACTCCGATAGTTCCCCGGCGGAGTATATCATTTCTATAGCATGAGGGGGATTGTTTCAGAACTCAACAGTTCCTCTGGTTTATAGGGCACAAGGAGGGGAGAGATTTTCAGAGAGATCGCAAATCCTCCAACTCATTAAATAGAATAATGTCATATCTGGTCATAACTGTTCTGTTATGGATATATATATATATATATATATATATATATATATATATATATATATATATATATATATATATATATATATATATATAAGGACACACACCTTTAAAAATTCAGTTACACACTAAATAACTATAATTTTCACAATGCATGTTATATTGTGTTTAAGAAGTCCAAATATGCTCTTTATGTTGTTAATTTTGTTTAAATGTTTTTTAGATATTAATTCTCTTTCTTTCGCTATTTTTTCTGTGTGCTTATTTTTTTTTTCTGTATCATATTACAATGTAAATGTATGTATATATGTATATTTTTATTTTTCACTATGAGATGTAAATCATTATTTTAACGAGTGTTTTGTTAAACGGCTGAATGTAAGTTTCCTTTCTCACTCTCTTTCTTCTTTTTATTAGAACTTGTTTATATTATTTCACAAGGATTCTTTTTTCTTTTATTACTTTATACTATTTATGATTCTTATATTTTTATTTCAATATGTAAGACAGACTTGTTATTTTTTTGTTTGTATAACTTATTTATTGTTAATAACTTCGCCCCAGAATAAAGTTTTCTTTCTATTCAATTCTATTGAACCCATGACTAACTCATTAGACAGTATTATTGTTTTAAAAGAAAATAATAACGTCATTTTTATAGCTTTTTATCACAAGGATTAGGTTGGGCCCAAAACTAAAATATAAATAAAACGTAGTTTGTAGTTTAATGTTCTGTAATGTCTGTTTTCGTTCTTTTAGATACCTACTTCTTTTCATTAAAGAAACGTCCGAGCTTTTGGTTTATTATCAGACCCCATGCCGCTTGCTTGGTTTTGAATTTTTACATTCAATGGCTCGTTATAAGCCTCTCTCTACCTAAACTCGTAGCCTTACTTTGAGAAAGGCTATCGGTCCGTAACATCGTGATAAATCAACTATTAATGCATAATTTAGTATAAATATTAATCAATTAATTAATTAATACTTAATTATGCACACAAGAGATAGCATATCTGACAACTTTATAATATTACAATAATAGTTTTTTTTTTCTTTCTTTTAAACACTCTAGGAAGTCTGATAATTAATAAAAAGAATTAGCAATTCTGACTATCCAACATTTCTTTATTCAATGTTCACTTCACATGTCTACAACAGCATCAACAGTTGAAAGAATAAATATTTAATATGGATTATAGCAATAACCATATACAAAAGTATTCTAAAGTTTTAAAAGATAATATGATAAGTTATTACATCAACAAAGCACTGATAATCATATACTAGTTAAAAGAAAATTATCCTGATGGGGGAACATTCCTGAAACATTGATGCTGTTGTAGACATGGGAAGTGAGAGAATAAAGAAATTTTGGATAGTCAGAATGGCTACTTTTTTTTTTTTTAATTATAGTTTTGTATAAGTAAAAATTGCTAAAAACGAAGCAATCCTAAATACTGACAGTCTAAAAAGAACAAAAGAAATGACAGTATACCTGAAAAACCTCATAAGTGCTTTTAGCAATATTTTTCAGGTGACAAAAAAAAACTTTAATCCCTCTGAAGCCTCCAAAACTAACAGGTTATTGCAACTGGTCGTAAACAAGTGATATCACTGATAAGGCAAATAACAAGTGATATCACTGATAAGGCAAATAACAAGTGATATCACTGATAAGGCAAATAACAAGTGATATCACTGATAAGGCAAATAACAAGTGATATCACTGATAAGGCAAATCACGCAAAAATGTCACTTCATTCGATCCGGAAACTTTAGATAGCAAAACCTTTATTTTAATAAAAAATCTGGTGTGGACACCACATAACTTCCTTGTACGGTTCCTATTAAACTATAAATTAGCGACTCAAAAAGTGACTCTGAATCACTTTTTGGTTGCTAAATTCCAAAGATAACATTATCTCAAAAACTACACTCGGCGTCAAGACGTCTATTGGCCTTGGTTACTTGTAACAGTTCGTACTGCGTAAAAGGAAGTAAAAAGACATTTTTTCAAAAACAAAAGCTAAATTACCAGACTTCCTAGGATGTTTGAAAGAAAAAAAAATTATTGTTCTGTACATTAAAGAACATTAAACTAAAAACTACGATTTTTTTATATTGTAATTAGTTTATATTGCAGTTATTTTCATCGGTTATAACCGGTCGATTTCAATTGAAGGTAATATAACCGGAATAACCGATAACCGTTTTTTTTTTTCACTAAAACCGACACCCCTAGTGTAAAGGTGGCGCTGAAAGACCGAGTACACAGTGCTACTATGTTCGAACAGAACTTAATTCTCCTCTGAGGGAGCCTCCTGTCCTCCGGTGACATTTATTCAAAGACATCCTTAACTGCAAATTGGATCAGTCCATGTCTTGTTTAAATTAGAGCCGGGCATTTTCGGCCGCTGTCGGGCAGGGAGGGACACAGAAGACAGTTAAAATATGGATATGGACTCGGAGATGCGAACCCCTAGTTTTCCCTTAATGGGACAGTGGAGATTGGCCAGGAGCTCGGTAATTACCTATTCATAGGAACAGACCCCATCCCCCCCTCAACTGAAGCCTCCCCTATTCAGGGACTAGAGTCCGGCTCGGGCTTTATGAACAGCCTCTACCGAGCATTTAGCTTGACCCCTCGTTGGTATGCCGCATTTCTCTCGCCCGAATTACAGTGCCATTCAATCCTCCATGAAAAAAGAGGGGAATCAGTATGCGTCCCTGCAGTGACCTCGTCCCCCCTCCCACTGATGAAATTTCACCGGACCGCCGGCCAATGATAATTGCCACCTTGGTTATATAAAAGTCAACGGTCATCGGTGATTGGTTTATCGCAATTTGCCTGCCAATTGGCTGGTCGTCAGTTAGAGAAGAGTGAAAAAGATGAGGAAAAAAAATGGAATTATCGGCTGCAATGAACGGACTGAATTACAATGAATGGAGAACAAATGATTTAATTATGAACAATTCAGAGGAAGTCAATTTCAGTGAAGCGCATGTAGTCCAGGCGCAATATGGAAAAAATATTAATTTTTTAAAAATAAAATTTCAATGGACCTTCTCTACGTGATAATTAGAAGAAAAATAGTAGAAACAAATGGTTTAAGATTTATATAACATCGGTGTGTGACAATCTATTGAAAAAAAGATCATAAATGAGCAGACAATTTGTTTCACTTTAAAGATATGAAAATTTTTGTTGGATAAAACTAAAAAATACTCAGTAAAATCGTTTAAAAAGAAGAAAAAAATGAGTTTTAAACAATTTGAAATCGGTCAATAACTTTTCACACAAAAAAAAATTAAATACCACGAAATATGGCCATTTTTGGACATTTAATTATAGGCTCTGTAATTGTCGTCTGTAATTACAGGCTCTGTAATTGTCGTCTTACCTTCGGGACTGATGGGTTATTATTGTTTATTCAATTTAATTTAATTTTAACATTTTTAGTTTTTCAAAGTATTTATACTATTTATAATTTATTACTAACCATATATTACTATATATATACCATATATATTAATTACCATAAATATATATATATTACCATTTATTACTAACCATACTAATCATGAAGTTACAAATGGTATAATAAAAAAATCCGTGAGCAGCAGAACTCGGTCATTAAAGTCGTATTTTCACTGAAATACAAAATATTAAAAATACGGGAGAGTGAAAAAAAAGTTGAGACCCGCAAAAGACAGTTCCCTAACATACCGAAATTTACCCATACTTTTATTATATTTGTCTGCCTCTCCGCTGACCTTCGACACGGAAAACCCTTCATACCGAATTTCAGCTCATTTGACACAACGGGGACCGTTGGAGTTGAAATAGCCAAATCTTTGCTAATAATGGTCTGAGTTTGATGATTCTTCTTTTATTTTATAGGTAATTTAATTTTCTTTCAAATGAAATAGACTTTCAGCCCCCTTACTCAATTTGGAGAGATTTTAGAGGTGCGTGGGGTAACTCGGAGGAGAGTGAGGTAACCAAGTTGAGGCCCCCAAAAGATACTTCTCTAACACCAACTTAATTCACATACAAATTCCCAACCCTATAAACTAATCAGGTGGGGCTGAAGAGATGCGCAAAACTTTAAAAACGCCGAAATTTCAGGTAAACATAGCGAAATTTAACTGGAGTTTACCCATACTTTTATGGTATCTTTCTGTCTGGAAGAAAACCATACATACCGAATTCAAGCTCATTTGACCCAAACGGGGCCGCTAGAGGTGCTCAAAAGTAGCGGGGCACATAATATATATATATATATATATATATATATATATATATATATATATATATAAATATATTTTTTTAATTTTTTTTTCCGGTTGGCTCTATAGGCCTTATAGATCTTTGGCCGCGCGATGTGGTGTTCTTACTGACATTTATTGCTTGCGGGAGCACAGACAGCCTGGAGGGGGTCCACCCAACCTCACGTTACTGCGAACCATGGTTTCCACGGTGCAGCGGCAGGCTATCCATTGCTCCATAACCGGTCCCTCTGGGGCCAATTCGGCAGTGTCCTTCCCACCGACTCACTCGGGTTCAAGGACAGTGACAATTCGGTCTAGATCCACGGGTTATGTCTTGGAAAACCACTACGCCATTCACAATTAAGGTACACGGGGTAGGGTCATCACTCCTACGCCCGGTCTGTGTAAGTAGCCTCCAGTAGATTTGGCGGGCCTCACATACCCGGAGGGAGGGGTGATAAATTTCTTGAATTATTACTTTAATTAAATTAAAGTAGTGGCGATGCCGGGATTCGAACTCACAACCTTTGGGTTTGTGAGTATATGCACTTTTGCAAGTGCGCTAACCCGCTCGGCCACCCCGACCCCATATATATATATATATATATATATATATATATATATATATATATATATATATATATATATAGAGAGAGAGAGAGAGAGAGAGAGAGAGAGTAATTTGACCCATCATATTAGAAAATCGGGGGTCTTTTGTCGAAAAGACATGTCAGTTAGATATTATAACTGATACATGTTAAAGAAATTACAGATTACTTTAAAAGAATATATATATGTATTTTTAACCTCAAAAATTAAACAATAAACACAACTAAATCTGAGGATAAAATTCAGCGATGTGTTCCAATATCTTTTGAAACAAACACTCCTTCTCATACCTCCTCCTCCATATAAATTCGCAGAGATAGGACTCCAACATGTCCCTCCTAGTCCTGCATTCCTTCCTGTTACGTCGTTTCACTGAAGCCCACATGAATCGTACCTTCATTTGATGTCCTTAGTACTAGCAATGATATTTTGGCTCTGTAGAAACTTAAGAGCAGCATCATCATTTCTTATGTGTTCACTTAACTGGAATATATTTATCTTGTTCCGGTTCAATGTCACAATTAAAACAATATCTCAGTTAACATATGATTTAATTAGAATATAATTAACTTCTTACAACAGCCATATTGTTATATGTACTTAGATAACATGTATCAGTTATAAAATATAACTGGCATGTCTTATCGACAAAATATCCAAAATCGGTTTAAAGGTCTGTTTTCCTCAGTGCGACTATCCCGACTATAATCGTTGAACAATTATAGTCGTAAAGGGTGTTTTCCTCGCTACGACTATCTCAATATTGAATGGTTGATATGGCAACAACGATCGTGGAGCACCGTTGCTATAACGACTCTAATTCCGGTTGAGTCGTTAACGACTATCTCACGGCTTGGATAGTCCTACGGGAGAAGATAGAATATAATCTTCAATCGTTGACGATTATTGCTATTTGTTATGAGTAGGCTTAGGATTTTTATGTGGTAAAAAATCTAAAATATATTGTTAATATTTCAGAAATATTTAAAAATAAATCTAAAATATGTGAATTATGTAAAAAAATGTTTATTAAAAAATACTATAAATGCAGTAGGTAGCAAAGGAAATGAAACTGAAGAAAAATAACAAACAACTTCAAATTACTCAGGTATTGAGTATTCACCAAATTCAGGTGAAATTAGGCATTTTTATATATTCGAAGAGAAATTCGTCCGTCCAAATTTTTTTATTTGATTTTTGTTGTGATGAATCGAAAGGTTAGAAAATATACCATACAATATAAAAAAAAATATTTTAAATTTATTGGTGTTCGATTAGCAATGGAATATTAGCTGAGATGTAGCGTAATGAACTTTGTAGACTAATTCTCCGGCGGTACAGGTCAGCGTGGCGTTAGGCCTCTTGGCCTATCAATTGCTGACTCCTGACTTCCTCGCATTTCTCTACTTCATCCTTCCTTGGATTATTTCTGCACTTCCTTCAGATTCTTGGTCTTTCCTTTTTCTTTTCTCACTGAAGTCCATTAGAACCTTTCATTACATGTCCGAACCATCTCAGCCTTGTTTTGACACAGTACCTTCTTAACACTCCCGGTTCGGCACTCTCACGGCGATCATCTTGGGATAACCTCCAAATGTCTGCTCCGTAGGTGCCTATTGCTTAATTTCTTTGCTGAACTTGGTATATATCTTTTACAATTTATTCTACACATGTTCCTTTCTCGAAACATTCCAAATGCTCCAAATTCGAATGATACTTTAATTATCTAAATTGTAAACGAAAGCGACATGGAAAGTCCTGTGAATGGACAGACCAGATAATAAATCATGGTGTAATAATTGGCAGCGGTTTTTGTTTCTGAACTGAATGAGACCACCACAATAACTAGACAGCTAATAGTTTAGAAATTATTACTGATTTTCGGGGGGAAAAAAATACAGCAGAACTGTATACTATATAGAAGTAGAACTATGCAGAGACAGAGTAACCTACAGGCCACAGCAAATATTTAGGCGGAAATGTTATAGTAGACCTCGTGCAACCCAGGTCAGCATATAGTTCATATAGATCCATCGAATTCCACACAGAAAAGTAGGAAGTTCCATAATTGTGTATTTTTAAGTAAGTCTTGTTTTTAATTGAACAGGAAGCGTTGACTCCAAAATACTCAAGATGATTACGTTCCAATTGCAACTATGTAAAATACATAAACGTCCGTTTGATAAATTTTATTTTGACTTAACAAAATCCATTGTAAATGGGCTTTTGAGAGGACGAATAGCGAAAAGTTTTATTTATTTGTTTTTTTTTTAATCTTTTTTTTTAACGAAATAACAGTAATAATGTCTTAAACTTTGGAGAAAAATTAGGAGATGAAATTAGGACCTGTTTCTTAATGTTTAAATCCTGCTGGAAATGAAGTTGATAAAAACAATATTTTAATTATATCGGCAGAAAATTTAGAAATGTTCAAATTAACACTTATAAAGAAACACTATTTACATTAATTATCTTAATTTGGTGGTATTAAATCATATTCCACACAGTCGTTAATTAAAAACCATTTTTTTATTAAAACTATTTAATTTTCGCATAACAAGTTCTTGTCATTTTGTCTGAAAACTACACATTATTTATCAATTTAATTCATTACTATTAATAAGTTTTGGCCAAAAATCTTTAAAATTATAGAAATGTACTATATAATATATATAAATAAAACAATATTGCATAATGCATTGTCTATTTTATTTACCCTTTTATCAATGACTTGACTCAGTCGTTAGAGTCGTTGACGAAGTTCGTTAACGACTCAGTAGTCAGTCGCACAGAGGAAAACACCCTCCTATGAAATACAGGCTAATAGTGCTCTTTGACGACTCTAACGACTGAGTCTTTGGACTGAGTCGGGATAGTCGCACCGAGGAAAACAGACCTTAAAGATCAAAAAGTCGTTATATACCTTAGTAGGTTAACACATTACCCTCCTTATGGCTTCGCCATAGTCGAGTATTAAGCTGTAAAAACAAAAATAACCGTTATATTTTGTAAAGAGAGTTCCAGCAAAGTGAAATACTCAGACCTGTTCGTGAAATTGTTTGACAGAAAAAAATTTAAAAATCCACCAATAAAAAAATCGTTATCTACGGTAACTTCGTGTCGGATCGATGAACCAAAAATTAAGAGAAAGTTGCTTTTCGTTGTAACAATTAAAGTAAAAAGAATACAAACCTACAAAAAAATTTCAAATTCCATAATTAATGTCGTCTCATGGAGCTGGCCGCCACATCAAATCTTTTGAAGAGGGTGGAGAACGCTCTGCATTGATCTCGATCCCAATTCGGAAGATGAATAAGATGTTTTTTGCTAATTTATAATTTTGTTGAACATTTTTCATTTTCAACTGCTCTTATTTTTATAGCTTCTATCTGTTATTAGTTATTATTTACAGGTAGGAAATTTAAGTCTGCTTCAATCTACCATCTTATATTTTATTTATTTTTTTATATATTTTCAGAAGAGTCTGAAACCGATTGGAAAAAACAAGAGGGTAATATCTAATAGTGATAATATCTACTAGGTAAGGAAAGTATTGTAATAGGGTCAAAATTTCGATGAGCAGTTTTAACAGATTTATGCGTTTCAGTGCCTCATGAGTTGAAAAAAAACCTTTTCGGCCATTAATCCATCTGTATGTGTGAAACTTGCCTAAAGTCTTCTACTTAAAACTTTCTATTCATATTTAACGTACAACTCCGAGAAAAAGCAGAGGAATTAAATTATGACGAAAAGAATATTTTATTTGTCCATAGCTCGTAAAGTACGTATTTTTTGAATGATCACTACAATACCATTACAAGGTTAATTAAATTTCCTAAAAAAAAAAAAAAAAAAAAAAAAAAAAGAAAAGAAAATGATTTAATTCGAGCTAGTTTTAGCAGGGATGTAGCGTTTTGAACTTTGTACACATGTTATAAATTATTCTTCGCACGTTCCTGTGGATACCGGTCCACCTTTGTTTAGTTGTAGGATAAATAAACAACAATGCGTTTCCTGAAATATTATAGATATGCATTTGAAAGATAATTTTATTATTTACAAAACTAAACATAAAAAAAAAAAAGTTTTATTCTGACTAATATACGGGAAAATATAGCAAACATTTTTTGAATTTGACTTTAACCCAAACCGGTAAGGAAAAAGTTATGAATACGCACCAGTTATTTTCTTTATTTTTTTTAATGTAATCTTCCGTCACTAATTATCGTTTTTTCCATTCAAATTTTACTTTTTCTTTTTACCTGTACCTCATAACTTCATACTCAAGTAAAAACTTTAACAGAAATGTTACAATTTGATTTATTTCGTTTTAAATTCGTAATCTGGTCCATTGTGAGTTGTACTAATTATGTCGACGATACTTCCTTTTAAATTTCATAGATTATTTGAAAACATCTGAAAAGAAACCATTCAACGATTGCTGCACGGTTGACGAAATTAAAGTAAAATTGCCGACAGAGAGGAGAACACATCCGAGGCGTGCTGGATCGATTCCCTTCGGATGGGCAGCCAAATCATAGGTTTGCCAAGTGGACTGGCTCTGATTTCGACTCCGGTGTTACCTGTTTAGGGTCGGGCCTCCTTGTGTTTGACAATCCCTTAATTGCAGAGCGGGTATCCCAGTCTCCCTAAATCCTGCAGAGTTTTTTTTTCTTTTTTCCTGTTTTTTTTTTCTTTTTTCCATCCAATCCCCTCCTGTCAAATTAAACGTGTTGCTTTCAGACCTTGTCGCCTAACAAAACTGCCAGGACATACTCGACCTGTTCTTTACGCCAATTTTTTTTCGTTTTTTTAGAATCCAATTCATCGGAAAAAAAAAAGTTTTGCCATTTTTAGTCTCTAGTTAAATTGTTTGTCGTTCAATTCCACTTAATACTGAAATGTAGCAATTACTAGGTGAAATCAATAATCGATATAAAAAATCCTATTAATCGGAAACGATTCTATCAAAGATTTCTTTTTTTTAGTATTCTCTCTATATAATTTTTTTTTTATATTCTCAAAACTTATGGTGCTGTAGCAATCTCCTTAAACCGATTACCTTATTGTTCGTTGGGGTGCTGTAACAACTAGGACTATTTCTGCGAAGGTTTTTTCAATTATTTTGTGAGATAAATGAAAAAAATTAACAAATTTTCGTTAACATGACATTAATTAAAGTTCTATTCATTTCGGGGTGACCTTGGCCAAATGGATTCATGGCCATTCTCACCCTGCGCTCAACATGTGATTATTTAGATGAGGGCGAATTTAAAGGCCTCCTAATTATGTATTCAAAGATATTATTGTAATCTTATTGTAATTATTAATTTTTTTTTACGAAATTTGGAAAGAAGATTATAGATATTTTAATGTTAATTTCAGTGAAATTTATATTTTAGAATATATAAGAATAAAACGTTTAGATCTTAAATGTTCCAGTATTTAATTTTCTTATCCAAGTGTCAATACTGTGAAGAGAGCTTGTAAAGAATTTTTTTAAAAAATCTTTTTGGATGTTTAAAAGATTATATTTCTGGCTATGCCCACCGCAGCCTTTAAATGTGCGAGTTTGTTTGAAAAAAAAGCCATAGCCATAGTCAACCCAGACAAAGGGGGATTATGGCCAGAGTCATATGTTGCTCTCTCACTCCCACACCTAGACATTTTGTAAAAACGAACGGTACGTGTACAGTAACAGAAAACCCCTGATTTTATTCATTCTCATCTCGGTTATAACCAATTATAAATAATTATAACTTTATTCTTAATTTCGTGCAGTAACAAGTAACATAAGTTACATTACGACTGTCTTAGTGTGTAACTTTAGTTGTTTAATGATGCTCAACTCTATACTGTCCTGATAAGATAAAAGGCCCGAATTCCAAATCATTTTTCTAAATACGTTTTTATAGTGTCCGAAAAGCTCTAAAAATTACACCTTTATGCAATCAAGAGGAGGGAGGGATTGACATGCTTAGTACATACCCTTTATAATTGAAAAATACTTATTATAGAACTGCAGCACCATACCATTTTCCCTCGATATTATCAATAACATTCAATTTTATGAGTTCTTTTTTCTTTAATTCTTTCTTCATACTTGTGCAATATATAATCCTTTAACTTCATGTCAGTAGCCATATAATATTTTATGAAAAATATACAAAAATTCTTGTAAGAAACTGTGTGCTTCACATTTTCTAGTGGCGAAGGGGTATGGCGCATGCGCTCATAGAGAGCCTGGCCGGGCTACGCGGACATAAAGCACTGTCGATCTCACAGTGACGACCCTTTCGTGTTAGTGGAAGGTAATGTTTGTTGTTTTTTTACATTACGTGTGTTGAGAATTAAAACGTGTACCCTATTCTTGTATCTGATAAAGTGTTGTATTAGATTGTTATTCATTCATTGTTAAACATATGAATGTTTAACAATGAATTGACAATGAATGAGTTTAACAATGACAACTTTTTGTTGTCTGAGTCATCTCCCGTTCTAAAAACACACAAAAAGTTAAAAATAAGCAAGTCAAAATACCGTTTGATATTATTATACATATTAAATTAAATGTAATATAAATTAAAAGGAGAAGTAGGCCGGGGGGATGCGGTCAAAGACTTACACTTTTATAAGTAAACTTATATATTTTGTGCGGACGTTTCGGCCTTCTTCACAGTTTAGGCCATCTTCAGGGTTAAAAGGAAAACAAAAAAGACAGAGGAAGTACCAGTAAAAGAAAATGATTTCTTTTTATACTTCATACTTTTTTATCTTACTTGTAATTTTGCTTTTATCATTTTTTACTGTTACTGGTACTGCATCTGTCTTTTTTCATTGTTTCCTTTTAGCCCTGAAGATGGCTTAAAACTAAGGCCGAAACGTCCGCACAAAATAAATAAATTTGCTTATAAAAGTGTAACTCTTTTACCGCACCCCCCGACCAATTTCTCTCTTTAAATATACATATACGGTCAACAAAAACTCCCTCCAGTAATATAAATTAGTATTATAAAACATTTATGAATTACGAATTTAATTAAGACAAGAAATCAAATACATGTTGGTACTCGCCAAGGTTTAAGTAGATTATATCAAACAGAAAAGTTTGTATTGGTTTGTTCTCGCACTGATCTAGCAATGGAAGAAAGGTAGGGTGTTTACAGGTAAACGGTTTAGGAGTCGGGGATTTTCCAGTAATTCCGGTGAGTAATGTGTGGGAATAAATTTATGTTTATCCTTTTACTCAATTTAAAAATAAAAAAAGGCTAACAATTTTCTGGAGCAGCACACCCATTAATTTTATCTACGAGCCACCACCATGTACACCATTCCCTTTCGTTTCCAAGGAAGCTCGTTCACTTTTTTATATATTCTTAAGGAGTTGACTCACAAAATTTCAATATAGTAGAATATAACCTTTATACGATTGCTTCATACTGAATACTAGAACGAGACTATAAAAACAGAACTTATTTGCAGGGAAACGGTTCGCAGGACACTTTGCAGTAATTGTCAATTTGTTGAAGGCAGGGGACACACACCTTGTCGATATATTTATCGGGCATAAACTTGGGCCATTAGACCGACCAATCTGTTTCCTCTAGACGGATTTCACTCAGACCGTCATTTTCGTTAATGGCCCATCCGATGTAGAGCTGCTATAAAGGTTATCGGCAGTATTGTTGTAATAAAAACAGGCGAAGACATAACGCCCCCTATCAGTGTACTTACCAGCCACAATTTGTGAACAACCTCACTACGGCTTTCTACATTATTCCTGCTTATATATCTTAAAGGATTTTGCAAAAGGTGGTAGTTGCGTATGCACAAGATTTAGATTGGCAGAGATGTTTATACCAAACTAAATTATTAAGTATTTACTAACACTATTTATGACAACAGTATTTATGATCTGTTGTACAAATGATTTATTATTTTCCTTATCACGTAGGCAAGGAAGGTCAAATTTTCGATGTCCAGTTTTCAACGTATATACGTGTTACAATGAACGAATTTCTGAATCCAAAAAAGATTCATTTTTAGACTTTAGTCTGTCTGTGTCACTAGTATCTCTCTTGAGGACGTGACGGCCGAGTACGTTGGGGCGAGGGTCCCAGAGTGCCCGGTTAGGAACTTTGTGGTTTCGATTCCCACCTGGGTCGGTTAATATCTATTTCGTGGCGATCCCGCGAGATGAATCTTGACACTCCCACTCTGGTTAGTACGCGGCGGCGACGTAAAAGTAGCCGTCAGGGGTTGGCAAAAAGGACCATAAGGCCCATTTGCCGGACTAGTTCCCCCACCAATACCAGTACCAGTACCAGTACTAGTATCTCTTAAATGGGTGGACTGATTTTATTTTTTGTTTTTAACATTCAATGCCCGTATACCAAATCGGCTATGCGTAGTCGCGAACATTGACGATAGTCGAGAATCAATAGCCGAAACGACTCTAACGATTTTGATGAAACTTTCCAAAAATGTTTTTCTTAAAGCCCTTTTAATTTTCCTATATAGTACATCCTCGAAAAAAAGTTATGAAGAATAGAAAATTTGCATCGCGCATAGCTCTAAAATTATGCATTTTTTTGCCGAATTATATAAATAATCATTTGAAAGGCAATCAGATTCCCTATAAGACAAACAAAAATTTGAATATTACGTAACAGCAAAATTGGTGAAACAAATTTTTTTTGTTCAATCTTATATCTTGTAGATATTTTCAAGCAACAGGGTTGCAATGACAGTAAATTTGTCTATACGGCAAAACTGTTGCACTCAAATAAGTTTCGCGTTTACACTATTATTTTTTTTTTCTTAACCTACGACTTAGTTCACAAAATGACCTTTTTACGCGATAATTTCACACTTATTAAAAAGTGTTTGTAGTCAACTTGCTTCCACGGATATGAAGTTGTAATGGCTACGACACATACGCGAGTTGGATATTTTATCTCTTAGCAATTTTTTAATGACATTTTAATGAAAAATCGATAGATTTTATTATTGCTAAGCCTTCCGGCGACCTTGAAGATGTTGTACTTAAAATTCGGTTAGGATTGGTTCAGTAGTTTTTGCGATTAGCGGTTACAAACGAAAAACGGGCTGTCCTTTTATATAATAGTATGATATATATAAAATATAAATCTTCTTTTTAAATTTTTATATAAAAGCTTCTTAAATTAAAATTACGAATTTCTGTTAACATTATGTAATATGATTTCGTATCAGTTTACGTATACTGAATAAAGTAGGCATCCTCAATTGGAGGAAAAACCTGGCAGTTGAGAGTGATCCTGGCCAAATCACCTCCTTGCACAACCGTTGGCGTAGAAATAGTATGGTCTTGGGCCCTGATAGGTTATAGTGGTGCAAGTTTTTTTTTATTTTCTTTTCTTTTTTTTTAAATTGAAATTTTTAAACTTAAAAAAAAAATTAATTAAAAACTTTTAATATTTAGAAAAAGAACTGATCATAAATGTGCATGCATATTTCCCTGTAAATGTATGTACATACTTCTTGAAAAAATTAAAGTTTAACATTTTTATTGACAACTAGTAACGCCACAAAGACAGTTATTACAATTATTATTATTGCAGTGCCAAACAACAAATATATTTTTCTATTTATGATACAATAAAATGATAGCTGATAAAGTGAAGATGATTTACAGAAATGGAATGAGCCTAAGTTCTGTAACATTGCCCTTAGACCCAAGCCATGTTTCAAATAAGCATATATCCTGGCTCAACTAGCTCTCTTCGGGTATCTACAATCTTCACCATGGCCTTCCCTTCTCATAACTTGTAGATAGTCATCTTAACGCCTGCTATAATGCTTCAGGACTATGTTTACCAATTTGGTACGAAAATAGGTGAACAATAAGGACAAAAACAGAAGACACATTGAAAGGAGAACCGTAAAGGTATATTCTTGTTCCTATCCCGCATTGTTTATTTAATTCCTACATGTTATTATGGTTATCATAATTATATGAAAGATTATCATACAACTATATAAAAGGGCAGCCCATTCTTCATTTGTAACAGCTAAGCGGGAAAATTACTGAACAAATCTTTACCACATTTTAATTTGGACCATCTTCATGGTCCCCTGAAAGTTTAGTATTAATTAATTATACCGATTTTTCATTAATATTTTATTAAAAAATGATTAATAAATTTCAAAGAGAAAAAATATCCAAATTGCTTACATGTCGTTGTCATGACAACTTCATACCTGTAGAAGCATGTTGACTATAAAAACTTTTGAATAAGTATTAAAATTATATGGTAAAAATATAAGTTTGTGAATAATATTGTGTAAAAACATGGAACTTTATAGGCGTTTAGCCAAAATTATTGCCTTTATGACCTTGTTCTGTGAAAATTTCTGCAAGAAATGATATTGAACAACATTTTATAGATTTTTATTTTAAAGGTTATTTTGTATTTTAGGGCACAATAACCTTAAAAAATGCCATCACTAAAGAATTATTAAAAAAAATGAAACATTGTTGAGCGAAAGTGCCACTAAAATAATTTTAATAAATATCTGTTGTGGACACCTCAGGACTTTCTTGTACGTCTATTAAACTCTAATTCGGTGGCTCAAAAAGTGATCTTGAATTTAGCCACTAGTTTCAGAAGATTGCAGTAAAAACGACCCTCATAATACAACGACACTATACAGTATAATAACGACACTGGCGTCGCGATATCCATCTATTGACACACACAAGTTCTTGTTTCTGGAGGTCTCATTCCGCTATTTAAAGTCGTTTTCTTTCGTTAGGTAACAAGTTTCCAAGATATTTCTTCGTGTTCCGTGACAACATTAGAACTGTCAATGTCACTAGATAAAGTATTGGAAATCGACATTTTAAGCGGAATAACCCACTTATATTTTATTCTCCTGTTCCAGACTTGTTCAAATGCAGTTTCATCACAAATGGGGAGGAAAACAAGTATTTTACACTCAATTTTAACACTTAAAACAAGTAATAAAAATGTTTAATTAGAGTGGGAAAAAAAATCGCTTTTGCAACCTTTATTTTATATGAACACTGTATTTAATTTTAATATAATTTTTAATGTGTTTATTATGACCTTCAAGTAAAGTATCCCTTTTGGCTCACCAATTTTAACCAATGTCTATTATATTATAATATTTATATTGCTATACAAGTCTGGTTTATCAAATTTGAGATGTTATACATACATTTTTTTAATGAAAGTTTATTACGACCTTCCAGTAAAGTACTGCTTCCGGTTTTGCAATTTAGACCAAAATTTATTATTTTATTTAAATTGATATATAAATTATAAATACTAAATTTGAGAAGTTTCGCATTATATTTTAATATAATTCTTGAAGGAAATCAATTATGACCTGCAAGTAAAGTACCATTTCCGGAGATCATGCTGTGACGAAAATGGGAGGTTCACAACTAGATTTTACAGAAATAGTAAATACAAAACTTCAACATTCTACGGCTAACCGTTTTTGAGTTATGCGAGATACGCGCGTAGGTACAGACGTCAGGACGAAACTAGTAAAAATGGATTCAGGGATGGTCAAAATGGATATTTCCGTTAAAATCTGAAAACCGAAAATTTTTGCGATTACAATACTTTCTTTACTTGGTACAAGGAAGTAAAAATGTTGCAGCTGAAAAGCAACGAAAAGCTGCAGAAGAAAAAGAAAATGTCGAACCAGCGTGTCATTGCGATAAATTTAAAATTGAATAAAAAGGTAATAACAATTTGTAATCCAAAACATAAAAATAATAATGTGTAAGTAAATATCTAATTTAAACTAAATGCAATAATTGATATCAAACTTTCAATTGGGTTCATTATATATATATATATATATATATATATATATATATATATATATATATATATATATATATATATATATATATATATATATATATATATATATATATATACAGGGTGTCCTTTTTAGATGGCCCGGCTGAATTTCTCTAGAACCGATTACGTTATAAAAAAAATAAAAAATACGTATTTAATATTTTTCAGTCTAGTTTAAAATTTAGACCATTTTTTGAAAAAAAAATAAACGGGGTCTCTCAGATCCAGTACAATTTTAAAATTTCAAATAGAAACCTATCTCTTCCAATACATCATTTTAACGGATTTTTGAAACTGAAATCAATTGTGAAACTAGATTTTAAATTAGTCGATAAATTACAAAGTTATGGTACAAAGTTTAAAAAAAAATAATGCATTTTGTTAGCTATTTTTAATAATAAAAAAAATCCATCAGGCAGTTCGAACATGAAATTTAGGTTCACCAACCTCTGGTTGTATGTAGTATGTATTTTTTTTATTATTAAAAATAGCTAGCAAAATGCATTATTTTTTTTAAACTTTGTACCATAACTTTGTAAGTGAACAATTTAAAATCTAGTTTCACCATTGATTTCAGTTTCAAAAATTCATTAAAATGATGTATCGAAAGGCATCGGTTCCTTTTTAAAATTCTAACGTTGTACTGGGTCTGAGAGACCCCGTATATATTTTTTTTTCAAAAACAGGTCGAAATTTTAAACTAGGCTGAAAAATATTAAATATGCATTCTTTATTTTTTTATTAACGTTATCGGTTCAAGAGAAATTCAGCCGCGCCATCTAAAAAGGAAACCCTGTATATATATTTATATATATATATATATATTTATATATATATATATATATATATATATATATATATATATATATGTATATATACACTCAAATCTAACAATAGGTAAGTATTGTCGGGTCAGCTAGTATAAACATATTTGGTTATAAATGAAGCAATATCTTACTGTTATAATGTTTTTATGTAAATTATCATTACAATTTTATCAAAAATTCAGAGTCTTACGCTTTTCTCAGGACAATTTACCACAATACATAACATTATATACAAGGAGGCTGATAAAATAATAAGCTAAAAGTTGATAGGAATGTATAAGGTAAATAATTATAGAAATAATGTAATGAGTTTTTTTATAAATTTACCATACTATTTATAGATAATGATAGAGGGGAGATGTGGTAATATGGAACCCCGCTTTGTTTTTGACAAACCAGTGCTAGAAATTTCTAAAAATTGCGTTGTCCCCAATGGTAATTACTGGCAATGCCAAAGTATATTGAAAGTTTCAAGTCAATAGCTATTAAACGTAGTTGCAAGGTTTTGAATATGAAGATGACATTTTTTTTTTTTATTTGATATTTTTCAGAAACTATAATTTTCAATGAAAATTTTGATATATGTTTCATTCATTAATGAAAACTAGAGCCAAGTTAAAATTACCGGTGAATGCCAGCGGATCAATAGTTTTTCATATTTTATAATATAATATTTGGAATTAAACTTCTTAGTTTTTCTGCTCTGCTGAAAAACTACGTCACAATATATGTTTGTTCATTTAAGGTGGATGTAATAATATATAAATAAATGCAGGCTGGTACTATTTCACCACAACTTTATTTATTTAGATGCAAATTTTCTGCCTTTAAACCTTCCTCAGGCATCTCTGTAAAAGGCCCTTATTTTAGTTTAACTTATAACACAGCAAACTGTATAAATAGATTTTTTTTTTTCATTATTTCCCTATATACAACCATATAGGTACTTCAAAAAATTTGTCACAAATGCATACAATGCAACATATTAAGCCCAGTCTGGACCACGTCCAATATACACAGTAGTCACTAAAAAACAGATTTTTAATTTTTTAAAGTTTGTATTTTAATTGTATTAACTTAATAGAAATTTTTAGCATATTAGATTGTTATGGAATTTGATCCTAACCTTAATTTTGTTATTTTTGTATTTATTACAATCATTGTTTTTCAGTGACTACTTTGTATATTGGACTTGGCACAGATTGGACTTAACATGTTACATTATATGTATTTTTGACACATTTTTTGAAGTATATATTAAAAAGAAAAGAAAATTAATTCTATTTATAATGTTTGCTATGTTATAAGTGAATAAGGGCCTTTTACAGAGATACCTGAGGATGGCTTAAAAGCCGAAAATTTGCATCAAAATAAATGAAATTGTGGTGAAATAGTATCGGCCTGCATTTACTTATACGTTCAATTACTTATATATTCAATTTTCTAAAAAAAGTATAAAAATTATTAACTTGAAACGTTTTACATTTATGAATAAGAGTTTGAGAAAAAAAAATTACGGTAGGTTTTTACATATTTTAAATTCCGGCTCAAGAATAACCAATTTGAATCTTGAAATTTTTTTTCTATTGAGAATTGGTTTCTTTCCGGTCAAATTGGTCATCCTTGTGTCATTTTATTTTATGCACCATTAAAAGCAAAGTTTGAAAATTAAAAATCTGTCACCATTTCGATTTCTGAGAAAAACAGCATAAAATGTCAAACATATGAAATTTTCGGACATGGAATTGTGCGTGTTCAATCAGTTATATTTTGAAAGATAATTTATTGATAAATCTGTCCTGCAGTAGATTTACTGATACATTTAGTCTAAAAGATTTTACCAAATTTTTTAGAAAGAATATTGAAGGGTTTTGAAATAAATATCTATAGTTTGAAATGAATAAAACTACTCAGATCTCTTATAGATTCCTTTGCAAGAATTTCTATAAGATTCATTAGGTAGGTGAATAAAATGTTTATTAGATTTAATTTTACAAATTCATTTTATTTACTCATAAATACTTATTGACTATCCTTTATATAGTTATATTAATATTGGTCATGTTATATTTATATTTGTAATAAGAATGAGAATCGTGCTCATCTTTGTATTTTTATTTGAAATTTAGGTATGAAAATTTAGGCATTGAATGCCCTTAGCATTGCTGAATGAAGAGATTATTGAAGTTTTGACAAAGAGTCAAGTAAGGGCTCATCTTCCCTCAGGATTTAGGACCTTATTTCCTTTTCTCTTTTAGGGCTTTATCCTTCCGCCCTCCCACATTGAAAAAAAAAAAAAGAAAAAAGGTTTTGTCCTTTTTAAAGCTAAGTTTAGAGAGGCTCTGCTTTGTAGGACAATGCGGTGTATTAGCTACACCATTGAAGAGATCTCTTTCATCCTTGGTCGGTTACCGGATGAACTTCCTTCATCTGGATTAGGGGGTCATCTCTGGCCTTATTGACATTCAAGATCTGATTAGACCAACAGTGAAGAAAAGATTTACGAAGAAGAGTCTAATATGCCATGAACAATTACAAAACTGTTACCTAATTGGAAATAATGTTAATAAGCAGGACAATGTTTAATATTGATTTGTCATTAATCATGATTGACTTCCTTGTACGTCAATAAAACTATAAATTGATGGCTCAAAAAGTCATTCTGAATTCGGTTACTAGTTCCCGAAGAATAGATAATCTCAGAAACGACATTCGGCGCCATGAAAATCGTCATGAAAATCTCGATTTGTGATATTTAGCACGATTCGTAAACGTCCCTTCTACAAATGGGGACCAAAATTTAGCCAAATTAACCAAAATCTAGTATATTATTTGCATTGATACAAAAGTCTTATATACCAAATTTGAGATGTTTTGTATTATATTTTAATATATTTTTTGATGCAAGTTTATTAAGACCTTCAAGTAAAGTATCTATTCCCCGGTTTTCTAATTTTAACCAAAATGTAATATATTATTTACATTGATACAATAGTTTTATATACCAAATTTGAGCTGTTTTGCATTATATTTTAATATAATTTTTGATGCAGGTTTATTATGAACTTCAAGTAAAGTATCACTTCAGCAATCTAATTTCAATATTATCTTTTTAATTTTCCACTTTATCATTATAATTGCATTTTCTGTTCTAGTTAATTTAGTATAATAGTTTATTTATGAATTTTATAAATCTAAGATTATTCCATAATTATAAACAATAGGCGTCGTTAGGGATGTCTCTATCCCCCCTTTGCCAATTGTTAAAAATATTGTTAACTGTTAAAAAACCCATGTAAGGTTCTCCAAGCCGATCTGGAAGTTTAAAAAAAAAGTGAATTCAAACTTTAGTGCATTATTTATATTGCTAAAAACTCTTATATACGTATATCAAATTTGAGATGTTTTGTATTATATTTTAATATATTTTTGATAAAAGTCTATTATGACCTTCAAGTAGAGTATCACTTTCGGTCTGCCAATTATAAATTAAATCTAGTATGTTATTTATATTAATATATAAATCTTATATAGTAAATTTGAGAGGTTCGGCATTATATTTCAATATAATTTTAGATAAAAATCTATGATGACCTTGAAGTAAAGTACTACTTCCAGTGATCATGTAGTATCCGAAATGAAAGAATCACAAATCGAAGTTAAAACATTCAAAAATACAAAATGTGTAATTTCTACGGCTTACCTTTTTTGAGTTATACGACATATGAAGGGACGTACGAAAGAACGTTGGTACAGACGTCACGATGAAACTAGTCAAAATGGATTAAGGCATGGCCAAAAATGGATATTTCCCTTGAAATCTGCAAACGGAAAATGTTTGCGTATACAATACTTCTTTAACTGCGCACAAGGAAGTAAAATGTGAATCCAAAGTAGTGGAGTACATTTGAGGCGCTCCATAAAAGGATGAATCTGTGCATGCAATTTTTTTTTCTTTTCTTCTTCAGATCCTTACGATGAGAAACACGCCTGCCTTTGCAATTTTCTTGCAACCTCTTCGTATTCCACATCTCCATCCGGAGGTGGTAACTAGTCCACTGGAGAACTACAAGGGAGAGACGTAATTACCGAGAGGGAAGTTGAGTCCCGAAGGATATGCAAAGTCGATGAGATTGAACCTTCTCCTCAGGTGTCCCAACTCCCTACTCCAATCAGCTATGGGATTAGTTCTCCCTTCTTATAAAAAACTCTTCAGTTCTAAATACAATTTAAATATATAATATCTTTTCCGCCAATGTCACGCGACCTTTATCTGACATTGCTTTAATCTCATCTCTGTTTTATTTTTTCTTCTTTTAGTCTTAATTCTAGCGCATCATTACCATAATTTTCACAACAGATAGTCTTTGAACCTGAGCATTAAAATCTATCACACAACCTTGTTCGTAGAAGACCAGAAGTTGATATTCATTACATAGGTCCTGTTAAACATTTTTCCGCCTTGGCGTAATTATTATTATACAAAACTTTACAACACTATATTATACTGTATAAACTTTACAATTATTATACAATACCTTAAAAACATAACAAAACTTTCAAATATATAAAAACAAAAAAATTGAACTTTTTACATTATAATTTTTAGGATGTGTATTGAAAGATTCCAAAAACAAAGCCGTAAGTCTCTTAAACAGCAGTAAATAGCTAACCAGTCAACGTTTCGCCAACTTAGGCATCATTCGGAAAAAAATAAAAAATATAGATGAGATACACCACATCTCACATCACCCTTCTGAAAAAAGAATTATGAATAAGAGATAGTATAATTTCCATCCCATAAGTAATGTAGGTTTTTAAAAATCTGTCAGTTTATGTTGATATTACTAATCCCTTCTTTACAATTGAATTATGTTCACGCATTTTCTTTTTTTATCATATTTTGTCTATTTATTATATTTTTATGGAAAAAAGGTAGTCTGGGCATAAAATTTCAATTAAAATGGATATTCCCAAATACCACTTACGCCATGTTAGGCTTTGGGAATTCGATAAAGGAGAAAATGCTGCTTCAACTTATCGAAAACTTGCAGAAATATATGGAGATAATGGCAAGTGCAGAGGTGGTTTGAAAAGTTTCGAGCGGGAAACCGCTAACTTGAAGACGAGCCTCGGACGGGTCGACCAGTAGAACTTGACGACGAATATGCTTATATATAAATATAAATATATAAAATATATATTAAAATATATTACACATATATATCAGACTCCTTTTAGCTTATCATGTCAGAGTTGATGATTAAATTCTTAAACTAACGTATTTAATGGGTGGGCCAAAATTCTTTTTCCTATTTAAACAGACACAGGCCATTTGTCGACATTTTGTATTTGGACTCAGATGACTTTGAAACGTGTATTTTCATTGTAAAATAGGATTCGAAATTGTTCGAGATGGAAATTCTTTCCCCTATTATATTTTATTTCATTTATAGGTAAGTGAAAATAAAAAACATGGTTCTATATAGTCGAATTGCGCTTAAGAGAAATATACAGATCAAATATGCTACCCCAGAATCCTATTTTAGAATATAATAATCTCTTCCAGAAAGAATTTTTCCATCAATCTCTATTCCTGGAGAGGCCGATATTTGTGACAAATTCCAGGATAATGAAAAATGACCTTTAGCAGAAAAGGAGGGGGAGGACAGACTCGGACAATGGGAAGAATCTGTTAAGAGAGAGCAATATTGTACGTGCCGGGGGCTATCTTAACTCAGGGGGACAATGAAAAAAGTCCCTCTTACGGATAGGGGAGGACTTCTTTACTTTCCGTTTGATCCCTATCTCCTGGATGCCCCGTCACGGAGGGATTTTTCGATGACGGGACAACTCTATCTCCTTCGAGTTCTTTATGTCTTTATCTCTTGGAGCCTCATCGCTCTGACAGCACTCGTCTCTTCGGTCTTATCAGCTCCCGGCGGGAGTACTCGAATATATTTGGCATTAAGGTGATGTCTCCGAATCTCCTCCCTCCCCTCGACCCATAACGGCTTTTGCATTCTATATACGTATATATAAATTGTTATTTATAAATGTAAAATGTATGCAAAGCAATCGGGTTAGCGAGGAATACTTCGTAGCGAATGCTGCACAAGGAAATCATGCCAAACAAAATACAAAAAGCCTTAGCACACAACTAATTTAACATAAATTTATTCCTTGCTTTATTTAAACAATGCCGTTTTATTTTATTTTTTAAATTCGAGAGCAGCAGAACTCCGTCACTAAAGTCGTATTTTCACTAAAATAAAAATATTATAAAAAACGGGGGGATGAGAAAAAAGTTGAGATCCATAAAAGAAAGTTCCCCAACATACTGAAATATTCCCATGCATTTATTATATTGTTCTGCCTCTCCGCTGACCTTCGATACAGAAAACCCTTCATACCGAATTTAAGTTCATTTCACCCAACGGAGCCGCTGGAATATTACTTACAAATACAAAATACTTACAAACAATCAGCCCTATTAACTACTATGGTAGAGCTGTAGAGATGCGCAAAGCTTTAAAAACGCCAAAATTTCAACTAAACATACCCAAATTTTGACTGGAATTCACAAATTCTTTAATGGTATCGTTCTGTCTGGAAGAAAGCCCTACAAATCGAATTTCAGCTCAATTGACCGAAAGGGGCCCGCTGGAGGTCCTTAAATGTAGCGGGAAAAATATATAAATAAGACATCTCCTAAACTTACATAATCGTGCTCTAGCGGTAATGAAACGGATATAAAACGCAGTTCCGACCCTCACCGCCGACCTTCAACCCACTGCAATAGTCTATTTTTTTTTTCCGGTGAAAATTCGACTAAAAACATTATGGATGATCGTGCGTGCTAAGAAAGAAACAAAGTTTTAGTGATTATTTTTATTTTTCAATATTTCCTAACATGAATCTGTTTTCAACAAATGCTAATGATTTTATAGAATGTACATAACGACCATTCTCTATTATAGAGAATTTATGCGTATACTGTAACGTTCTAAAAATAATACTAACTATGGAGAGGATAGAGGTCCTTCAAAGCGTTCTTATTTGAAAAATAGTTGGATTTAGTGGATGTTGCATGGAGCACATAATTGTGGATTTTGCTTTTACTTAATAAAAGGGGGAAGGAGTAAGGAAAAAAATAAACCGGGAGGGGGAGGGAATGCTGGAAAAACTGTAGATCTAATATGTAACTTCGAGCTTATACAATCAATAAGTATTATGCAAACCGATTTTGACACATCGATGATCACAGTTTTTATTATTGTCTTATAATACAAATATCAGTAATCATAGTCTAGCCAAAACAGAAGTGCGGTGTGGTTGGAGTAACAATACGTGTGTCCTCAAGTGTTTGACTCATTACGATTAGGAAGGAAATATCAGAAAGAAATTCTATAGTTGGTAGTCCTATTTACCTCTCATTTCGTCCGACCAAAATTTTCTATATCTATATTTCTAAGATCCACGACAGAATAAATAATTATCTGCCACAGCCAGTCTCGAACCCGGGACCGGGAGCATAGTAACACAGTGCCTTACCACTGAGCTATTCCGCTCCCATAATATATATAAAAAACCTGTACCACTACAACCCTTGAAGGGTCTTGGGCTCAGTACTTGGGGTAAGGACCGTACTGTTTCTAAGCCAACGGTTGTGTAAGGAGGTGATTTGGCCGAGATCACGCTCAACCGCCAGGTTTTTCCCCCAATTAAGGGTACCCACTTTATAGAGGCTGGGTGAGCCCCAGGAGGGTCCCCCGATCCCACAGGGTCGATCCGCGACTGAATACAGAATAAATAATTACCTGCCTCAGCCGGTCTCGAACCCGGGACCTTGAGATTAGTAGCGCAGTGCCTAACCTACTGAGCTACCCCGCTCCCATAATATATATAAATATATATATATATATATATATATATATATATATATATATGTATATATAAAAACCTGTACCACTACAACCCGTGAAGGGTCTTGGGCTCAGTACTTGGGGTAAGGACCGTACTGTTTCTAAGCCAACGGTTGTGTAAGGAGGTGATTTGGCCGAGATCACGCTCAACCGCCAGGTTTTTCCCCCAATTAAGGGTACCCACTTTATAGAGGCTGGGTGAGCCCCAGGAGGGTCCCCCGATCCCACAGGGTCGATCCGCGACTGAATACAGAATAAATAATTACCTGCCTCAGCCGGTCTCGAACCCGGGACCTTGAGATTAGTAGCGCAGTGCCTAACCCACGGAGCTACCCCGCTCCCATATATGTATATATATCTTAACTAATTTAATTTTTAATACGAAATTGTTGATCAGATGATTATTTCTGGATCTTTTTGCAGCGGATGAAAAGCTTTAAATCGACGTTTTTGTTCTTGTGAGGTTTTTAACAAAACAATCTTTCATAAGAATCTGGAATTTGTCTTGCTCTTCTGTGAACAATATTTTGATCACAGTCCCTTACGATAAAGATTTAATTGAAAAAAGTTGGAAGTAACTGTAAGTAATTTCCAAAATAATTATGGAGAAAAATCTATCTTTTCAGAGAATGACCCGTATAAAACAAACCGTTTTATGAAAACAGCAGTCTATGAGGGAATTTCCTTAGTTCGTTGTCGGCATTGATAAAAAAACTAAGAAAATAAAAATTTCTCAACAGAGGAGAAAGGAAGAGAGAAAATAAAAATAAAATAAAACTAGTTTAACGTAACAAGGGAGAAAAAAAGTTGGAAAAGGGCCCCGGGGAGGAGGCAGAAGAGGAATTTAAAAGATATTTTTCGAAAGAATGAGAGGGGGGAGGATTGTCGGGAGGGCAGAGCTACGAGATTGGAGCCAGTAAATGGCAAAGTTCTCTAATAGGCAACTCCGTAGGGAAATTCTGCAAGGAGTGAGCGCCCGGCTGGCGATTGGAAGGAGCTATCCTGGAACCTCTTAGTCCGGGCTGGATAAACAACTGCAGGGAGAAATAGTAACCCTGCGAGGAGATGGGGTGTTCGCAAGGGAGTCTGCTGGGAACTCGAGGAGTTGCAATTCCACCTCTTGTCATCAATAAGAATATTATGAAACTGGTTTATAATAAAAAAGAATTTTAAAATTCTAAAATTGGAACGAATTAAAAAAATATATATATGAGAAATATTCCATCAAAACTCAATAAATCTTAGGTAAATCTTCAGGAAATAAAATAAAATTAAAGCCAAAGAAGGTGAAACTCCAAAATCCTATTTTTTGGAGTTTCACCTGTGATAGCTGTGATGACTGAGATGGCTCCCTTATTGTTACTTTATTTTTGAAGTTTGACGCTGTATATTTGGATTTGGACTTAAATATGACAGTATATACATATTCAATAATTTTAAGATGCATGAGGATGGCTTGTAGACCGAAAATTTGCATCGTAATAAATAAATTGGTGAAATAGCAACAACCTGCCTTTATTTTTATATATTAAAGTATTCACCTTAATCACCAAAATATATAAAGTTTTTAATTTTTTAGTAGGGTGGAAAAAAACATTATGCAATTTGAATCGTACAATAAAGTTGAACGGAATTTATTTTAATTCAAATAAACAATCTCTTACAAGAACGCCTATCTCTTTTCTCAGAGAAAAAGACAAACGGGGAAAAGAAATCTACAATCGGGCTATATCGGTGAAGAAAGTTTATCCTCCGAGATCTCCGGAGGAAGTTGATGGAAGTTGGCAGAGAGGCATTGAATAAAAAGGAGACATATAATGAGATAAAGAGGCCATAAGGAAGAAGATCGGATACTCCACTTCGGGAGGGGGGAAGGACGAGGGGAAGGACTATCATACGTTATATCAGTCGCAATGCGGCGGCTCATTTCTCAACTTCTGTCTTGCCTCTTTTCAATCCTCCTTCCTTATTCAGGGTCTGTATCGCATCACCAGGATCAGGATCAGCTTTAATATCTCTCACCAGGAGGGTCCAAACATCTTCCAGGACCTTGATAGAGGATACCCATGTTTACTATTGAATATCTGCTGTATTTATAATGAAATGTAATATTAAACAAAAACAATTACAATATAAAAATATCTAGTGTGTCCACTCAAACGACTTTCCTTCCATTTTGAATGCTAAGTCTAATTCAATAATTGTTTGATATCTTCGCTATTATTAGTCTATTTTTTATCTTTTTATTTTATCTTAGTAGACCATTTAATTATCTTTCAGTTTATCATCCGGAATGTTCTGCGAAATGCATAGTTTTCGAGTTATTCGAAAAATTTAAAAAAAGTAACCAGGTTTCTATTGGAACATGCGTAAACTACTTTGAAAACCCCATTCGTTCGAGAGATAATCCTGGCACAGACTCAGGAGGTTCTGAATCGCACAGAATAGAACTGTAGTTAAAGGGAGAAGAATTTAAACAGGTTTCATCAAAATCATTGGAGCCGTTTTTGTCAATAGAAAAACACGGTTTGTGGATATTGCTATAGGATGCTAATAGGTGATAATATAATAGGATGCCCTCTTCGGTAAACAAGCATCGGAGGCTGATATCCTACAAAAAAAATGATCAAAATCAGCTCAGCCGTTCAAGAGGTAATCGTACCACACACAAACAGAACAATGGCTGAAAATGAGTTTTTGGACTCCAGGCAAAAAAAATCTTAGATCCGTTGAAAAATGCACTTCGAAAAATTGACCCGATACATTTACATTCCTTATGTGGTAAGAAAAGAAAAAAAATTAAAAATGAAAGAAAAAAAGGAAAATATAAAATTTAAAAAATAAATAAACAAAAATTTAAATTTAATACAAATAGAGAAAAAACATAAAAAATGGAAATCACAGCGACATTTTATTCTATGACAATCATTATTTATATTGACAATAATCAATTTAATGATTGCATTTATGGTGCTGTTGGCATCTTTCTACACCATATATATATTTAGTGGTATTCAGAGCTTGTTTAAAACTGTATGATAATGCGGCATATCCCCAATGGCAGTCAAATACATTTTGCATTTTGATCATTTCGTTAATGCCTCCCTTCCTTCAGTAGCGCAGTCAGGATTTTATTTCGGGAGAGGGGGGGTCTATCCAAGGATCATCTTTAAGGAAACTCAATATAAGCGGGGATTTCCGTGGGCCCTCACTATATATGATATTTTCCATACCAAAGTAAATTATTTATGAAATAACATTGAATAGGTTTATAAAATCTTTATTTATTGATAAGACTGAGTACAAGTATTTTGTAATTTTCTGAGGGGAGGTCCGGACCTCACGGACTCACCCATCTGGCTACGCCACTGCCTCTGTTGTTATGTTTGAGTGAGCCATGTCCAGGTCTGAGGCTAATTACCACTTTTTCTCGGCGTTTGCTACGACTGGACGTTGTCCATGCTTCACAGATTTCCTAATGGATTTTTCTGGACGGGCTGTCATCCCACACCAACTGCAATCTATTATTATTCAGATATATGTATATACTTTTTTTTTTTTTTTTTTTTTTGCGAAAGTACAAGTTCTGAAGCTGTAAGCATTGTTGCAGCTCTGTCAGCATTCATTAAAAAAAAAAAATATCAGTCAGGTTAATTTTTCCACTATTGTGTCGGGAATCTTCCTTATCAATTCAAAATACATTATTAGAGAACAAGATGCCTTCTATTTCTGAATCCTTCCAGTGGTGCCTGTAGTTCAGTCTGCACTATGAATGAATGAACGAAAAAGGTTTATTAGCATAAAAGATACAAAATAAAGTATGCATACATATGTATGTTACACAACACATAGACAATGGAAAAATTCATCTATCGAAGTCTGTATGCCATTGTTTCAATTAAATCTCTTTAAAAAATTAAATAAATATTTATTTTAATATATATTCTAAAAATAAGTAATATAAAATCAATAACAATTATGTTTTGATATATGCATACCTACCCCCAAACAAAATACACATTCAATTCCCAGGTTTATGTTAAAACTATAAAAACAAATATATTCAAAACCTAATAATTAAATGATTTAAAATCAAAATTCAGGTCTCGGTATAAATATAAATTATAAATAAATCAACTATATCATATGCCGTGCTATATTATACCATACATTGTTGTTATTGTATGACAATATACTACATAATAACAACAATTAATAAGGCACAAAATATTTCCCAGCTGTTATTTTATCATTCATGAACTAACTACTTGAGCTTTTTTCAGTATGGCTTGTTGTACATAGTTACTTAAAGCTTTCCAGTTGGTATCCCTTAATAGGTAAAATAATTCCACTGGAGAACAGGTCTGCCGCCCAAAACGTTTTTTCTTAACTTTATATGTATATATATATATATATATATATATATATATATATATATATATATATATATATATATATATGGCAGACCCATAAAAAGTGATTAGAATCCTCTTTTTCTACGAAATTACATACCGGGCAATGATCATTACTGTCATGAATTCACGACTTTTGACTAAGATTTTCCAATAAATAGGGTGTGATAGTTCATTCTGCATTAAAAAATTTACAAAAATTATGCCAATCTCCAAATAACCAAGAATTAAGTCCTAATACTGATTATTGACTCCCCTCCGTTCATTTAAATCAGTAAATTACACGAAGGAACTGGAATGCCAATTCTATAAAGTTTATTTATTGCTTCGCCATCTTGTTGCTACCAGAACTGTAAATAATTCTCTTGATAAAATTTAAAAAAAATAGTGAGACTAATTTGAATTTATCAATTATTCTCTCCCTCCCCCCATTGTGCATCTCGTACATAAAATAAATAGTGGTTTGGGAATTGTGTAAGCCTGAAGTTACCTTCTCAGGCGATGCTGAAGACACTTGACAAATATGCTATGGTACATCGTAAAGACAGGCCAAGGTCGCCTGCTGCAGCTGATGGCTGAAGAAGCCTTGATGAATGGACTTAATATCCAGCTTATTAAACTTATAATAACAGGAAGTCCTGGGGGACAAGGGAGTCTTTCAAGGGGGTCACTAATTTAGTTGACATTGAAACTGTCTTTGTTATTGTCAAAAATGGTATTGATTTTATGTCTTGAATATATAGGTTACTATAGTAACGATATTCGTAATTATATCATATTTGAAATATAAATAAATAATGGCGAAGGCGGTTTCCAAACAACTAGCAGGCATTTAAAATGTTGATTGTATATTTTTATTTGGGAAATAAAGAGTAATTTATTTCTTTTTAACAAGATTACTGATACTGTGAAAATTAATAACTTATATTTGAATTGGAAATTAAATTAACATTTGCATGCTAAATTCGGTGTTGTAAAAACTACTTGCAACCAACCGAGCGGCGAACTGAAGCACTACTGAAACGTGCACACGAGGCGATTAAAGCAGACTCTGCCCTTCCAAAGCGCACCTACCCCCTATCTATCTTTCTGGCACAGCTTAGAGAGCTCGTTGCTCAAGCTGTGCGTGTTGCGTCTCTTAGAATGAAGTTTTTGTTGATTTACTCAATCTTAAATAAAATTTTCTATTTCTTGTTATTACTATATGAGTGGGTTTCATCGAAAATTATAATTTGCATGTCCCAGAGCTGAAATAAATTCGTTGACGAGTTGTTTTGATTTTAAGGAAATGAAGTTGGTTGGGGATGAAAAACTTATTATAACCTGTGCCGAAGTTTCGGTCGAACTTTTAGACCATCATCAAGACAGGCGTTGGTTCAAGCGCCAACAAAATTCCCAACAAAAAATCATTACATTTTTTCAGATTCAAATTTTTGTAATATAGTATGTTCTTCTACTTAGCTCTTCTATTTATAATTAATTTAATTATTTTAAAACTGATGTTTCATGTACTACAAAGAGGTATGTACACCTGAAATTTACTCCAACAGAACCAACAATAATATTGAGAGGAGTGTGTAATTTGACACGGAGAGAGGTGATGGTCGTAAATAGCGGCGGTTTAATCCGGACTAAAACCCGTGGAGTTGTAATGTTTGAGTCGGGGGCGACTAATATATTTATTAAGGCTTAACCGGGGGAATCTATTGGCGGGAGATGTTGGCGGGCGCGGGACATTTGGCCCGCCATTATCGGCTCATTTGCGGTGGCCCATCCATTAAAAGCTGCTATATCAGGGAGGCTGTTGCCACTGCCGTCTGTATCAGGACCACTGCCAGCTGTTAGCGTCCCTTTTAGTATACACACGGCCCATCATTACGCTCTATGGCCGACGTATACGCGGCGATCATTTCGTATTTGAGTCGTTTGATTAATTGCTAGAGTAAAAATGATTTTTTTTAATAGTTATACCCGTGAGTAAATATTTTTTGGAGTCAGATTTTTTTCCTCAGTTTGTTTTTATTATGCATTAATAGGGGGAAGAAGTGGCAATATGGAGCACTTCTTTATTTTTGGCTTACCAGTGTTAGAAATTTCAAACCATTTTATTGTTCCGGATATATTTTTTATTCCGGATATTATATATTAGTAATACACTGTCAATTTCATATTTGCTCTACTCCAACCACCGAATGAGCAAAATTCAATTTGATCAAAAAAGTCAAATACGTAACTCTGATTTGAGGTGCGGATAATATGGAACCCATTAGTGTATATATATATATATATATATATATATATATATATATATATATATATATATATATATATGCAATCAACGAAAATGAAGATATAACAATTGTCTTAAGCCAAAAATTAATTTTAATATTGGAGCTGCTTCAGTTCCTATTCTGTACCTTCTTTCTCTTTCACCAGTGATTCCTCTAGATTTCGATGGAGCACGCGGGGAAGAATACTGGTATAAGTCCAAAAATGTGTTTTTCGAGGTATTTTTATCATTGAGTTAGCTTCGAAGAGCTCTAACTGAGGGTAGTTGTAGAAGCCTAGTGGTTTTTCTGCTCTCTAGTGTTCATTCCTTGACTATCGTGAGTCCATTACTACCCTTAAGTTTCTCTTCCAGCTTTTTCATTTTAGTTTCTCTAGAATGATTCTTGAATCTGTTTTGGAGAGGATGGCAGTTGAACCCGGTTCCATACTACCAGCTGTTGGACAGACTCACGAATGAAAATCCCTTTAAACCGATACAGAATGCGGGCACTATAAAATTAATGCAGATTTTTAATAAGATAAAAGGTATAATTTTAATAAGATGTAAGTATATATATTTGTTTAAATCATATATGTATATTATTAATTTTTATTTTATTTTCATCGATAGTTTAATATTATCGCTTTTCGAAATTTTCTTTTTTTAATTTTTGTTGTTTAAAATTAAGAGAATTAATTCAATGTATTGTTACTTTTTGAGTAAAATTGTCCTGCCGGTTTGTAAAATCAATCGAATCTAAGAAATTGCGAGAATTTCAAATCTTATAGTTACCAGGTTTCATCCGTGGTAGTTGTTTCCTACACTGAATAGGGTATTTAGTTACGCACTTCATTTTGAAATAATCATTTTATTGATTCACTGTTTATATTGCTCCTTTACGAACCATGTTTATGAAGAATGTTTGTATAAATCTTTTTGTTTACTTATTGTCATCGGAGAAAAGTGTTTTTGTTAATATATTGGGTCTTGTTGGCTTAAATTTTGATTATAAACCTAAAATTCAGGACAATTCGTAGATATAAAATTCACTATACAAAAAAAAAAATATTCCGCCCTCTTCCGCCATTTGTTCTTTTATTACGTCAAATATACTGTTTATAAAAATACAATTATTTTGGTATTTACTCCTAGATTCTATCAAAGCCGTCCATAATTCACCAGGAGAGAATTATATGGCGTCCTGAAATAATTCCGAGGGATGAAAATAGGTAATCAAGCTTCAACAATGATGGATTCAATAGAGTTTTTCCTCTCTTAATAAGACTTCTGTCCGGTTTTAAGGTTCAAATACTTCTAACTGTAGCTGTATGAAAGTGAAAAATGCTTCAAGTAAAGTTGTCTGGTTTTAAAGCTCAAATACTCCAACCAACAGGCGTTGTGTAAACACAGCTAAACCCTTAGTATTGCGGGTACTGTATAGCCTACCCCGTCTCTATTTTTAAGTTATATCAATAAAAATTTATAAATATCTGTCAGTGAATATAGAGAATAATTGTAGAGAGCTTTATTGTGAGAGGGCAATAAATTAATAGTTAATTAATCATGACTAAATAAATACATACCGTTTTGTATTTTTTCAGTGATAATAATTGTACTTGGAACCGGGCCCCGTAGTATGTCATAAAAACAATATTTAAATAATAAACCAGTCTTTTGAGATAATATATATGGAAGGCCAAACTTCAAATAATTACGTATATATTAGAACTGAGCTAGGTTTTAGGGTTACTTCAAATAATTCTCCAATAAATTATCGGTCTACCAGGCTGTCACAATATCAAGATTGTTGAATCCGGACCCATCATTTTATTTAATAAACAAAAAATTAATATACTAGCTTTGATATGTTTCAAATAAACGGTAACACTGAACAAGGTTCGATTGTTGAATCCGGACCCATCATTTTATTTAATAAACAAAAAATTAATATACTAGCTTTGATATGTTTCAAATAAACGGTAACACTGAACAAGGTTCGAAGATAAGCTTCTACACGCCAAGTATGATTTTGGTTAATTATTTTCAATAATGAATCTTTGTAATTTTGTAAGGAAAAAAAATTTAATCCGTCCCCTCAAAATTGGAAGTTTTACGTTTTAACATAGGTAGAATCCAAAAATCGAATACATTAAAAAAATCCATCCGCCCTCCGTTTTTTTTAACGTCATTTGCAACAGTTATTGAAAGAAACAGGTTATTGCAATAGATTAACAGCCTATTCTAACCCGAATGGGAAGGCCCAGATTCATTCCGTGGGTCCACCACGAAATAAATTTCGATCCGCTTTAAAACTCGGTCACCAAGGGCTCTCCGCTCTCCATCTTCCGTTCACGACTTTTCTCCGACACTACCGGGCCAATTTTTTTTTATATTTAGCACCTTAACCCCAGATTAGGTCACAGGTCACCCAAGGGTGGTCCTCGGAACTCGACATCACCAGGTAAAAGGTTTCATTCGTACATTTATTTCATTCGTTTTGGTAGAGAAAAGAGGTGGTAATATGGTAATACAAACCCCACTTTATTTTTGACTTACTAATGCTAGAAATTCCAAGTAACTTTACTGTCCCCTGTGTTAATTACCAGCTTTATATTTTAGTCATACACTATCAATTTCGAATTCGCTCTCCTACAACTATCTAATGAGCAAAATTCTATTTTACCAAAAAAGTCAAATTGGCGTCTCTGACATGAGGTGCGGGTAATATGGAACCTATTAGTGTTTTTACTTCAATGTACGCAGTAAAAGAAGTATTATAATCGCGAAAATTTTCGGTTTTCAGATTTCAACGGAACCTTCCCTGAATCCATTTTGACAAGTTTCGGCGTGACGTCTGTACGTACGTTCGTGTTTTGTTTTTTTAATCTATTTGTTTAAATATATATATATATATATATATTCTTTTGAGAGGTAAATTAAGATAGAACAATTGCTTAAGCCAAAAATTAATTTTATTATTGGAGCAGCTTCAGTTCCTATTCTGCCCTTTCCTTCACTTCCAGCAATGATACTCCTTAATTTCGATGGAGTAGCTTCCTTTACATAATCATTTTTTATAGATTCTCTTCCAGCTTTTTCATTTTTGCTTCTCTAGAGTGATTCTTGAAGCTATTTGGAGGGAGAGGTGGAACCTGGTTCTATATTAACAGCACCAGTGGGACAGATTTACCAATGAAAATCGCTACAATGCATCCCTTTGAACCGATGTAGAAAGCAGACACTAACCTTTTTTTTCAACTCATCAAAGTTTTGAATAATCGATAAAAAAGAAACTGAACTTTTTAACCTGAACACCCCGTGACAAGTGAACCATCTACATGACAACTGAACCCTGCACATTAGAGCTCCTTAACGACAGATTGAGGCATATACCATCACCTCATAATCACTTACCGCCATGATATTAAGTGGTTATGTTATAACAGCAGGGTTCCATATTACCACCTTTTATATTACTGTTAAAAATAACAATGCCTTAAAAAAAGTCAATTTTTTTTTTTTTAAATTGTGTTATTATTCCGGAACGCTTTTAATCATGATATTCGTAATTGATAATAAATTTAACAAATAAATGCTAATGATTAATAATGAACCGTTGAGTAATAATTTGCAGTGCTTTTTGAACTATTCTCAAATTTAGTTTAGTTTTAAAACCTGGGCATTTTTTTCGTCCAAACAATTCTATTTGAAAATCGTTCATTGGGAGGGTGGAGGGAGAGGAGGAGAATTTAGAATTTTAGAATTAGGGGTATTTAGAATTTTCAGTTAAAAAAATAGACTAAACAATCAAGCATTAACAAAAATATAATTCAGCGGGTCTGTTGTTATCAGATGTTATTCATCGAAACCTAAGAGATCTCTTGCAGATTATACTGTAAAGGTTACTTGGTGCTCTATTGACCATTGCTCTAAATTCTTCCTTGATGGTCTCGTTCTGTAACTTTGGCCGGGTCGTTGGTGAATGCTATTAGACATTGTTACGCAGTCCTGATGGCTAACGACATGCACTCTATTCGTCCGACATGAACCCGACGGCATTCGAAAGTATTACAGCTTGGTTCTGCAACAAACCCTAACTGCCCAGTGTAAACACTTTAATGTCGGCACTGAAACTTCACGATTCTTGTCCGTCGCTATTGCCATTCTCGTGACTCGGTCGTTCCCCACTAAACCGACATATATTTAAATGATTATAACGCCTGTGTAAATTCTTGAAGGAATTTCCTGATTTAGTGCTAAACACTTTGGTTTATTAGAATGAGAAATGCGATTATGGCATTCTGACTTTCTTCTAATGAATGAAACATACATATTTTTCCCTCACTTTGACAATAGTTGTTTGGTTTACACAAGGATCTCTGGTGAGCTAAAAGAAAGACTTAATGAATGATAGAAATTAATGAATTCTTTTATACGCTTTATTTTCTGGGATAGATTAGACTGTCTTGTGGTTATTTAAATTATATTCTAAATGTATTGCCTAACTTTTTAATACAAAAATCATCTGCGAAAACATGCGAAAATAAAAACAGTTATTTTTTGTAGAGGGAGTTCCGGTCTACTGAAATACTCAGGCCTGTTTGTGAAATGGTTTGACTTAAAAAACAACTGAAAATAAATGTAAACTGTGTGATATGCGCTAACTTCGTCTCTGATTGGCGAACGAAAAATTAAGAAAAATTTTCATAGTGATGAGATAATTACAGAAAAAAATGCAACTTTTTCTTAATTTGTTGGTTCATCAACCGGAGGCAGACGGCTTTCTTGTTTAGATTTTTGTATGGAAATAAATAATTGGGAGACACTACTTCGTACAGAAATAGTTTCTTTTAGAAAAGAGATAACCAGAGGTTAAGTTATACTTCTTTGGGCGCGTTTGGGAAAACAGATCAGAGTGTATTTTTAGCGTGTGACGAAATAGCGCGCGCCGATGTTACACATAATTTAAACCACGTGTTTTAGACGTAAAGAGCACGTGTTGTAAACATAACCAATATCGTATGATAATAAATATATATATATATATATATATATATATATATATATATATATATATATATATATATATATATATATATATATATATATATATATATATATATTTACGAATAAATATACGTAGATTAACATTCTATACTGCAAATTTATATTCATAAAACTTTAGAAAGATTGAGTATCAAGATTTGAGGCTATATTTATATAAGTATTATTTATGAGTAAAATTATACATCAATAAATAAATAAATTTTGTGAATGTTGAGTTGGTAAATAATTCAAAAAATATTTCAATATCTTCCTAAATAATGCAAAAAAAACCTATCAAATATATGTTATTTATTATGTTACTCATACTTTTATTGGGACTTTTTTACTTAAGTATCGCCAATTATTTATTTAGTAACCGTTATTTTATAGAAATCATATGTTATGAAAGTGGGGTAATTTTTATACCGGGCAGAAAATATATAATAATATTTTTTGGATAGGCAACTTTTTCTTAATTTGTTAGTTCATCAACCCGAGACAAAGTTAGCACATACAATATACAATATACAATCATTCAAAATATGTTTTATCATAGTTAAACAACTATAGCAGCTTCCATTTTAGCAGAAAATTTGTATTCACCGATGAATAAATACATACTGAGAAAAAATACGAGGATTTATTCATTTTGTTCTGACTTGTCTAATTTAATTTTTAGTGTAAAAAATTAAGGCTAATCTCTCTGGCCCGATGTCACTAACCAGTCTAGTTTGGATGCGAACGATTTCCATTTCAATATTAAGTATTCAAAATTTGAATTTTTTTAGTGCTAAAGTCGCTGTTTGACCCACTGTAATCCGGTTGGAAACCAATGATCTAGAAAATACTTAGTATAATTGTGTTTTAAATACAGGCGGTCCTCATACTAACGTCAGGTACTGTTCCTTAGAAGGTGACTTAAGTCGAAAGTTATTCGACTCAAGTCGATTCCTGTTCTACAAAATGTCTGCTCGACAAAAGCCATATTTTTTTCCCAGATTTCAGTTTGCGATAAACCGCTGTCACTTAATTTTATAATTTTTTTTTTCACTTCCTGCGTAATTGCATGCCGTTTTCCAGAATCGCTACCAGATGGAACACTTTTATCACTCATTTTCCTTCTTAAAATTCTTAATGGATATCACACTTCATAAGGACTGGAAGTGACTGAAGAAATAACATTAAAACGTAAGAAAATAAAGGGATTCTTTAAAATACATTTCTAGTAAATAATTAAAAAAAAAGAATGCACTCAAATCGCATGTGATTGCATCCGGAAAAGCAATAATTGAATTCATGTCTGTTTCGGACTATCGAATTCATTTCCTTTTTGCTCATCTCTTTTTTTTTTTATAGCTTTTTTAAATTAATATAACAGCTTTATTTTTATTTCAAATTGATTTTTTAACGGCTTCGTTCTATAAAGATGTAATTCTGAATTCGCTTTGATGCAAAACAGTTGATTGTGGGAATTAGTTAAAAAAATAATTCGTTAACAACGAAACGACTTAAAACGGGGATTGCATGTACCAATTATATGGTTGGATTTACACAGTTTAAAGAATGTCTAGGCACTATATGCAATGCCAGATTTTATATTTTGCCAATAACATCCATACTTTGAACTGCGGTTTCAGTGGCATACAGAGAAGGGGGTACCAGGTTGATATATTTTATTTTCATAAAAGTTTTGTATTCTGAGAAATAATTTTTGAACCAATTTTCATTCATATTCTTGAAAGTTATTATAGACACTTACTTGATTACTTGCCTTCTCATTAAATCTCTCCTCCGAAAAAAGTTGGGATCCCCCCTCCCCGAAAAAAAATCTGCATACGCGCCTGTGCGGTTTCATAAAGACTTTGTAATATTTTTGTGGCTTTGGATGGAAGGTAGATACTATTTAATTTATCAAAAATGGCTTTTCGATCTATTTTAACAAAAGCGGCCTTGTCCTGAATAAATTGCTTTCTTATTTCACTACTTCGCATAGAAATAGTCCGTTTAGAAAAGAGATAACCAGAGGGTAATACTTTTTTTTGGTACAACTTTAGCAATCGGGCTGTACCATAAAAAATTGCATCAATACTTTGGTACAATCGGGACGCCTTATCACTGGTCCCTACTGAAGTTACCAACATGTCGCCGTACTACCTAGTGGTATACTCTCTAGTGGTATTTGTGCTAACTAACTGATTTTTATTCAATTCTAAAATTCGTATTCATTTGAAATATTAAAAATATTATTTCTTTAATTAGATATTATTTAAAATAATTAGTGCTGTCGACTTCCCGTGGTCTGGTGAAGTTTTAGTTATAATTTAAAGCAGCAATAATTTAAATTACGGTAATGCCCGAAATTTTGGGGATTCGTATCTCTTGAGCGAGCGTAGCGAGCGGAAGTCGGTACCTGTGATCTAATTAAAGCAGTAATAATTTAAATTACAGTAAGAGCCTGACCTCAATTGATAAGGAACTGTAGGTTTTTTTTTTTTCCGTAGTGTTTATTTTTATATCTTGGGCGACTATAGTGATCGGAAGTCGACAGCATTAATAATTTTAAATAATATCTAATCAAAGCAGTAATAACTTTAATAATTCCCATGAATATGAATGTTAGAATGAAATCAAAGCAGTTAGTTAGCAAAAATAGCGTTAGAGAGAGGTAGTGCAGCGACCTTCGGGTAGCTTCGGCAAGAGCCAGTGATAAGGTGTCTCGAATGTAAAGTTGTACCATTTTTTTTTCTTGAATTATAAAATTAAATAACTCCATTCACAGTATGCTCATTTCATAAAATTGAATGAATTTTTCCTCCAGTCAGTGATTTATTTTTTCTCAAGGAAGATAACATGTCTATTTACAGAATATGATTCAATACATCCTTTTCCAAGTCTATTTCAAACGATAAAACCGCCTGTGACTCCATTAAACATTTATTGTTGAACGGGACGGCGATCGGAAAACCATCCAGTGAGGTAGAGGAATTAAAAAAGGATTCCTCTTTGGAGCGGACAGGAGGTGAACAATGGCGGAACATATGAAAGGCTCTTAGGAATCGGCTTAGGGTCTTTATTTGTTATGAAATATGCAAAAGTCAATATGGCCGCGAGAGGGCTCTTCACGGATCATTTTTAAAAAATATGGAATATTTCCTTTTGTCCCTTTTATCCGAATAGAGAATCGAAATTCTACCAGATTGCTGTCATGAATATTTCCAATTCAATTTAAAACTTTTCAAACACAGATATTCAATTTAAGAACTTTTTTTTTTCCTCCTATATCAAACCCTCACAATACGAAATCCGTATAAGAATCTTTATTATGACACAAATAAAATTATACTTAAAGACCTCAATAATCGATTTGTTTCTGATTTGGTCCGCAATTTATATATATATATATATATATATATATATATATATATATATATATATATATATATATATATATGTATCTATTTTATTTAAAAACTCCATGCCCATACAACCTATTCTTTCGTAACCGACCATCCTACAATTCTTAACGGGTTTGAGACCTGAACACAAATATCAAGGCAAGAACAGGGAATTAATATATTTTTAAAAATAAAATGTTGTAAAGATCGGCCTGAAAAAGGATAATATTGGAGATAATAAAATTGTAATACTTGGTTGTGGCGACCCGGATGGTTCAGAGGCAAAATAGAAAGGCCCGTTCTCATAGTGACAGTAGCAATCAAATTAAATGTCACATGTAAGAGAAATAAAAACTATATAATTTTTTTTTTTTAATTGTAATAAATTTCTTTAATTTTGTATTTAGATTTATTTTCATTGTTTAGTTTACATCAAAGTAGTGATTATAATTATGTTTCTAGATCTATTCTAGATGTAGAAGAAATAAAATCTATATAATTTAGATTTTTTCAGCATTTACTATAAATTTCTTTAATTTTATATTTATATTTATTTTTATTATTTAGTTTAGATTAAATTAGTCATTAAAATTATGTTTCTAGATCCATTTAAAAAAAAAAGATGATTTGATTTAGTTGAAATAATCATGACATCAGCTGTTCTTTTAGTTTAATGTTCAGTCAGCTGTTCTGCATCCACCATTTTTTCAACTGATTGTCACCAGATTTACTGTCAGCTTCTAGAGGACACTACCGCACTGCCACACTTTCTCATGGGGAAAGAAGAATCTTGGATTCAGTACTTGATAAGGACTTTACTGTTTCTAAGCCAACGGTTGTGCAAGGAGATGATTCGGCCGAGATCACGCTCAACCGCCAGGGTTTTCCTTTTTTTTTTTTTTTTTTTTTTTTTTTTTTTTTTTTTTTTTTTTTTTTTTTTTTTTTTTTTTTTTTTTTTTTTTTTTTTTTTTCCAATCCCTCAAACAAAACAGAACATTAATAAAACAAATAATTACCACCTTATAGAGCTGGGGTGAGCCCAAGGACGATCTCCCGATCCCACAGGACCGAGCCACGGCTGAAAATAGAATAAATAATTATCTGGCACAGCCTGTCTCGAACCGTATCTTAATAGATAGCCAAATTAATAAAATAGAAACAAAATTCCTACAGCTGTTTCATTGTTCACATCACACTCAATTTCAGCCGGGGTCTTGTAAGGTGAGCTAATTAGCAACAGCTGATTAATAAAAATAGATCCTCACTCCGTTTCTAGGCAACGCCGGCCAAACAAACACTCACTGACAGAAATTCGCACACAACCAGATACAATAAAATAAAATATATCAAATAAATTTATCTTATAAAAATAATTAAACGTTCTGAAAAAAAATAAATTAATAAAACTAAACGTAATAAATGTAAGCACCAAAATTATTTACAATACAATCTGGTTTTAGCAGTAATACATCCAGAAAAATGTATATATTGACTATTTAACTAGTATATTTTTAATAATAAAGGTTTTATTTACAAATTTACAGAAACAAAAATTAATATTATACATGATTACGGATGCCACACTCTTAGAATTTATATCTTTAACATGAAAATAAAATTTTATAAGTTATAAGTTTAACATAATTTTAAGTTCTAATAGTAGAATTTTTTTTTTTTAAAAACCTACCCAACAAAAAAATTGAAACGATGAAATAATAATAAATTGAATAAACAATATTAACTTACATTAGTAATACATGCTCTATGACAATATGCAACAGAGTTAAAGTTACTTTATATTATGAATTAGCTGTCCTTCAAGTTTGGTTGCTTTTCAACGACATGGTTTCCTAACCGGACAAAATTTACTTTATAACTGAAAACCTAAATTCACTTGGCGCAGAGTAAGAACAAACAGTGGCAGTTTAATTATTTTCGGCAAGTCGAAAAGCTCCTGGCGACACTGCCTTTGATCTGGAGATAATTATTAGCAGAGGGGCGTTTGCCAAAGGACAACCGGGACGCTCTAATATAGGATAAAATGTGGCTCAGTGTGTAATGAGTGGCGCTCCTACAAACATGGCAGGATATGGATGTGGGTATGGAGCAAATATGACGAGTTGAAAACTAATTGAAACTGACCACAATAGAGCAAATATTTATGTTGAGGGCGGGAGGGGAGGGGAAGTGTGGCGGGACTGTCTTGGTTCGTCCCGGTGTTTGTCCAAGGGACGCTGTGTACAGGAGAGAGGCCACTAATGATGCTGCGGCTCTCGGCCAATCAGAAGCTTTCTATCAGGCCCTCTCGGCCAATGGCGGGGCCCGGCACATGAATATTTGATCGCTCCGATGACCCCACTGACGTACGTGTGTACCTAGCCTCAAACGGAATCTCTAATAGCCAATAAACAAGCAGCTGACTCTATCTTGTGGCTAGCGGCCTTTTTAGCCTATAAAATAAAGCACTGCTATATATCACATGATATTATACTTTTAGGAGCGACAATTAAACATAATACAATCAAAATTGAAAAATTATAAATTTACTAGAATTTGAGATATAAGGCTTATTATATATTACTCTAAAGAATTTGGTCCATTCATGAAAAATCGTTATAGACCTTTTTATATATATTTTTTTATATACACTTATTTATTTATTTTTTATTTATTTATTAAGAAAAAAAAAAGTTATTTCAAGTAATAATTCAGAGTCATTGGAAAAGAGAAGTAAGGGATAGATTAGAGAGTGATGCAAGGTTTACAGCAAACAAAGGAGAAAAACATTTAATAAACATTTATCGAATGTATAAATTTCAATGTGTAATATTTGACGAAAGTAGTATTATGAATTTTTTTAATAGCAGTTCTAGTACTTTATATGTATTTATACATGGAAAATTAATAAAATACGAAACCTTTAATACTTTCACATCCGCTCCTTGTATTTCTACTATGATCCATCAGTTTCTTAATCCAATCATTTAAAAATAGTAATATATTTCTGTAATTCTTAGTTTTCTTTACGCTAGCTTTTAATTATTTTTTTAAAATACAATGCGATACTTGTAATACGTAATAATAAAATCTTTAGTATCATACAGCCTTAGTATTATACCTAAGGATTACAGAAAATAAAAGTAAATAAATTAATTATATGTATGTACATATACTAATATCGTATTCAAATTATTATACAAGCAGTCTTGAGAATCACTCAATAAAAGAGCTATCGATTTTCCAGTAGAAGAGCAGATGTTACATGAGGCAGAGTATGCGGCTCCAGTTTCGCACATACTCCAGGCTTCAATTAGCTGCGAAAAGTTTTCGTCAAATTAAACACAAGAGGAGCCTCGCTGTGTCATTTAAACTCACTCACTGCTGAGCCTGTAGTTAGCTGGAGCCCTGACCCAAATCTCCGATCTTTGCACATGGCAACTAGTTCTTGTATTTTAACTTATAATATTTCAAATAATATGAAATATAAGCATGAAAATATTAAAATGACAATATTACAGAGCAATGTAATGTCTTTGCAGAAAATGTACCAACGAGGGGAGTATGTCCGTCTTCGATTTTATGATCGGATTTTTTTTTAGATCTAAATAATCGCTCATAAATCAGGAACTCTTTGAACAATTCAAACCAAATTTGAGTCATCGGTAAAGGCTCCTAAACTACGCGATTTGCTCTAACCACGATGTTTAGAACCAACGTTATTCGCAATAACTTCAAATTTTGTTTTTACATGTTAATCACCTTCTTTTACACAGACCTTCTAAGATAATGCTATATATTTTTATATGTATGGAAAGAAGAAACTCTCCTCTTTTTAACGAGTCAATTTCGAGTAAACCGAAGAAGAGGTACTGAGCTTCAAATCCAAAACGCAATTTTGTAGCTTTAAAAATTATAGAGAGGGTATAATCTATAATATATATATATATATATATATATATATATATATATATATATATATATATATAATTTTAATCTATAATATATAATATTAAGTACTTACACCATACTATGACAGTCTAACTTAATTTATAAATATATATGTTGTTTCCAATTATACAGAAAATAATGTGTTGTATATTGAGTCTGGGTTAGTTAGAATATTGAATTTTGACTCGATAACTCAAAACTTTGGAGAAAAGAAGAGTGTTTTTAATAATTCTCATTGGCTTCCACGGGCTCCAAAACCATACTTACCCTACTGCGTTAGGAATTGACAAAAAGGACCAAAAGGCCCAGTTGCAGGACTAGTCCTCCCCACCAATACCAGTACCAGTTACTATTTGGATTCCCTATGCGGAGAGCCGTGCCTCTAATTTTAATCGTTATTTATCTAAATAATCTAATAACAATACAAATTGATAAAGCAAAAATACATCTTTAATAATTTGGTTAAACATTTATTGACGACCTTTTCCAATATTATGAATTATAAATATCTATTTTATTTTTTTTTATCTTTTGTCTATATATTCGCACCTGTCTAACAGAAGAGTGACAATAAGGAAATGTTATCGATATAAGTGGCATGTGGAAGGATAGTACCCAGCAGCACCTCTTGTCAGTCTTGAATTAGTCTTTTAGTTCAGGAAAAGAGATCTTTCAACCAGCTTCTTTTTAGCCTTCATCTAATGATCATGCCAGCCGTAGCCATATCGTGTATCAGTTTGTTGTGATGTTCCGTATTATAGAAAAGAGAATAAAGAGTACGAATTTGTTGGTCGATAGTTGGCTGTTTTAAGTCAATATGTAGAGTTGTGTTGTTTACGTACCAAGGAGCTTCTGTTATCAGTTGTAAAAATTTTGAATTGAAAATATTGCAGTTTTTGTAAGTGAGTCTTTTTTACTGAACCATAAATTAGTGAGGCGTAAGTACACATGGATTTTAAGTAGATATTTATACGGATTTAATTTCTGTCTGATTTTTGTTTTAACGATTTCGAAAAAAAAGAGAGTACAGTAACTTCAATCGTTTGTTGAGTCTTTCTTTTCATTTTGACGTGTGGGTCCCACCTCGGATATTACTCCGTGATAACAGTGTTTGAGAACGCTCCAAAAAAGTTTAAGTTAAAATTAATAAATAAACTTCTGCTCAGGGACAATAATATGCGTAAAATTTTCAGCTAGCCTATTCCTGTAAATTTCGGTATCATATAGGTTTCCAAAATCTTTTACCTAATAAGTCTACGGACTATGGCGGATGTTGTATCGATTTATTGTATAAACTCGATGTTAACGCCGCATCCGTTTTCTTATTCTTATCCCCGGAGGTCGCATGCGGCAGCTTCCCCGCGCACCGCTAAATGAAGCGCGCCACTGCGGAGACAGGAGGAGAAGCCGCAAGTTGTTTATGCCTATCGTTGTTTTTGCCAGGATTAAACCTCAAATCCCTTAATTGCAGGAGGAACAGCGAGAGTATTATTAAATAAGTTTATAGCTAGCGCCGAGTGCATTAGGATTAGAAGGCCCCGCAGCAAGTCTCCGAATCTCGGCTCTAATTGTTTCCGCCGGATTAATATTCTAAAGGAAGCCATTCGCCCTCACAAAACGCTAATTCTGCTCCGCGGGGGAATTTATTGGCTTGTTTTAGCGGTAATGTGCTCGAGCCTTGAGGACGGCAATTTACAGCGGACAAAACTCCCGAGGGAGGAATTAACAGGGTCCGCAATGTCTGGAAGATGTCGTTGCAACCCTTTACAGCCCCGTTTAAGGATATCCTATCTCCAATTGCAAAGACGATGAAGTACAGAACTTGATAGCCTTCATGAAGTATCACATGAAATATATGTCCTAGAGAGATGACTCTAAGAAAGCATGACTGAAAAAAAAATAAACAAATATAGAAAGATAAAAAGACGATTCTGAGATAATTATTGGAAAATTTCAAAACAATAAGTCAATTCGCCAATCCAGTGCCCCTCCCTGCCCCGGAGAACAAAATCCCCGTGGCCCGATAAGAATTGACTGAAAAAATCTATATTGTCAAAAAGTTTTTGGAACAAATATATCCAAATAAAAAAATCATTTTAATCAAAAACGACATTACAATTGTTCATTTTTCTTGAGATTCTATATTGTTATATGCAATTAATCATATTAGATTAAGGAAAAGACCTTATTAATCTCACAACAAAATTTATTAATAAAAGTTAATTTACGCAATAACTTTTTTAATATTTAGTAATGTTTCGGACCTTCTAATCTATTTTTTGTTCTTATCTCTTTTTTTATTTAAAATTTAAAAAATTTTAACAAACAAATCAACCATATTATAAACAATTTAACATTAAAAAAAATAATAATAAAAAAATAATCTAATTCATAAACAATTTTTAATTCAAAATTATAATTACATTATTAAATAATTTTAATCTATAATGAATAATAATAAATTGTCACGTACATTTATCATGCTCTAGCAAGGTAGTCTGATTCATAAATATGTATGTTTTTATAGTTTAATGAGAAAAGAAAATGTTATCTAGTTTTGGAAGAACATTGAATTCAGACTCGATTATTTAAAGTTTCGCAATACCATTTAGATTAATTATTTTATTTTGAGAAAGAATTTATCTTAATTAAAAATAAATCTAACGAAAAATAATAACATTTTCCTACCACAAACAATCATCGTGCATCATTATAAAAAATAATAAAAAAACAACACTAAAGTCAATTTTCAATGTCTACTACTGTCAACTACTGTGTAATAGTCAACTACTTTTATAAAAATTGTCACGAAAAAATCAAATATTTTAAGTATTAACAAGAGATGGTAACAGTTCCTAAAACCCTCTTGACTTTATATGAGTTCATTTTTATGAACCAAATTTCGTGTAAAATTATCTCAGCCTTGCATATCCGGTAGATTTTTGATAATGGGTCCTGTGATATGCATATCGACTTGAACAAGTTTACAACAATATCAATTTCGTTAACAATATTCAACCTACCTTTGATAATGGAACAACTGAAACATAGTTACAAAACTCCCTGTCTCTAAAGCTTCCCTTTGAACTAGATCCAAAGGGCTGCCCTCCAGACCGGGAAGGGTGAAGTTGAACTATTAAGTTGGCGGTGGATTAAGGAGAGCAGCATACATATGGATCAGGTAGCAAGTTTGCTCTATTGTAAATGCACTTAGAGCTCCACATGCTAGTCCCTCCAGCTATTAGGCTCGAATCGATCCGGCCTCCAAGTTCGCGTTCGTCGTGGTTAACATCCGACCGGCCGTAAGGAATGGATAATATGGAATGGATCTGGATTGCGATAACTATATGGTAACCACAGGGTTAGCTCATTTATTTTAATCTATTTTGATACATTATTTATAATTATGAACCTTCGTAATGGACCAAGAAAATAAAAAAATCAACCCCCATCCCCTCAAAATTTGAGGTTTTACGTTTGAGGATACGTAGAATCCAAAAATCGAATAAATGAAAAATCAGATCCACTGCGGAGCCCATCTTCCAAAGTTTTTAAAGTTTGGTCATTTTATTAGCGCACAAAAAAAATTATTCTCCTTAAAGTTCTTGAACTTTTCATGTATTAAGAATATCAACGAGAAAATGTAGGGAAAAAAGTTATGATAAAAAGAATATTTTATTTGCGCATAACTTAAAAAGTATGTATTTTATGGTAAATCATGTATAGAATTGTTTGAACGGTAATTAAATTATCTAAAAAACAAAAAAAGAATCATCAAAATCGGACCAGTATTAGCAAAGATGCAGATACTAACCGGAAGTGGCAATTATATCATGGATTTTATTATTATAGGACAGTAAGGGAAAGTTGTGTGATGCGAGCACCGTACCAGATTTTTGTTCTGTAACAATGCAGTGTAAGGCGAGACCCGCAACACACAACCGCTTTCAATAAGACGTAACGGACATGTACAGGATTAAAAACGTTTTAGGAAAAAAAAAAAAAAAAAACCGACTTCAAATCCGTACACAGGAACCACCAACCACTAAAGAGTTAGAAATATTTTGTTTATAAAAATAAATTATTAATTGTTCTAAATCGACCTGAACAGTACAATAAGTTAATATAATGAGTTCCACTGTTGGGAAAATAACTGTTTTATTTATTTGAAAAGAAAATAAACTAATATATTTAGGAATGTATACTATAAACTAAATTATTGCAATTATCACGAGGGATTAGCTGCTGTCCATGGAGATGTTCGTCATTCTATCTCCAGCAGTATTGAAAATATATTTTATAATGCTTTAAGAATTCACGTCTTTTTGTTGTTGTTTCATATTATATCAAGGGTAAGTTCATAATCATATGTAATAAAATATAACCAGGGTCAATATGATTTTTTTTGTTTCTTCTGAGGTTTGTTATCACCTCTTTAAACATCTCCCCAGTCATACAGAAAAACCTATATATAATTCAACCGCAAAATGTTTTTTTTTAATTTAAAATCAGGAATAATATCAAAACTATTAGCTGTATCGTCATGGGAGTAGCCTCATTTGATTTAGAAACAAAAAAACTATAAGAAAAAATATCTTTCCTGTCTTGATTTGAGCAAGTTATTTTGAGAATATCGCACTCCTCATTTCGACCCCCTTTGGGGTGGAATGTTCCACAGAAATTCGGGCTGACGTGGCAGATTTCGATTTTTACTACTAAGACGAATTTATGGCCAAAGCTTCATGAACGTACAAATTCAGTTGTTAATCCATCTGATCGATTTGGGCTTACTTTTGCTGTACCGTAACCCCTTATCTAGGGGTGTGTTGCGGGTTCCGGCGCAGACTGCACCGTTAGTGAACAAAAATCATAAGTAAAATTTTTTCTAAAGAGTTATCTACCACTGGGTATTTTAAACAATTCTTTACGCCGCTGTCCTTTCATTACCCGCTATTTTAGATTTCTTTGTGAATTAATACAATGACTAAATTTTAAAATGAGTTCGTTTTAACGTAACCAAGTAATGTACGTTGTAATAGTACATTTGAATTAGGAAGATTCAATTGTTAGAGAATATTGCACGCCTCTAAAGTTTGATAGATCAATTTTATTTAAAGTTTTAACTTTGAAGAAGCTTTTAAGAATATCATTCCTCTAATATCATTTTCTACTTATTGCATATTCTTATTGATTTTCTTCAACGAACGCACAGCTGGAGGAGATCCATATAAATGACGGTCGAATACTTACAGTTTTATATCAAATATGTTAGCTATTGCACATAGAGAAGTCTAATGAATAATATCGACGAGAATTATCAAATATTATTCGGCTGTTTTGTCGGTTTTCAGTAGTTAACGTCGCTAGGAACCCTAAAACAATTCATTAGCGATACGCGTCTTGGCTGCAGCAGAATGTTAAATTGTTTTAATAAAATAACTAATCGTTAAAAATGGTTGAACATAGTTTCTTTTGATGAACAAAAAAAAAAATGAAATTTTTTCATTTACCTTACTCATATCATTTGTGCTCATATTTTTTTAAATCTATTAAAAACTGTTTTCTCCCTGTCTTTTGTTTTGGCTATTATTTTTCAAATAGTCATTTTTTATTCATAATGAGGGTGGCATTTCCTATAACAATACACAACCTCCTACATTGGATGCAATGAGCGCCACCACGTCGCAGCTAGTAAACTAAAGCTTTATCCAATACACAATTAAAATAATAGATACAAAAATATATCGTACAATATTCGAAATCCATAATTTACATTAGGAATTCCCAATACCTTTCTTTTAGAACATAATCAATATATATAGCTGAATTATATTTTAAAAATATTATCAATTATGTTTTAATAAATACAAAGGTTCCGCGATAGTAAAAATATTCAGATAGAGTGTTTTTATTCGTATAAATTAAACGTTTAAGAAAAAAATTTCAATCGATATATTACAAAAATAAATTAAAATATTAGTAAGCAATTACTGCCGTGAAGATTTCCACTGTGAAACTGGTGGTTTCTTATATTATATACTGATCTAAGTACAAAATCTCGTAAATGCTTCTGACATAATTTTTTAAGAGACAAACCCCACTTCCCTGGAGCCTTCCTAACATCCTGGACATAGACAATGGTTAATGTGAAAATAACGCACTCCATTTAATCCGGAATCTGTTCTTTTATTCTAGAGATGCAAAATATTTATTTTAATAAAAATGGGACTTAGAAGACCTACTGTCTATATGCACTGTTATTTTTTAAATAAATACACAACACTTTGAAAAATAGATTTTATTTCTTTTATAAACAACATTTTGAATACATGCTCAAGAAATTTCAGAAGCTTAAATTAAGAAGAGCTTATTGAAATAGAAAAAAAAAAAACACACGAGCCTGCATTACTAAATAATTTTTATTCTGATTAAAAAATTTATAAAGTATCAACAGTTACAGTATGTGTGTTGTTTGATTATAAAAAAAAAGTTGTATCTATTAAAACATTTTATTATAAAAGTGTTTTCAGTACCTAAATATATTCTAGCAAGTTAAAAATTCACAGCTTACAGAATATCTAATATGGCGCGATTAGTAATTCACTCACTGTCTTATTTTTGAACACAACCAAAGCTTAAACTTTTTTTATATTGGCCAAATCACTTGAATTAATGAATTAAGTTAAAACATTTTTTCATTAACAAAAGCTATAGTAATTAAAATTTGCATAAAAAAAAGAAAAATTAAAATCTATTAGAGAAAATCTATTAATTAAACCAGAATTTTTCAATATCCTTTTCAGCATTTTAAAGGTTTGACTAAATTAGATTTTTATTATATTTGTATAAATAGTTAGTAATTTTAAATATCAAATCAAGCTCTTTTACAGGTATAAATTAAACCGTTTAAATAAGGATTTTCAAAAAAGAAATAAATATTCAGCATTGAAGTGAAATTTCCGCATAGAAGTTGGCGAATTCTTATGTTAGCTATAAATGGCTTCACTTTAAACCTTATAAAACTAGTCAAACATAATTAATTTTTAAAAGCGAAATTTTGAATTCTCTTCTCGAGAATAACATCTTAATATTTTATTGCTTCTGTCTAAAAAGATATTAAAAAAGTAAAATACTATCTACATAAGTTTTGATTATAATTAATCTTATAAAATATCTACACCTAATAATGAGCTATAATAATGTTTTCGCAAAGATTATTAATCTATTTTTCATAAGAAGAGGTTACAAAAAGTATATAACAATAATTAACAATAGAATATGAGCATGTTCCAGAGAAAAATTCAAAGCCTATTATAATATCTGTTATGGTAATATCTTAATTTTAAAATTTTTAATGCCATTTTTAAGTAATTTTTTTTTTAAAACTGAAAGGATGTTAAGACTCTTAATAAGGCACAATAAATTAAGAACATTGACTTAAGTCACTATTACTAAATTATTTAATTAACAAATGACTTGTTGAAATTATGTTTTAAGGATTAATATAATAAAGTATATTTGACAATAAAAACTTGAAAATTTGATTATATAAAACAAAAAGACTGAAAAAATAATTATTTCCATGCATTATTTAATAATCATAACTCACTGTAGAAATTACCAATATGGCCTTCTTTCTTGAAATTCACTATCCGCCTTGTTCTTTAAAACAGGCAGATTTCGAAACGAAATTAAATGATACAATAGTCGATTAATGAAGAAACTTGAATAAATTAACTTATAACGCAAAATAAATCATAATTATAACACTTATCACATATTTAAAATATGAATTATCTGAACTCGACACAAACCGACCGAACCGAACTAGATTACAACAAATTGAGATCGAGACACTGCTTGCTTGATCATAGAAAATACTCGCACCTGATTGGCCGATGGTTACCGCCACAGCTGACCCCAAACCAGTGACTGAAAAGAAATGGAAATATTCAGTTTAATACGATTCTCTATAACGGCAGTCAAGTTAATGGTGCCCTACAAAAGGTATTTTATTATTATTACTTTTTCTTCTCTTATAATTTATTTATTCATATTATTCATCATTAAAGTTACAAAGTGTTAATTATTATGGAAATTTTTATTATTTTTTTATATCCAACTAATGAATAAGTTACATATATCAGATAATGTACATACATAGATGTTTTTAAATTGCTCATTTTATTTAATAATAATTTAGTCTTTCAAAATATAATACTAACTTTATTATATATATTTACATAATTATTTAAACAGTTTTAAAAAATAATTTTTATATATAAAAGTATCTTTCTATTCATAATTTAAAATATAAATAAATTTAATTTTTCTTTATTTTGACCATTGTGTGCTTTATTATATTTTATTATGAGATTAACAAATATTGGTCAAGATTAAAATTAATGTTATGCCAAATTAGTAATAACATGAAATACTGCATTTAATTTATTTCTAATTCTTACTGTGTGAATTTATAAAATTTCACTTTTCTATATTTGGTTTTATAGTTTAAATTAATATATTTAATTTGTGATAAATAAGATTTATTTATGAACTATTAAAATAGTTATAGTTATTAAGAAATTATTGATTATTTAATTTACAATATTCATAAATAAATTAAGGTGTCAAAGAACCACTTAATCCCACATTTATTTTACTAATAAAAAGGTTTTTTTTAATCTTTATTTTAATACATTACTTTGATGTAACCTTTCCTTTTTTTAAGCAAATTTATTGGCAATTTTCAAACTATTTTACTTTCACTTTAGTCAAATATCAATTATTCTTAACATACTACTCAAGGAAGTAGTACTTGATAACATGTTTACTTGTTTGATTTTACAAAATGAGTTTGTTTTTAACATTCAGGTCAAGTCTTTCATGTTGGTGACTTAGCATTTCTAAAAAATATAAATTAATATTTTAGAAAAACATTCTTAAAACTTTTATTATTATTTATAAACCATAATTTAATTTTAAATTAATATTCGGGCAAAATTTATTTTATTTATTTCTTTACTTCATTCATTTTAGTGAGACCAATTTTATTATTTACCTTGTTCTTCATATCCTAAAGCACTATTACTTTCTGAAATATGCATCACTATCAGCCATATTAATTTAGTTGAAAATGAGACATAAGTTGGCTTTAGCGCACTCTATGGGAATTTCTTATGAAACTGTTTTTATTTACAAGATAGAGAAATAGTATAGTATCTTATTATTCATCTTATTTTAAATATAAAAAAAAATTGATTTTTTCATTATTCTGATCATTGTTTGCTTTCATTATATTTGAGGAATTAAAAGTCAATATATCCATTTTTAAAAATTTACGACAAAAAAATTATTATGTGATCATCTCATGAAGATAAGGTACATTTTTATTTGATAAAGGAAAATTTAAGATTTGAAATAAAATTAATAATGTTTAGATGTAGAATATTAATTCTATGTGCCTGGGTGTCTTGGTGTGAGGTGCTGTCTCTGGTTAGTGACTTTTTTGACTCTGGATGTGAGATGTGCTGCATTTTGTTCTTTATTAGTTTTTTTTCTTTATATTTAATTTCTTTCTCTCTTTCTGTCCTGATGATGCATGAATTGGCGAAATATCGACAGGTGATTTTTTGTATTTATTTCTGTTCTTTTTGAGACTCTTGGCTTCTTTTTTAGATTTTTCTATTTATTTCCTAACAATTATATACGTCTCATTTTGAGTTTTTGCTCTTGCATAATAATTGTTAATATTAAGTGTGATATATCTTTCGAATTATAGGCTTTATAATAAAGTGATCGGACGTCTCAAATTAGATAGGACTGTCCCATATCGAATAGTTTCCCACATTGTCCCCGTTTGGACAATCTGTTGGACTAAAAAATGTTTATTAATGGATTTTTATGTAAAAGTTTCGAAAAAATTATGATAAAAATTCTAACACTTCCATGGACCTATTTCATAATAAAGTAAAAAAGTACAAGTACAAGTGAGAAAAGTACAAGTGGAAAGGTTCTGGTTGAGAAGCTACAAGTTACATACCGTCATTAGATAGTAATAATTTCATTAATTTTTTTTTTAATTTACTGTTTTTTAATATAACTATTTTAAATGTTATCGTGTTACAATGTACAATTATAACAATTTTTTAACAATTTATATGTTAAATAATTTATTCAATTATTAAACATTTTGTACTTTACTTTATAGGCACCTCCTGCTTCATAATAAACTACAAGTCCAAGTTAGCCTATGACTTACTACGCCTACGATTAACACTGTAAAATGTTAAAATACGATAATATTTAAAATAGTTAAATTAAGAATAGTAAATTTAAAAAAAAAAATTGAATAAAATTATTATTATCTAAAGACAATAAGTAACCTGTAACCTCTAAAAACAAAATCTTTCCACAAGTATTTTTACAACTTATATTTTTTTTGTATTTTATTATGAAATAGGGACCAGAAAGTTGGTAGGCCTTATATGACCAATTTTTCAAAATGGCCACCCTATGTTTTTATTAGGTATTCGGATGTCAACTGACTATATTTTTATGTTTATAGCCAATAAGTCTCAAAGTAATACAATTAGCTTAAATATGTAAATTAGTAAAATTTAAAGAATTAAATTGCGCAAAATTATAACAAGTATTCGTAGTTATATTTTATTAGGAAACTAATAATTCTTTAAACATTTATTTATATAGAGTGTACAGGAAATAAACTAGGGCACTGCAGATGCAGATTCTGCACCTCAAGAGCAACAAAAAAATTCATATGAACCCTTGTTCGATTCCCCATAGGAAAGGAGGTTTTTTGTTTTGGTTTATTATTTACAACAATGAACCTTTGTAATCGACAAGAAAAAAATTATTTGGAATAATGGAAAATACTTTTGGAATTATGTCTTGAAAGGTTCTATTTTCTATTAACAGAATTTTTATAAAAAAAAAAAAAGTTATAGCAAGAACTTATATCAATTGAATTTTAATCAATTTTTTTTAATGATCTAAGTTCTTAAGGAACTTTTTATCAGAAGATTCTTTTGTGTAGAACTTATACGTTAATACTTTAATTTTAAAAGCTCTTGTTAAACTTGTTAACAGTTAAACTGAAACTTTTTGAAAAATTTCAATAACTGTTTAGTGTCCTGATGATAGCACTAGTAGAGATTGGACTATTTTTATTCACAAGAATTATTAACAACAATCTTCTTACGTTCTTTTCTGCGTCAAAATTCAATGTTCTTGCAAATCTATACTCAATAGACAATAGTTTCTTTTTAAACTATGCATAACATGCATGTTCATAACTTAGGCTACACTATCAGAGTAGCTCAGTGATAAGGCAGTGTGTTTCCATGCTCCCGGTCCCCGGTTCGAGACCGGCAGTGGTAGATAATTATTTATTCTGTTATCAGCCGTGGATCAGTCCTGTGGGATCGGAAGACCCTCCTGGGGCTCACCCAGCCTCCACAAAGTGGGCACCCTTAATTGGGAGAAAAACCTGGCGGTTGAGCGTGATCTCGGCCAAATCCTCTCCTTGCACAACCGTTGGCTTAGAAACAGTACAGTACTTACCAAGTACTGAACCCAAGAAGATCCTTCATGGTTTGTAGTGGTACAGGTTTTTTTATTTTTTATTATCAGGATCAGAGTATAATAAATGTACATGATACTATTTTTTCTAGATTAAAATGATTTACTTATTTACATATGTTTTTTCAACAAAATTGTTGACCTCTTAATCAGGGTAGGGCCTCCTGATAGCCCTAGACCTGGGGATTCTTGCCCCTCAAATCCTCCCGCCCTCTCTGACGTCACATTTCATATTGTGCGAAATTATTGAAAATCTACAATAAATTGTTGAAAGTGCTTCCAATCTAAGTTGAACATTACAACTAAAGGTAATACTAACTTCTGCCTGAAATGGCATGGCTGTTACTATAGTACTCTATCATATTACTTTATTATAGTACCTAATTGATTACCTGTTCGGCTTTGCTCAGTTATTGAGAGGTTTCTAGAATCGATTTAAGCCTCCTCCCCCCTTGGACAAATTGCGTAACGCGACCCGAACAAACAGAACAAATTACCGCTTGAGATAGGAAATTCGATACTGACCAAATCTTTCGGGATTTCTTATCGATCCCTCGCTAATTCGAAGCTTTAAAACGCAGTTTTCCGTCGGGATCGGGAAGGCAAGGGTTTCTAATTGCGCCTTATTTCGTCGCAGAAAAAACACAATTAGAATACCTAACTAGTATAAAAATAATATTATTGCAAACTTAAAAATAATTATTATTATTATTTTGAAGACAGTCTATATAAAGTTACTCTCTAATGATTGAAGGAAGTTATTATTTTGGCTAGTATTCATAAAATAGCTTAACTAACAATAATTTTATTGCGGTAAATATTGAAACTAAAAATCTAATATTTTTTCTCAAAGAAATATACGCCAGTGGGAGATTTCCAAGAAAATAATGGAAAACAAAAATTTTCCTATTGTGGTACTCTTCTTACAAATGAACGATGTGTTGAACTGTTATGGGGAGATGTACTTTTTATTTATTTCTTAGGGCATTTTCAGGCAGTCGAAGTGAGATGTGCTATATCTAGTCTACATTACTTATATTTTTTAGCATTGATGTTGCCTGAATTGGAGTAACGTTGACTGGCTTGTTAGTTATTTACTGATGATTGAGAGGCGTAAATCTTTTTTAGAATTTTGCAACAAGAACCCTCAAAAAATTATTCTTTATAATAAATATTTTATTATTTATTATCATTTTATAGCAATTGTCGTTCTTTGTATTATTGTCGAGGACGACCGGTTATCCATGATTCTTTAAGCGACCGGTTTATGATCCTTGAAGCGAAGACAATATCTTCGCAGAGCAGAGCAGAGCCCTCTCCCTACAAGAAGGGTTGACGAAACAGGCTGCAACTGACACCTTAGCTTGACACTCTATTTGCCAACCCCATTCATAACTCCCCTCCTCAACCCCGGTCCTAATATATTTAGCCGATAGGGGATCTTTCTAGGGCAGTCGCAGGGATGTGGAAGGGTCAGCAAGGGAGGAAAGGGTTCGGTAACTCAAGGTAAGGCGAATCATATCGGATAGTTAATTTGTTCTCAGATATTTCATAGATATCAACTCATATATATATATATATATATATATATATATATATATATATATATATATATAAAACTTTATTTTTAATAAATTACAGTAAGCCGCAAGGCAAATAGTATGAGTTACTACAAGTATTGGCTGGAATCCACTCACAAATCACACATGGATAATCATTGATCGCTATTCTATAAATATGTATGATATATACAAATTAAATTTTTAAATACAGTAGAAAAAAATGAGAGAAAATCTTCGCAACGAAATTAACAATACTAGCTCCAGTAAAAATATAAATGAATGAAAGAAAATAATAATTCAATTTAAAAAAAAAAATAAGAGCATAATAAGTGAATTTAAATAATACATATTGTTTTTTGTTTTTAATTCTTTATTTATATGTTTATTTACAAATATACAATTTAAATGATAGAATAAATTAATTCAAGCATTTGCTTTTATAACTTACAGCTTTAACATTTTTCGGATTTAAATCAAACAAACAATATTACAACTTGGGTAAAAAAAATAAGAAAAAAAAACACTTTCTAAACATAAAATAAAATAAAGCAATCTAAGGTAATTATACTGATTATAAAGTTAAAGTACTACATGCTTCAGTCTTTTAAGCTTATATTTTTTATAAAACAAATTATCACGGGAATAATTTACTATTGTGTTTATATGCTCATATGGACTATTGTTACAGGATTCAAAGAAATCTATTGCAAGCTTTAAAACGTAGTCTTGAATTTTTGGAATACCTAATACTTCATGCATCTGCATTATTGAGGCTCTTCTAGGGAAGGATCCAATAAATCTCATGCATTTATTTTGAACCATTTGTAACTTTCTATAATCAGTGGCTCAAGTATTTGACCATATTGGACATGCATAGAGTAGAATAGGTATTATGAATAGATAAAAGATTAGCCTCCTGTTTCCCAGGTTTAAACCTGACTTCCTATTCATGACCGGAAACACTGCAGTAACCCGATTAAATAATTCATATAATAAAACATCAAAGAGACATAATAAGATGAATTTTTTACTTCCTTGTAACGAAGTAAAGGAAGTATTGTAATCGCGAAAATTTTCGGTTTTCAGATTTCAACGGAAATATCCATTTTGGCCATCCCTGAATCCATTTTGACTAGTTTCGTCGTGGAATCTGTACCTATATACGTTCGTACGTACGTTCATATCTTGCATAACTCAACAACGGTCAGCCGTAGAAAGTTAAAATTTTGTATTTAGGATCGTTGTAAAATCTAGTTGTGAACCTCCCTTTTTGGTCACTGCTTGATCACCGGAAGTAGTACTTTACTTGAAGGTCATAATTGATTTTCATCAAAAATTACATTAAAATACCATGAAAAACTTCTCAAATTTAGTATTTGTAACTTATATATTGATTTATATAATATACTAGATTTTGGTCTAAATTGGAAAACCGGAAGCGGTACTTTACTTGAAGGTCGCATTAGACTTTCATCAAAAATTATATTAAAATATAATGTAAAACATCTCAAATTTGGTAAATAGGACTTTTATATCGATATGAATGTATTTACTATATTATGGTTAAAATTGGTGAGCCGAAAAAGGTACTTTACTTGAAGGTCATAATAAACTTACATCAAAAATTATATTTAAATTAAATTCAGAAGCATATGTTTCGGTAATAAAGGTTACAAACGCAATTTCATCTCCAATCCAATTAAACATTTTTATTACTTGTTTTAAGTGTTAAAATTGGGAGTAAAATACTGGTTTCCTCCCCCCCCCCATTTGTGTGGGTGTGTGTGTCAATAGATGGATGTCGCGACGCCGAGATACTGCAAATTTCGGAAACTAGTAACCAAATTCAGGATCACTTTTTGAGCCACCGATTTATAGTTTAATAGACGTACAAGGAAGTCATGTGTTGTCCACATCAGATATTTTTTTCATGATAATGATAGTTGGTATTATGATCAAATCTAAAATATATAACTAAAATTTTCTCACAAAATTGTATATAATGTTTCAAGATTTGTTGTCTTCTAGTAATATGTGTTTTGTCCGTTTGTGTTTGAATCTTCGTAGAGTCGGTTTGTTATAGTTTCCTATTGATTGAGTTTTTTGGGGTTAACCGATATGGAAGCAGAATGAAAAAACGATTTTTTTTCAACCCATATACTTATAATAACTGCTGTCTCGAAGATAAACTATTATTTTAAAACTCTGACTTTTTCGAACATTTTAAACACTTGATTAAACTTGACTGTTGCAGGAATACTTTAATTTCAATTTTTTTTTTTTAATAAATCAGCTGGAATATTTTTTTAAATATATTATTTTTTAAAGGGTAAAATTGAGTAGTAGGGCTTTTTGTTCATCAAGGAAGACAAGCCCAGACAGAAAAGAAGAATGCGTGCAGATAATGGGCCACAACTTTATAATGGGATTCACATAGCTGCACTCCAGTCAGCGAATTCGTGATTCTGTATTTTATTCTGAAAAGATTTAGATTATTTGTTTTTTAGCTATAAAATATCCAGGCTGGGTCGGTGCAAAAATAATACAGGTTTCCGCCTTTGCTCCGTTCATTTTTTCCAGGGATCGAACTTTCTTTCCTCCTGAGTTTACAAAAGTTTATAAATTCGGTACTCGCGTATTTAACGGTCGACCATTATTGTGAGTTATAACCTACACAATTATTATTACTGCTTTAATTGGATCACAACTGTCAACTTCCGCGTTTTAATTTTCCCTTTTCTCTTGTATCTGTTAGTTTTCTTCTTTTTTAATTATTTGTTTTATTTTTATGATCTTTGATACATTTTTGATTATTTAGGGTGAGTATTTGCTTTTTTTTATTTGTTTTACTAGTATACCCGAGCGAGAATTCTCGCATTACATATCTTAATGAATCCTTAATGAAATCGAAGTATAAGCGATAAACAATATAATATTATCAAGAAAGTTTATTTAACACACACATTTGGTGAAGCTTTATAATTGTTTATAATGACTATGTTCAAGTAATAGTTAATACTCACTAAGGAATTAACTTGCCCTACTGGAAAGTACTCCCTCAGTTTAACATTTAAGCAATAAGACTCTACTATACCACTTTCTGTTTGTAGTATTCTATCATTCATGGAAACATAAAAACAATATTTTATTTAAAAAAAGGTTTTCACAGTTATTAATAAGTTTTTGTTAACAGTCTCAACTGGCTTTATAAAGTTGCCATGACAACGGCACATACGCAAGATGGCATGAGACCCGTGCGGACCTATATCGTGCATTATCTCAAAAACGGTAGGTTTTTAAGCTTTAAAACGCTGGACCACTATGATCCAAAGGATCATACATGATTTTGATGCCCGCGTAAAAATCTGTAAAACCCAACCCATCCCGTCTCGATCCGTTGACTCTCAGTCGTCAAATTTGTGAAACCTTCCAGTTTTTTCATCACTTTTATTTAAGCCCCTGTAAGATTTTAAGAAACAAAATCAGGATTCGTCACTTCTCCGTGAAATTCTATTTCTTTTGATACCTCACCCGTCAAAATCCATCGCTCCTGAGAGCCGGAAAAGGGATCTATACTACCATAATAATATATAGTAGTGATTATATGTTCAACTGTTTGTAATTTAACCTTTCCCAGCTGTTGTAACCTCCCTTTTTCCTCAGTATGTGTCTCGGTGTGGGGTATAGTCTGTGGTTATTGTCTATTTAGACTCTGGATGTGAGATATTGTTGAAATTGATCAATTGACAGCAACCCAACCTAACCCAACTTTGATCCTATCCTAACTTCACGTTCTATTTTGTTTTATATAGAGTCAAAGTTGCCACCTACTGAAATTTTGTATTACTAAGTTGGCAAGCGATAAGCGATCATCGACAAGTTTATGTATCAATAAATTTTTCCTTTCAAAATGTAAATGGCTAATGTATCGAATGTGCTTCGATTTATATCGACACTTTGAAAAAGTTTTGTGCAACAATCCGTCGATTGTTTTGTACATCAAAACAAGTATTTTCAAGTAATTCTAAAGGTATGTCATTTTCAAGTAAACTTAAGCTGTATTTTATATCACAAACTTCTCGCTACACGCCAAACTTTGTTCAACATTTATTTTCACTTTTCTTTTGTAAGATTCACACAATTTTGTAAACAAACATTTGAAAATATTATTATATAAAGTTGTTGATATTGTTTCACTGAAAAATTGTTATGAATTTGATATTAATTATACGTTATTATTGACAGGTACTTTTTGATTGTAAGTCAATAAAACCAATCAATACCTCTTCATTTAACTACCAAGGACCTCTCAAACAAACAAAAAATAACAGATATCCTACATTTGGTTGTTTGTATATGTTTATTTCCCTCTCCCCCCCCCTCCTTCTGTTCTGACGATGCCTGAATCGGCGAAATATCGACAGGTGATTTATTTTCTGTTATTTTTGAGACTCTTGGCTTCTTGTTTATAACCTTTCCATTCATGTCCTAACAATTATTCATGTCTCATTTTCAGCTTTTGCTCTTTTATTTTATAGATTTATGTTCTTAATGGAATTTTTCACAAACTTACGAGGCATTAGATAAAGTGACACTTTCAGCTTCACATATTTTTTAAACTGAAATATTACATATTTGTCTAAATTTAATAATTAATGTAGGCTTTGTATTTTCTATACATATATTATTATTGTTAGAGTATTTTATAACACGATAAAATGTAATTCCTCCAATTGCAGTGAATATATAATGATTTTAAAGTGAACATCGATGTATCGAAATCAGTCATAAATCATACTGACAAATCGAAACTGGATTTATTTAAATCCTCGATAATTCGAAGTTTTGTCGTTACCATTAAGGTTCGATTTGTAGAGATTCCACCAATTTCAAGTTTCAACTTATATTTAGTTCGTACTTCTAATTACCTGTAAACTTCTGGAGGGTACCTTCTTTTTTTTTTTCTTTTTTTTTTTTTAAGCTGACATCAAAATAAATAGTACCTACTTTACAACTGCCTCAAAATGAATAATATATTATAATAGATGATAAATAAATAATAATTAAAAATGAAGTAATAGTTATATGCAAAAACAAAATAAACAGGTTACTCATTCTCAGCGCATATAACCTCCCCCCTCCCCTTAACTCCTCTGAATAAATTAAGAGACTTTCAGATAGAAATTATTGAAAATTAAATATCTCCAATCTAAAAAGGGTAATGTAGAGTACGGAATCTGCATATTAATTGACGGAAAACTTCGGAAATTTTAGACATTGCAAGCAATATAACTTCTGATAGCTTCACTCCTAAATTTATGTAAATCATTAAATAGACATCTTGGCGGAATAATTCAAAATAACAATAACAGAGGTCATTAAAAAGCAGATTTTCTGAAATAACAAATATTTTCACAAAACATTAACTTGGCAATAAGAATAAATATTGAAGTAATTATTACTTTTGAATTGCTGTTGAAAGTGATAATAATTTAATTCATTTTTTTTTAATTTATTGTTCTTTAATACAACTATTTCAAATGTTATCGTGTTTCAACATTATAGCAATGTTATAATTATATATAACATCTTGTACTTTACTTTATAGACAACACCTGTTTCAAAATAAACATACGCCTATAACTAAAATACGCTATAACTCAAAATCGCTATATAACGCCTATAATTCAAAATACGCGTATGATTAACACTGTAAAATGTTAAAATACGATAACAATAATTTATATTAAAAATAATAAATTAAAAAAAAATTATTATTATCTAAAGACAATAAATAACCTGTAACCACTAAAAACTATCCACTAGTATTTTTACTACTTATTACTAAGGCGTGTGAAGATTCCAGAGACTGCATTTATTCTCATATTTACTAGTTGTTTTATATTAGGATGATGTGGGGTAAGTGCGTTTTTGGGGTAAATCCAAGCCTTCAACTGGTAAATAGCTGTAATTTATGGAGCTAGAAGCCTACACACTGATGTATCAGAAACCAGCTACGAAAGTTAGCACAGATGAAGTATAACAAGCCATAAAAAGATTAGTTCCTTGATAATTTTGTCTTTATCCATATTTATCCATATGTCTTTGTATCCATATTTGTCTAAGAATACGCCTTTTTTTTGTTTTGCCTTAAGCGGGACCTACAGAAGCTGTTCTTCAAAATACTTTGTAATTTTCAGTTCTCCTTGATAATTTTCTGTTTTTTAAGCGCTCGTCCGCAGTCACCCAGCAAAACACGATAGTAGGGGCAAGTGCAGACCTCTGTTGTGTGACAAGTGTGCGAGGTGTTCACTCTCCCCTGCTATAATTTATTCTCGAGGCAACCACGGATTAGCGAATTCAAACAAAACATTTTTTTTTCAATAAATTTATTAAATTATATTGCAAATCCCACTTTCAAAACTCGATGAAAATTGTAAAATGTGATCCTTAAACAAGCTTGAACTTCTTTCGATGATTACACCAATACGATTATGGAACCCGGAAAATGGAAACGGAACTATTTCGCACTTGTCCTACGACCCCTCATGCTCTAATAATGAGTACAGATATCCTTGTTCACACTTATCCCTTAAGACAGTGGCAAGTATTTACTAATAACTATTCAATTAAATTATCAATCTCGTCAAAATGGAAGTAATTTAATGTAATATTTAAACATAATCGTCTAAGGTACTTTCTTAAAAAAAGATGAAAAATCTTGCTTCAAAAATAAAAAGTTTACAGTCCTGTAAAGTCGATGTTCGTACTTTCACTTGCCCTGCATCAACCTTTATTATATATCTACAAGGTGTCCTTTTTAGATGGCACGGCTGAATTTCTCTTGAACCGATAATGTTATAAAATAAATAAAAAATAAGTATTTAATATTTTCCAGTCTGGTTTAAAATTTCGACCTGTTTTTGAAAAAAAATATAAAGGGTCTTTCAGACCCAGTACAACTTTAAAATTTTAAATAGGAACCTATGCCTTCCGATACATCATTTTAACAGATTCTTTAAACAAATCAATGGTGAAACCAGATTTTAAATTGGTCAATAAATTACAAAGTTATGGCACAAAGTTAAAAAAACAATACATTTTGTTTGTTTTGGTATTAATTCTTTTAAATTGCCTTTATATATATTTTTTTTTTGTTGTACAGGAATTAATTGAGTCACATCTTGTTTGTTATCTTTTTAGCTATAATTCATAATAAATGTTTGTTTTAAAGATGTAGTGAAAAAAACAGAAATAAGCTACTGTACGTTTTGTGAAACGTATCTGTTTACATTTCACTGTCATTGTTTACCCAAATGGTCTTATGATAGTGAATAAATTCCTGAAAATAAACAACTTTTACAACAATACCTACCTCCTTTTATTCAATATTAACCAGCAAGTCAAAATGAACCGAAGAGTGCAGTTTTCCCTTCAGCAAAAAGCTGATATGTGCAATTGTTTTATTGAAAGTGGTGGTATTGCTCGCCGTGCAGTCCTGTTATACTCCCGGAAATTTCCCGATCGTCCCCAGGTGAAACACAAAACATTTATTCGTGTTGCTCACAATATGAGGAGATTCAGATCAGTTGCGGGTCCACCAAGAAACCGGCAGCGCAATTTCGAAGTGGAACTGGATATTTTATTGTATGTTATGGAATAAGCAACATTTATGCCAATCATAACACTACAAGATCAGTTGAAGAACTGCAGCAAAGAATGGAAAATACTTGTCAATCGACCTCTCCTCAGTCCATCGCACTGAGTGGCCAGCGAAGAGTGGCTAAGAAGAGCCAACCTTTGCATCTTCGAAGAGGGTAGCCATTTTGAACATGAAATGTAGGTTCACCAACCTCTGGTTGTATGTGGTATTGAATTTTTTTATTATTAAAAATAGCTAACAAAATGTATTGTTTTTTAAAACCATGTAAAAAGGACACCCTGTGTATCGGTTTCAGTCAGGAACCGGTAATATCGAAATGTATTATGTAGGTTAGTATTAAAGACCCTCTTGCTAAGATATACTTGATTGAAATATGGTACTTAGCATTGCCATTATAAATCATTAATAATTACTACACAGTATAGCAGCATACAGGTTGATTTGTGTAATAAAATTTCAGAGCTCAAAATGATTCTACATATTTTATTTTAAAACATTATAAGTAAATCACTATTCTAGCTATTATAAATAAAACTGTATTTTATATAATAAAATTATCTGCAAACTTGAATGTATAATAGTGATATGGAGCATTGGAAATGCGAGTAAAAATTGCAAATGGTATTGGGGAAACGTATCGCAACTGTTATTTACAATGTCCCCCTCCCCCGATTTTGTCCCTAGGTTTGTAGTAGGCTTTAGGAATAAAGTCGGGTAACTGAAAAATATTACTGAGTAGGAAAAACGTAAAAACGAAAAAAAAAAAAATTAGATACGCCTTTTAGTCTTAGGACATAACTGCTAAGACATTAATAAAAACTTTTAATTACTGTCCTCGCAAAAGCCCTCCCCCCTCGAGTGGACAGATGACTCGGCAATAAAAGTTCCGAACCGTTAATCAAGTAATAATGTCTAAGATGCAAGATGCTCGCTTGCAACATCGGCAAAGCCCGAAGACGCGGCCCGGTGCCTAGCCGTAATCACTAATTACAACGACCCGCTGGCCTGGCCTTTTACAACGTAACTATAAATTAGGGAAGGGATGTTGTAACTAATTAACAGCTGTAATAGGGACCTCTAATACGTCACGGTTGGTACGCTAGTATCAGGTGGACCCCCAGGCCATAAATCACAATAGTATGGGAGGATAACATGGTCCGCCAGGGTTATTATTAACCCTTATAGAGTCGTTATTACAGATTTTAAATAAAATCACGATTAACCCACAACATAATTTATGAATAATTAATTTTCGTTAAAAAAAAAAATCTATATCCATACTACTACCTAAAGCTAGATTTTGATATTAGCTGTTACTGCCGATGGTTGGGACTAGCACAGACTGCTGGCAGTTGACTGCTCCTTTAAGAGAATAGAACGGGGCGTATTTTGTTGGCACTGTTCGACAATCCAGGTATGACGTCATATCCATACTCTTTCTTATTGACCACTCCAGAAGGATTCTTGCGGTCGGCAGTACGACAGTGTGCCCTGAGTATATCGTAATATAATTAATTGTAATATTAATTTAATATATATAATGATACCAAACTGTATTATGAATCGCTGATTTTTGAATTTTTGTGTGTTTTTATAACTGAAGATGAATGAATAACATTCGTAACTAGTTTTCAATAAAAACGAAATTATAGAAGTGGCAAATAATTTATCAATCTCTAATTAGATTGATCCTTCCATACGATAATGCGGACATCAACTAAAAATTTAGTGTCGTTTTTTCTCGAATGCTATGCAGTGGCAGATCCAATTAAATAAATTACTAATATATTATAGACAAGTTTATAGTTTTAGGGGTCCCTATATTCCTTCTTCGTCTTGGGAAGTATTTCATACCTGCCAAACCCCCATGCGGCCCTTCGTTCTAACCAAGGGGGGCCCGCTATATCGTATCGCCCAGACCCCGCAAGGTCTAGATCTGCTGACGCTATAAGCCGGGCTCGTTTTTTTCTAGCCAGTTAAGACCTATTGTAGCAGTATTACAACTTGCTTTGAGTTTCTTTCTTAACCGCACACTCCCAACTAGTTTTTCATTGATGACATCTACGGTTTTACTTTTGATATGGAGGAAACAATAATGCATACTCGCCATTCTATATTTTTTTTTTACTCACTTTAAGGTCCATCACATCTTGAGCCAATCATTCAACTCACATTAGTTTTATATTTCTTCTATTTTGTTAAATTCAACCCAATTTGTATATATAAATAATGATAATACCAAACCTCAATAAATAATAAAGGTAAAAGCAAAAAAAAAATTCGACAAGGGATAAGACCAACAAAAAAAAAAATCCTACAATAGCCTGACCCTTATCAGAAAAATTTATTGTCGACAAATTGGGCGAGTACATTATTGGCTGAGGGGGGTGTTATGATTGACTGTTAATTGGAGCGGATAAGAGCTAACACCCCCCCGGGCGTGTCACCGCCCAAGGGACTTAGCTGCTAAGCCCGCCCGATCTGGGGGGACTTAATTTTATGACCTGGATTAATTTCTGCCGCAACTTAACTCATTTTTCCGGCTCACTCTAAGCCCACTGCCCTCTTTCGGAATTAGGAGAATGGCTCTTTGTCCGGTCCTTTATGTGCCAAGTTTCAAAGCCCCCTCCTACGGGGCCTCTAACTTGTATTTATTTGCCGTCCGCTGGAATATCCACTCCCACCTTCATAGCGGGGAAGTGTTTCACAAGTCAGAAGTAGAAAAAAAAAAATCTACTGTATTACTTTTTAAAAATGATGACTATATTCACGTACCAGCAATGTCTGTCTGTCTGCCAAATTGATCTCGTAATAGAGCGAAAGGATTTTACTCCTTGCTCCTACTCCTAGAATAAGGGACTCAGGAATCGAGTAGTGGAATCCTTAATCTTAGAAAATCTCCTCTTATTAAGTTAAAAAAAAAACATATACAACTATAAAGTATGATAATAATTTTATTATTTAAGGAAGTATAAAATTTATAAATAACTTATGAAATGGTATGAAGGTGTTATTAATGGAGTACAGGTTAGTGAAACCCTGAAGATGAGGTTGAGAGCTTCTAAACGTCGGTGATGAATTAATAAGAAATATAAAATAAAGGAAGAATGGTTCACAAGTTATTTATAAATTTTATACTTCTTTAAATAATTAAGCTATTATGATAATAAATGAATATGGATGGTGACATATGATATTTTTGAGAAGAAAACTAAGGGAAGATATGAAGGTGTTATTAATGGAGCATAGGTTAACAAGACCCTGAAGATGAGGTAGAGAACCTCTAAACGTTGATGATGAATTAATACGAAATATAAAATAAAGGAAGAATGGTTCCCAAATTATTTATAAAACTATAAATTTTAAAATCAATATAAATTTTAACCTTACCATTCAAAATTATCGCATATCCAGAATGAAAAAGATATAATTAAAAAAATGTGTTTTTGTAGGAACGAACATTAGATAAAGTCCCATTTCTACATTTGGAATCCGTCTTAAAGCCAACCATTCACGGTCCTACATGTAGGATTACTTTGTAGGACTACAATAGATATCGGACTACCGTTGGACTGTGAATGGGGGTGTAGGACTACAGAGAGCGTATAGGATATTTGTGACTTCTCCAATCGTCCTACGAGCATTTCTCCCTTCCAACTTCTTACCGCGCTGGATCGTGTGTAGGGCTATCGTCCTACAAACCCCACTTATTTACTACATCATTGATTGTTATCAATGTTTGTTTACTTCATATTTGTCAACAACTGTCAGGTTGGTTTCCCCCTCCCCTCCCCTAGAATATTTTTTTTTTTACTTTTTTTTTTTATGGTTAGAATATCTAGGTTTTTTTTATCAACTAATAAATGCGTTCATCATTTTTATCTAATTAGAAACTTTTTTTTTTACTTTATTTTATGAGTATTTCCTAAACATGCAATGTAATAAACTAATAAAAAGATGTTCTCATATCCAAAATCTCTTATTATAACGTCACTGTGACGATCTATTGTTGGAGTCCTACTAAGTTTGACCGTGAATGGGTAGCTTTACGGCAGTACTTTCTCGATGTGTTTCTTTTTCAATCCCTAAGGAGCAAAAGGCCTCCCTGTATTCCTGATTTTCTCACCCCGCCTTTTTCTCTACTCTCTTTATAAATGCCAGTTCACATCCTACCAAATTATTCCCACTATCTTCTTTTAGAATTCCTTATCATAAGTTTTATTCGGAATTTCTATCCATGATTCCTCCTCTGTTGCCTTCTTTAAGCACCACTTTTTTCTTCACTTGCTTCATCACCAATCTACCATAGCTATGTAAACAATATTAATAAATCGCACTTCTAGAATGAAAGATGCACAATGAAAAAAATTCAAAATATTCGTTTTTACTTCCTTGTACGAAGCTAAGGAAGTATTGTAATCGCGAAAATTTTCGGTTTTCAGATTTCAACGGAAATATCTATTTTGACCATCCCTGAATCCATTTTGACTAGTTTCGTCGTGGCGTCTGTAAGTACGTACGTTCGTTTCTCGCATAACTCAAAAACGGTTAGCCGCAGAAAGTTGAAATTTTGTATTTAGGATTGTTGTAAAATCTAGTTGTAAACTTCCATTTTTGGTTACTGCTTGATCACCGGAAGTGGTACTTTACTTGAAGGTCATAATTTATTTCTATCAAAAATTATATTAAAATACTATACAAAACTTCTCAAATTTGGTATTTACAACTTATATATGGATTTAATTAACATTATAGATTTTGGTCTAAATTAAATAACCGGAAGCGGTACTTTACTTGAAGGTCACATTAGACTTTCATCAAAAATTATATTAAAATATAATGTAAAATATCTCAAATTTGGTAAATAGGACTTTTATACCGACATAAATGTATTTACTAGATTTTAGTTAAAATTGGTGAGCCGGAAAGGGTACTTTACTTGAAGGTCATAATAAACTTACATAAAAAATTATATTAAAATTAAATACAGAAATCATATGTTTCGGTAATAAAGATTACAAACGCAATTTGGTTTCCAACCCAATTAAATATTTTCATTACTTGTTTTATGTGTTCAAATTGATTGTAAAATACTGGTTTTCCTCCCCATTTGTAAGATGAACAAGTCTGCTGCAGGAGAATAAGATACAAATTAAGTGGATTTTTTCCGCTTAAAATGTCGAAACTGTCGATTTCCAATGCTAATGATATTGACAGTTTTAATGTTGTCACGGAACACGAAGAAATCTTTTGGAAATTTCAGTTATCATGAGACTCTCAAAAACAAGAGTATATCTCTGTGTGTCAATAGATGGATGTCGCGACGCCGAGTATCGTTTTTGAGATATTGCAATCTTTGGAAACAAGTAACCAAATTCAGGATCATTTTTTTGAGCCAGCGATTTATAGTTTCATAGGCGTACAAGGAAGTCATGTGCTGTCCACATCAGATATTTTTATTAAAACGAACATCAGACACAGATTAAGTTCATAGAAGCTAAAGCAAGTAAATGTATAACCACTTGATAATTTGAAACCTCATGCAGGCACCTTTGAGTTGACTACATTGAGCTCACAATTAGGTCTGTTAAACTGTTATTGGATTGTTTTCTACTGGGATATTTACCATGCTATTGATAAAACTCGACGAATAGCACAAATAGTACGATTTAGCATGCTGAATAAGAGATTATGTGTACGTTTGATATAATGTCTCATCTTTCATAGACTTAGATAAAGAAAAAAAATACATAAGAATGTAGAGATTGAAATCAGTGCGGATGCAAAACAAATTCTAATGTAGAATATTCCGAGGATACTGTAGAGAAGAAAGGAGCCGATAAAGAGGATATATAGAAGTGGAAGGGGGGGGGGGATGCGCTAGTTATCAGAAGATGTGGAGGACAATATCGAGCAATAGCCCCTTCAAAAATTGCTTCGCTCCCTCTCCGACATCTGTGCTGTTCAATTTGTGCCCCTTGTTTTGGAGACTCGTGAATACATTAGATTGTTCAGCCTCTCGGGCTAATATTGGCCACGTACGAACTCAGCTCTCATATCCAACTCCCAGCCAGTTACGGCATTAGCATTTATTGGATCGTCTATCTCTTCCGCTTCTGTTCGATATTGAGGAAATTATCTCCAGGATAACGTATGTTATGTCTCGGCATTCTTACTATTAGCCTTGAAGAGGGCGTTATTTTGTTAATATTTTTCATTAAATTTTAAGCGTCTGATTCATTATATGAAATCATTTTTTTTTTAAGATATTTATTTCCCGATATTTCCCTAGAAATAAAGGACAGAAATTTGAACGAGATAAATTCGCGCCTGTTCAGTGACATCTTTTAGAGATCTTCATAATACCAACTCCAACAAGAGCTGAAATACGAAGATTCTATAGAAGAGGGAGAGTCGCATTTTTTTTTTTTTTTTCCAAAATGGAGTTATACACATTAATATGTTCATAACGTTCAGTATTAAGGTATTAAATTTGGTTTACATTAGTAAACAGTTCATCATCTAACTTATATCTAAACTAGTAAAAGTTTATCTGACTTTCTCAACGTTATAATTAGGCAAAAATAGTAGAAACAAATTCTTTATGTTTTAGATAAAATCGGTATGTAGTAACATAAATCATAAAGGTGCCGACAAACGTTTTTTTCATGATTAAGATGTATTATTATTATTATGTATTAAATACCTAAAAGCGCCTTTGAACATAGTACTGTTTCTCGAAACGGGCATTAAAGTTGAAGCAGCAGAGAGGAAATGACAAAAGACAGCGGAAGGCTCTCAAGCACTGCCCAGCCGTCAGAGAGCCTTCTTCGACTCTTCGTCACTTCCCCTCCACTGCATCACCTTTAGTGCCCGTTTCGAGAAACAGTCCTATGCTCAGCGCATTTTTTAGGTATTTAATCAAACCTCAGATGTATTTCACAAAACTAGGGTTGTAGAGAACCTTCTCGGGAACAAATAGTGCTTTGAAAAATGGCTTTAGAACTATTTTGGCTCTTGTTCAAACCTTTCTTCGAGATCATCTGTTACCTTTTCTCAATTACCGGGAAAAGTTATTATTTTTGCATACAATTTTTATTATAGATAGGCACTATCAAAAGCCACAATTAAAGCCCCAAAACAAGTTCCTACGATTATTAAAAAGCCTGTAATAAAATGACCAAAAATGGCTATATTTTGCAATAATAATAAGGAAATATTATATTAAGCATTTCCATAGAAAAGCGAAGTTTTTTTTTTAAACTAAAACACTTTATCTACCAATTCAAGAGAGAGAAAAACAATATTAATTTATTAAGTGATCTTACCCAAATACATTAGGTTGCTACATAGCACAGCAACCTACATTGAATTTTGAATTATAAACACAGATTTCTTCAGTTCAAAATTATTCATTGTAGAGTTTTGAATTTCGAGCTCGTTATTAATCTCCTATTAGCCTGGAGATTATTCGCCCGTGATGCCTTTTAATAAATTTACATTGAGGATTGAAGCTATCAGAACTTATATTGCTTGGAGTGCGGAACAAATTCTAAACTTTTCGCTCCATTAACATGCAGATTCTGAAGCACCGTTGCCCTTTTTAGATTGGAGACCAACTTTAATTTGCAATAATTTCTGTTTGAAGGGAGTTGATTTCTTCTTAGTGCCTAGCCAATTTTGAAGGCCTGCTGAAACAGTAATGCTTTTATTAGAGGAATGTATGAATATAAATTCACTTTTACCGTGGAAAATATTGTCTTCTTAGAATAACATAATTGCATATATAGGCAAAGAACATAAGGGGCCTTATGGGAAGGGCTCAGGTCGGGATATTACGCTTATAGTCCACGGCACAGGGCCCTTTTTACTCCCTTGTACGCAGTAAAGGAAGTATTGTAATCGCGAAAATTTTGGGTTTTCATATTTCAACGGAAATATCCATTCCGACCATCCCTGAATCAATTTTGACTAGTTTCGTCGTGACGTCAGTACGTACTTTCATTTATTCGCATAACTCAAAAACGGTTTGCCTTAGAAAGTTGAAATTTTGTATTTGGGATTGCTATAAAATTTAGTTGTGAACTTCCATTGTTGGTCACTGTATGATTAAGTAATACTTTACTTTAAGGTCATTATTGATTTTCATCAAAAATTATATTAAAATAGAATAAAACACTTCTCAAATTTGCTGTATAAGACTTGCATATTAATTTAAATAACATAATAAATTTTGGTTAAAATTGGAAAACCGGGAGTGGTACATTATTTGAAGGTCATATTAGACTTTCATCAAAAATTATATTAAAATATAATGTAAAACACCTTAAATTTGGTAAATAAGACTTCTATATCAATATAAATAATATAATAGATTTTGGTTGAAATTAAAGAGCCGACTGGGGTACTTTACTCAACTCAAAAAATTGAAAATAGTGGTAATTTTGAGCCGATTACAAATTAGAAATCCACTAAAAAAAAATTTTTTTTTAAACAAAATTAATAGTAAAAAATAAACAACATTGTAAGTTATTCATATCAATATTTTTGTAACACATTTCATTTAATCAATATTTTGAAATTTAACTATACTGTATTTACTGATCATCAATAATTATTATTATAACACTGCCTAAAAATTGTACAGTCTATCGTTCCACTCCTATCCAGTCTATCCAGTTATCCACACACACGGTCGGTTGGAGATATTGGATTTTGACATGGTGCGATGGAGTTTAGGACCGATTGGATTCCAGCCGCTCCACACCACTCCAAAAAATCCACTCTGGATTTACCACTTTCGGTCGTTTCACGTTCCATTTGGCGTGGATTGAGGGAATTATTTATTAGTCTCTTTAGACTTATTACGTATCTTTTGAATGCTTTTGACCTGATCGAAATCTCGCAGGAACTGTTACTTGATAAATTAATGTCACTTTATGAAAATATTTATTCAATAATAAGGATATATTTCAATATTTATATTTTAATAATTGTTATTAAAATAATAGATTGAATTATTTTGTCTAGTGCTGATGACAGTAATAAAGATAAGCAGTTTTTTGCTCTTAAAATCAAACAACAATGGTACGAAAAGAGTGGCAGGGGTTTGATAAACTTCCGAAGATATACGAATTCCTCTTTTTAAAGCTAAAGTCCGCTGACCACAATCGGAACAGGTGAAAGATGTGCATTATCTTCCGGTTCTTCGAAGAAGCCGAAACACGGGTCGTTGACCGTTCCCAATTCCTCCGGTACAGATGTTCTTCTGCCAAATCCACCTGCCACACCTGGAAGAGGACAGCTGTTGAAGTACAATAGGAATAGGGCGTTGAACTCCTCCAAAAAGGAAACGCCAATTTAAATGGAGCATCTTCTCCGTTTCCGTCCATTATATTGAGACGTAATCAGGCCCCGAATTGGGACGCCATCTTTCGGTTCACACAACTGGAACCCTCTGACCTCAAGGTGACGCCTGTATGTTTACATATCTACAGCCCTTTCGAAAGGTGATATGAAGAGCTCAAATCAGGGATGTTGAAAAAAATCGATATCTAATATAAAAATTTGAGTATCGAAACCGATATTTAAAAAAAAAAAAAAGGAGGTACAAATATTTAAAAAAAAAAATCCTAAAGGTCGGCGGGTTTGACAAACACAAAAACTAATGGTGTGGTGTGTTCGGGTTCCTGTCTATAGTAGCCTGTGTTCTAAGGATGGGATGTCGAAAGCAAAATATCAATCTTGATATTAGTTAACAATACCTATATCTTGATAACATCGGCATAAAAATATCGTTAATATTTCTATAAAACGATATTTTTAAATATCGATATTTTTATAAAATTAAAAAAAAAAGTTTAAAAGAATTGAAGAAAGATTAGGATATAACCTCCTTGATATTCTTTCTTTCTTGATATTTATATGAGCTGTTATGTAGTGCTATGAGATGATATTTATTTGATTTTATATAAATTCGAAATGTCTGATATTTTTATTATAAAATTGTTGGTTTTTATTGGAGAGGGGATAAAAGAATATTTGGCAAAATTAAGCTTGCCGCCCCTCACCGCCAAAAATCGTAGTAACTGTTCTGCCGTCCCCTGCCATAATTCCAAGTTTTCCACTTCTTGGGAAATACGATACCAAGTCTCGATACCGGCGCTATTTCAAGCAGTTGAATCAATTATTCGATACACTAAGAGATAGAACGTAACATTCAATTAGTGGAATCGATACTTTAGTTGTATCGTTCGGTATCAGACATTCCTATCTTCTAATTATAAACATGATTTCATTATTCTTGTTTAAAGGTATGTTCGATTTAAAACTAATAAAATAAATTTTCTTTTGGAAGTCTAAAAAAGAAGAGAAAAAAATAAATTATTAAAATCGGTGAAAATCGGGAGATTTCAACGGAAATATCCATTTTGACCATCCCTGAATCCATTTTGACTAGTTTCGTAGTAACGTCTGTACGTACGTACGTTCGTTCGTATTCCGCATAACTCAAAAACGGTTAGCCGTAGAAAGTTGAAATTTTGTATTTAGGATTGTTCTAAAATCTAGTTGTGAACCTCCCTTTTTGGTAACTGCTTAATCACCGGAAGTAGTACTTTACTGATTGATTTCCATCAAAAATTATATTAATATACTATGAGAAACTTCTCAAATTTAGTATTTATAATTTATATATTGATTTAAATAACATACTGGATTTTGTTATAAATTGGAAAACCGGAAGAGGTACTTTATTTGAAAGTCATATTAGACTTTCATAAAAAATTACATTAAAATATAATGTAAAACATCTTAAATTTGATAAATAGGACTTTTATATCGACACAAATGTCTTTACTAGATTTTGTTAAAGATTCGTGAGCCGAAAAGGGTACTTTACTTGAAGGTCATAATAAGCTTACATCAAAAATTATATTTAAATTAAAAGAGAAATCATATGTTTTGGTAATAAAGATTACAAGCGCAATTTGTTTTCCAATACAATTAAACATTTTTATTACTTGTTTTAAGTGTTAAAATTTAGTGTAAAATACTAGTTTTCCTCCCCATTTGTGAGATCAAGTCTGCAGCATAAGAATAAGATACTAGTTATCTGGTTTTTTCCGCTTAAATTGTCGAAACTGTCGATTTCTAATGCTTTGTCCAGTGATATTGACAGTTTTATTGTTGCCATGGAACATGAAGAAATATCTTGGAAACTAGTTATCTACTGAAGGAAAACGACGTATAATAACGGAATGAGACCTCCAGTAACAAGAGTGTGAGTTTTTGTGTGTGTGTGTGTCAATAGATGGATGTCGGGACGCCGAGTGTCGTTTTTACTGCAATCTTCGGAAACTAGTAATCAAATTCAGTATCACTTTTTGAGCCACGGATTTATAATTTAATAGGCGTACAAGGAAGTCATGTGTTGCCCACATCAGATATTTTAATTTTATTCTTAAGTATGATAAGTTGTTAATAAGCTTAATAGTAACATGACCTTATCCCAACTTATCGTTTTGCCAAGTATGGACAAAGCCGAAGCACTTGGCCTTGAAGCCTAAGCAATTAATATCCAATTGATGACCGATAATTACTCGGTTAAGCTATGATTGGCTAGTCGGTGGCAGGAAGTTAGCAGACCTGTAATTAACAGGACATGTTTGCCCAAGGATCTGTTAACCCATGTTATTCAGTCCTTACATCTCTAGGATGTCTTCTCTTGTAATTATATTATGTTCCTATTAGAAGATCCTTCTGTAATATCACGTTTTGTATTAATTTACCTTACAGACATTTTTTTTTTTAATTTTAACGTTCAGATAACCTTTAGATCCTTAATAAGATTTGAAACAATGAAGAAAAACAACAGCGTGATATTAGTTAGAAATTTTGGCAATTATAATTTAGTTTTGAATATAGTATAGTTTATTATATTATAATTTATAATATAGTTTTGAAGTATAATTATACTTCCAAAACGGTAACTTTTATTATCAAATTTTATAGATTGTTAACGTTTCGGGGCATTGATCCCCCTCTCTTCGCCCCATCTTCAGAACTAAAATCAATATTTTTATATTACATTAAAAAAATTCTTTAAAAACGATTTTTTGTTATAACATGAAAATTAAATTATAAATCAACATGATTATTTACTCAAATTTACCTTAAATTGATTTATTTACAAGGATATATAATTATACTTTTAATTATCAATTAAAACCATTTTAATTTACAGTTTTTGTTAAACTATAGCACTCATAGTGGTGTATTTGAAACATCGATGTTATTTAAATACCGTTATATCGATATATTTTTTTGCCATTTTTTTTTTCTTGTGGTTTGGAGATCTCTTCTTTCTGTTGCTGCATATTATTGATAGTTGAGATTAGATCTATACTGTTATATATTATACAGCAAAATCTCGATAATTCATAGCTCGGTAATTCCTATATCCCTATAATTCGTATAGATTCTCTAGTTCTTTGAAAATCTCCCTTTAATGCGTATAAAAACAATGTAATCCGGTCCCCTTGATAATTCGTATTTATCTTCGTCTTCCAAGTAGTGTAAAGTCTTATAATTCGAATTTCCAAATATACATCTGGTTAACACGTAATCTTTTTAAGAGAAGGAAATGAGAGGGGAATTGTTTCTATGAATTTCGGTTGGTTTATTTTTTAATGTTATGTTTTGCCTTAAAGGCAAAATACAACAATTTAACTAAACATCAAAATCCAGCACACGCCTCACAGACTTTACAACATTATCTGACAAAACTTCATGGTTGGAGCAAATTTTAGAAAATTCGACTTAATCAAGACAAATCTCAACATATCACTTTTACTCTTCGACAAGAAACCTGCCCTCCAATATACCTCGACAATGTAGTAATTCCGCAGACAGACACAATTCGATACCTTGTCCTGACATTTGACAGAAGAATGACATGGGACCCACAAAAAACGTTAAACCAAAGACTAAAACTATTATACTCACTTCTTTCGAGACTTCCAAAATTGAAACTTAGACATAAATCTGGACCTAAGCTTCACAGATATACGAGACAGCCAAATAACAAAACTTCAAATTTTTCAGTCAAAAACTTTTAGGATCATCACTTGGTGCATCAGAAACATTACCTTACATACAGATCCCAATATGCCAATAGTTGTCGAATACAAACGGACTCACTACAAACGATTTAACGATAACTTTCGCGGAAATCCTAACACACTCATAAAAGGCTGAAGAGGAGCTGGATGAGGGATCTCCTTGCCTAACCATGCACGATAATCACGACAGGAAGAGGTGCCGCTGGGTACTACTCTTTATCATGTTTCATGCCACGATAACATGTTCTTTGCCAGCACATTCACTGGTTGTATCATCGACAGGTGTGAATATAAAACATAAAATAAAAAGGAGGTTTTGCCTGCTAAAACAGCCTTTAAGCTACAGCCTTCTAGACCATGTCATAATTAAAAGATTTAAGACATTAAACACAAGGAAGTAGTCATGCTACTCCTTGACGGCATCAAGGATGGGAAGGAATTTCAAATCATCTTATTTTCAGCAATAAACATTGCTGACAAAGCCTGGTAAAGTGTTGGTGATAGCACAATAACAAACTGAATTAAATTCTCGCAATTACAATACTTCCTATACTGCGTACAACCAATAACAAGGCCTGTCTTCAAAGACTGCAGTAACAGAAAATAAACTTTTTTTTTTAAATGCCATTTTAATATGTTGTTGTACTAACTATATCGTCTGTGTATATATATATATATATATATATATATATATATATATATATATATATATATATATATATATATAAAAATATATATATATATATATATATATATATATATATATATATATATATATATATATATATATATATTAATACGATTTTGTATTAATTTTATTATTTCGTATTTTCCCCTCTCCCCCTCCCCTCCGATTATAGTAATATTTAAGATAATTTGAATATTTTGATAATTCGTATTTAACTCTCGAACTTGACGTCATCAAGGATGGGAAGGACCTTCAAATCATCTTATTTTAAGCAATTAACATTGCTGACAAAGTCTGGCAAAGTGTTGGTGATAGCACAATAACAAACTGAATTAAATTCTTCCTATTTTTAATATACCGATGTATGTACAGACGTCACGATGAAACTAGTCAAAATGGATTCAGGAATGGTCAAAATGCATATTTCGGTCGAAATCGGAAAACCGAAAATTTCCGCAATTACAATACTTCCTTTACTGCGTTCAATCATTAACAAGGCCTGTCTTCAAGGATTGCAGCAACAGAAAATAAACTTTTTTTTTTAAATGTTATTTTAATATGTTGTTGTGCTAACTATATCGTCTGTACATACATATATTAATACGATTTTGTATTAATTTTGTTATTTCGTATCCCCTCCCTCGATAATTTGAATATTTTGATAATTCGTATTTAACTCTCAAACGCCATACGAATCATCGGGATTCTACTATACATAATAATGATTATTACAGTGTTATATAACATATTTATGTTATATTGTGTAAATATTGTTGGAGTCGCCCCCGCGGCTCCATCGTTAGGGGAACACTCATTAGCGGGGCTCCCTCCGATCTCGGGCCACATCCAATTATATAATTATCTCACCGATAGAATTTCAATTTCCTTTTCTTTCCCCCCCCCCCTCCCTTCGTCCTTGGAATCTTCTTTATCAACTTTTTAATGAGTTCCTTCCTCGTTGGAGGAACGGAAAAAAAAATAATAAAAGGTGTAGAAAATCCTTTGAGAAACTGTCAACCTCTAGGGATCCTCTGTTCATTTTTATCCACACTCCGGTGCCTTCCGAGGACCTTGCGCTAATTTTTTTTATTTTTTTTTGAGAAACCGATGAGGAAATTATTTCGTTTACCTCCTTTTAAGAAGAGTACAGCTATCGTCTGATGTCTTTGAGAGCGAAATAAAAAGTCAGGAAATTGGTATTTTAATTTTCTTAATGAACGCCTGTCTAGAACATTCCCAGAGATCTTAAGCGATCGAATTGCTGCTTCCTCGCTGTTTAATTTTTAATTTATTAAATTAGTTATACTTGACTGAATCATGTCGTTTACAGAGAGCAAAAAAATTATATTTCCTAACCAATCGTAATCTTAAATTCCATCAGTTTTCTTATTAATAACTTACAAACAGATTCTTACAAAAAAATAAAAACCTTGCGTCCGTTGGTGTCCGTCATCGTTGTCATGACAACTTCGTACCCCTAGAATTAAGTTCACTGCTCAAAACATTATTAGGTTAATGTTTATTTAATAAACAGACGATCTCACAATAGTAATATAAATGTCATAAATACCTTAGAATGTAACACTGTTACCAGTGGCGTATCCAGAGGTGAGGTTAGGGGGTCCGGACCTCCTCCCTCCCCCGAAATTACAAAATGTTTATACTTATTTTTATCTGTAAACAACAATTGTATAAACCTATTTAAATGTTATTTTATAAATAATATATATAGGCATAGAAAATATTATATCGAGAGAGGTTGGAGTGGGTTTCTTTAAAACTGATCCTTGGATGGACCCTCCCCCCTTCCTACGTTAGTATTTGGTGCTTACGTCATCAATAGTCGATTTTTAGACCATTTTCAATTTTGTTTTCGATAAATAGTGAGCGGGAATCAATATAGGTGATGCTTACTTCCCATAATTAATTGAAACAAATTTCGAAATTTTGGTACTTAAGCCTTTTTTCAAAAAACTGAGTCGATATATTGCCCGGATATTCCAAATAAATTTGAAGCATCTATAGCGGAGCCATCAGTGTATATTTTCGACCACTCGTTTGTAGGATAAAAGATGTATAATTTATTATGAACATTTGGTATTCGGTTGATAGATTATTTTTAGCATCAATATTTATTTATATACAAGTTTTAATTGAAGTGATTGGCCAATGGGAATCAACTTTATATTGATCTAAAAGCTCTCTCTGATTTTACGTACCATAATGTACAGGTGTTTCAATTTAGTGTTAACTTAATGGAACGTATTATTGAGATTTACTCTAATTTTCATAATCTCATACTACTTTAGAAATAACAATTCCTGATTAGGCACTTGGTAATGTCGATGTATCGATCCAATTTAAAATGCCTCCTAGATTAGAGAGGAGTGCGGTCATTAGCGAACTACGATGGCAGAAGTCAATTTTCGTTCCCGGCAGAGGGAGCTAATGGCGCCATTAATCGTCGCTGCCCAACTAATCGGGCGGTTGCAGTGAAATAATAGTTGTTAGCCCGTAAATTGTGCAATATAGTGCAGCTGGCTCCACCTGGTAGCCGCTCCGATAATGACGAGTTACTGCTTATAGGTTCCAGATCCTCTGTGTCAGCGAAGCAATGGTCGACTTGATCTACGCCCTGCGAAGCGCTCTAATGCAATATGCATAAAATATATCCCCGCGTGTGTGGCGGTGCCAATGTGTAATAATGCCTTCGATCTTGGCAGACAATTTGATGCCCCTCGTCCCCTCCCTCCCGCAATCAGCCACAACACGGCCTGCTTTGTATTAATAGAGGCAGGTGATATTGTTAATGCGCCAATCTCTGGCTCGTATCGATCCGTAGCCTATAGTTGACAATGTCAAAGGATACGGCCACAGCCACTCCGATCTCCCAGATTACTTAGCGTAATCTGCTGGGCCTTGAGCGGAATCGACCCATCCATAATATTACTTCGGTTTATCATGATAACAATTGAGGGCGTAGAGATTCGATTCCGACACCAACAATTATTGTTGCCTACAAGGGGATCGGGGGACGATCACTCCACTACAAATGAAACGAGGAACGACCGTGAGTGCGAAATCCTGTGTGGATTTCTTGGAGTGATGGAAGTGGTTGAAATGACTCCCAAACGTTATGCCAAAAACCAATCACTCCAACCGACCGTTAATATGGAAAAAAGGTGGAGTGGAACGATGGACTGCTATAATAATTATAAATAATTGGAAGATTCCAAAACACAAAGCCTCAACACAATACCGGCAACCAAGTAACCAGTCAACGTTTCGCCAATTCAGGCATCATCCAGGACATTCACCAAAAATCACATCTTTGAATATCAAATACAGCACATCTCACATCAACCATCCAGAATGACGCATCAAAAAGAGACAGCACATCACTTCAAGACATCCAATCACATATTGAAGACAAAGGGAGGTAACATGACAACATCTGAGAAGGTTATATAAAATCAGGTAGGTAACCTTCTTAGTTGTTGTCATGTTACCTCCCTTTGACGGTCGATGTGAAATGTGCTGTATTTGATCTTCATAGATGTGATTTTTGGTGTATGTCCTGATGATGAATTGGCGAAACGTTGATTGGTTAGTTGGTTGCCGGTATTTTAGAGACTTGAGCCTTTGTGTATTGAAATCTTCCAAATGTTTATAGTAATTAAATTATGTCTCTTGTTGAGTTTTTGCTCTTTTATATTAATAAACATAATAAAAATTGTTGATAAATAAATACAGAACAGTTAAATTTACGATATCGATTTAATAAAATACTATATGTTATAAAAATATTGATATAAATAACTAACAACTTTATTTAAAATTGGTGACCATTTTGTTTTTAGTACTTTAAACCATTCTTGTATTTAAATTTACAGTCAAATCTAAAAATAAACATTTTTCTACTTAAAATTTCGGCCATGCTTCAAATTTTTTTAAAGATTCAAAAAACCACTTTGACCTATTCAAACCAAATTTGGGGTGTTGGCAGAGTTACTTATATATATATATATATATATATATATATATATATATATATATATATATATATATATATATATATTTAATGTTTGTATATTTTCTCTAATATACTCTGAAGAACAAATATTGAAGGAAAAACCATTTCGATATAATTTTCTAAACACGAGTTATAAAATAAAGAAGTTTCAGCGTTTTTTGTTTTTTCTCAGTTTCTAGGACTAGTTGAGTATAATGGTGGAGCACGTGTCGATTTTACTTCAATCGACTTGAATCACCGAATCACCAAAAAGTTTGGTAGAAATCGGTGGCAAACATAATTTTTTAGTTAAAATATTGAATTCACTTATTATTGCCACTTATAGTAAAAAAAAAAAAAAAATCCGTGAGCAACAGAACTCCGTCACTAAAGTTGTATTTTCAATTAAAAAAAAATATTATAAAAATGGGAGAGTAAGAAAAAAGTTGAGACCCACAAAAGACAGTTCCCTAACATACCGAAATTTACCGATACTTTTATTATATTGTTCTGCCGCTCCGCTGACCTTCGATACAGAAAACCCTTCATACCGAATTTCAGCTCATTTGACATAAAGGCCGCTGGAGTTGAAATAGCTATATCTTTGCTAATACTAATATAATCTTTGCTAATATATCAGAAATATCTAAAACTTCCATAATCGTGCTCTAGGGTTTATGAAACGGATAGAAAACGCAGTCCCGCCGCTCACCGCCGACCTTCGGCCCACTGCAATAGTCTATTTTTTTCGGGGAAAATACGACTAAAAACAGGAAATATACCAGGTTTCATTTTTGAAACTATGTTGCGAATATCAAATAAACAAATTATTTGAAAATAATGTGTATATCCACGAATCATTTTTTTATTATATAATTATATAATACTTTTCAGTGTTAGATATGATTTACTTAAATCAATATTATTACTCTCTCGCGTTCTAAACTACCAAATCCAATTAATTTAGTTATAGAACAACACTTCATTTCTAGGGAAAAACTTCCCTAATCTAAAACTGGTCGTTTTGTTTAGCGGGACTTTAGCGGAGCCAAAAGGCAACAAATCCTTAACTATCCTGGAGGGTCCTGTGAAGTAGAGTCCTGCGGGGATTAGCCTAGAGCAGCAATTAATTAGCGAGGCTGTAGTTTAAAGGAGAGAGATCCTCTAATGATGGAACTATGTCCTGATTATAGAGAGGTCCGGCTAATCCTCGTCAGTTCTTCCTTCCTTCCTCAGTTCCTCAGTTCCTCTGTTCCTCTCCTAATCTGATTACCTTCCTCCCCCCTCAGGTTCAGTAGGGGTTATTAACAGTCCTCCAGTAATTACAGTCAATTTAATAACTAGTGCCCGGTCGATAGTCCGATCCCGGCTTTTGATCTGGGCTACCTCGAGGTAGTGGCAGTCTACTACTGTCTCCTTCTATTCTGGATGTAGAAATCCCGTATATTCACTGAAATCCCGTAACTAAACAGATTTATAATATTAGCATAGGCGTAAATAATGCCAAGGGGAATCGCAAGAAATTCCGAAAAATAAATAAACTTGATATTATAGGTAATTTAGTGAAGGAATATCTTCTTTATATTATTTTTTTCGAATTTTCCTTACATTTTCTTCGCCAGCATTTCGGCGTTTTTCCCCACCTTCTGGACAAACTCCTTGCATCCATATCTTCTTGTACAACATTACCATATTCATTCTCTTTGTCATGAAAACATCCATAAACTCTATTATTTCTTCTTAATTTTTACACTGTTAAAACCTTATTACTTCCTTGTACGAAGTAATAATCGGGAAAATTTTCGGTTTTCAGCTTTCAACGGAAATATCCATTTTGACCATTCCTGTATACATTTTGACTAGTTTCGTCATGGCGTCTGTACGTACATACGTGCGTATCTCGCATAACTGAAAAAACGGCTAGTCGTAGAAAGTTGAAATTTTGTATTCAGGATTGTTATAAAATCTAGTTGTGAACCTCTCTTTTTGGTCACTGCTTGATCACCGGGAGTGGTACTTTACTTGAAGGTCATAATTATATTCCATCAAAAATTATATTAAAATGCTATGCAAAACTTCTCAAATTTAGTATTTATAACTTGCATACTGATTTAAATAATATAATAAATTTTGATTAATATTGGCAAACCGGAAGTAGTACTTTACTTGAAGGTCATATTAGACTTTTTTTCAAAAATTATATTAAAATATAGTGTAAAATATCTCAAATTTGGTATATAGGACTTGTATATCAATATGCATGTATTTACTAGATCTTTGTTAAAATTCGTGAGCCGAAAATGTTTTTTAGTTGAAGGCCATAACAAACTTAAATCAAAAATTATATACAGAGATCATATGGTTCCGTAATAAAGGTTACAAACACGATTTTATTCCATTCTAATTAAACATTTTTATTATATGTTGGTTCAGTGCGAGAACCAAACAGCTTTACAGCAGAAGCTGAAAGATCCAACATAATCAGTAGGTTGGAATTAATATGTATACAACTCTTTATACTACACCAGCGAACTCTCGTGGCTGATTTGTGATGCATTCGTGTTTAGGGTTCATACTTCCAAAAGGGCATTTCTTACAAATTCAGAATTTGGTTTTAACGAGATGAGTACACACTTACCCCGAAAACGCACTACCCCGTATCGCCTTACCCCTTTTTTGGTGTGATACTCGTACTATCTATTTTCGGATAATCGTTTTTAGTCTGATGATATAAGATGTGCTGTCGCTGATCTGCATTTTTTGCGATCTTATGTTTTTTAGTCCTGATTATTCATGAATTGGCAAAACGTTGACTGTTTAGTTATTTACTGCTATTAGAGAGACTTAAGGATTTGTTTTGGAATGTATGTCACATTTATTTTTTTTTTTTGGAGGGGAGGGGTTTCCTCTCATTAGTTCATACTTTTTTTAATTTAAAAATAATTTAATTAATTTCTAAATAATACTACCCCATCTACAGGATGTTCACAATCCAGAGAAACGCTTGAGCACAAAGATATTTTAAGGGCTGGGACGCAAGGATTGACAAGAGAAGAGGAGAATAGACCACATGGCCTCATTGGAGGATAATGACATCAGAGGCCTCCTCTCATTGGCTAATTGGATTGGCCAGGTGTCCTCGTCATCGTAGCTTCTCCAAGAATGAAAACTTAATTCAATTCCGCCGTTTCATAACCATTTTCCTTCAGCAAACGCCGATGATATCAATTAGCTAATTTTCAAGTGGCCTTTAAGTATATTAATTATTTTTATAACTAAAGTTTTTCATATCCGGGTGATTCTACGAAAAGAGAACTTTTTTGTAAAAAAAAAAAAAAAAAAAAAAGAAGTTTTTTCCTGGTTGGTTTTTTTAACGATTTTCTCAAGTAAGATGCTCAGTAAATTCTCTAACAGGCAGCACAGGACTCCTATTAATTTTTACACAAAGTCCGATAAAATTTTAGGAGCTTCCCGATGAATGACATTAAACTTGCATTTAACAAAGTTTCATGAAAAAATTTAATAACTCTCTAAATACAAATGAAAATACATATTAGAATATAATGCAAAACTTCTCATATTTAGTATATAAGATTTATATATTGTTGCCGACGTTTTGAAGTACTTCATCGTCTTCAGCATCTTTATTTTCTACAATGCAACATCAAACAATTAAAACTAATAAATATTCACACCTTAATTTACAATATATCTTAATACTATTTAAAAAATTTATATTACCTTTAAAATATTCGAAAATGAACTTCGTGCTAATCCATATTGTCATACGCCTCTCCACCCATTCTCTTCACATGTGCTACTATTATGTTTGTTTTACAATTTTTGTTAATTTTCTATTCTATATATTTTAATCAATGTACCGTTTTTTAATTTTCAAATCATAAATCATTTTATATTTAGTTTATTTATTATGTCTTTTTTTAATTAACAGCATCTGTTTTGAAATTAATTACATTATTTATGTTTTTTGTAATGTGTATTGCTTCCAGTGTTTTTTTATTTTATAAGTTTTTTAGGTTATTTATTTTTTTCAGTTTCTAATATTTCGGAATTATCAAAATTAAATTTATGGTTTTCTTAATATACTATGTCGGACCCAAGCAGTGATATTTTTATTTTTACTGTTTTTACAATTACTTATGTGCTCCTTAATGTACGTCATCTCGCAGTTGCTAAATCTATTTTATATATTATATTCTTTCTGTATATCATTTACTATTACAAAATATCCATGAATACGTTATATTATTAAAGTAAGAATAAGAGAGAAGATTTTTTTTACGCTTCGTCCTGAAAGAAGGGACTCCTGGGGACAGATCCTGCGGACAAGGAGGAGGGTGTGTAAACAGAATCGATCCCACAGATGGTCCAATCCAGGCTTAATTATGTCCAGTAAATTGACGGTGGGCAAGTTTGGCCGGGGGCGGCTCTGTTTACCCTCGGGCACCTGGATCCCCCGCTAATCGAGTTGTCGTCTCCGGGGGCCTCATTGTCACGTCCTTCCTGGTGTCCCCGAGGTGGGGGTATGTCTTCACTTTTAAAACAAATTCTGGTCAAGCTGTCACTGACCGGTCAGGAGTCAAATGTAGGGAATCATTACAATATATATATATATATATATATATATATAAAGCATTTATTGATGTAAATTAAATACCACATTCGACTGAAATAAATTCATCCAAAGTATGGCTCCATCTACCATGTGTTCGGATATTATTGGAAAATACCCGAAAAAATCTTGTCTCTCTAATAACAATAAAAGCTGCAAGAAATTGCACAATGGTTCATAATTTCCAAATATATAACCTTAACAAATAATAAAACAATAAATTTTCGAATTCATAATAAAAACAATTGAATAATTATTTTGTTAAAATATTTTTTTTTTTTTTATTTGGCTTTGATATAATGATTCCAAAATACTATATATTTTTCTATTATTGGACAATATATGACTTCCTTGTACTCTCTTCTCCTTTATTTCATTGATGTTTCGGGAAAATACTTCCTCATCATCAGAATAATTTTTTTATTCTAACTTATGTAGATATAACAACTTGATCATTTTTTTCTTTGAATTCTTGAAAATGTTGATCCATACGGTTATTGCCGGTTTCCATATTATGCATAAATATCTTCTTTCTTATAATTTTTTGGGAAAGTTCCTGTAATTATTGCAGTTTGGTCTGTTTCCAGATGGCTGGGCAACTGACGTTTAACTTTATCGTGAACAATTCGAAAGAGCATATAGAGTTTTAAAAAAGGAGTCCCCTGTTTTGGTCGATCATATTAAAGTGATGTTTCAGCAAGACAATGCTCCTGCCCATCGTTCACTCTTAATCAAAGAAAGATTCTCAGAAATGGAGGGTGTTAGCATCTTCCCTATCCTCCTTACAGCCCTGGCATTGCACAGTTTGGCTATGGTCTTCTACAGTCAGTGGCACATATTTTGAAAGACCACACTTCAAAAACATCAGGAATGTCAAATCAGGATGTGAGGAGTTTTTCGCCTTGAAAACCAAGGACAACCAAATTCAACTTCTGGTAGAAAGATGTGTTTGAGTAATTGGCAATGATGGCCTGTATTTTGAAGAATAATTTTAATGTGTAGATTTTATACTGAAGTTTAAAAAAAAACTTATTCTATGGACAAAGACTTTTGTAACAGCCTAGTAATAATATATTATATATATTTTCGACACTAAAATTTTTGATTTTTAATACAATTATTCTCTCTTGAAAGAGGGTGTTAAGCAAGGGCTATCTAACCACCAAATTAGCATGTCGAATCGCCTCTGCCGGTTTAGAGTATCTTATTTGTTTTCCTCCCAATTCTAAAATTTGACCGATTGGTTATATTGTTCTCTTTTTAAATTGTTTGTATGCCTAAGCTACATAGTTGAAATAAATAAATGCATAATTTTTAAGTTAGCACAACATTGAAAGTAAAATTAATATTAATGCCAAGAACTCGTTTATTAAACTTGATATAATTATATTCATTGAATTGCATATAGTTGAATTGTGAGAATCAATATTAGTAGAAGCCATTTTGGCCGAGCGTGTAGGAGCAACCATTGAGCGATAAGTGAATGCAGATCCGATTCCTAAAGTAATAATTCTGGATATTTATCATTCCATTTCCTATCCCTTTATCTATAAACTGACACAATAATTTAAAAAAAAAAACTAAATATAGTTTTTTTACATAAAATTGATTACTAAAATAGTTTAATGTTACGTTGGAAAATATGCCCCGCAAGCTTACTAAAATTATTCAGGGGCAAATTTGCCAACTATAATTTAAGTAGAGGGAGTTTTTGTTGGCTGTATATGTATATTTAAAGGGAGAAGTTGGTCGGGGGGTGCGGTCAAAGAATTACACTATTATAAGTAAACTTATATATTTTTTGTTCCGACGTTTCGGCCTAAGTTTTAGGCCATCTTCAGGGCTAAAAGGAAAACAAAATAACAACAATGAAAAAAGTCAGAGGCAGTAATAGTAAAAAATGATAAAAACAGAAATTACAAGTAAGATAAAAAAAGTCTGAAGTATAAAAAGAAAAAGATAACACTAAATTACATAATACAAGAGACAAATGAAAAAGTAAAATAAAATGAAATAACAATGTAAAAATTAATTGAAATTAAAATAATGCTTTATTTACACAGAGAATAGTAAAATATGTGAAACCTATTATTTACTATTAAATGAGCATATATATTAAATCTATATTTTACTATTCTCTGTGTAAATAAAGCATTATTTTAATTTCAATTAATTTTTACATTGTTATTTCATTTTATTTTACTTTTTCATTTGTCTCTTGTATTATGTAATTTAGTATTATCTTTTTCTTTTTATACTTCAGACTTTTTTTATCTTACTTGTAATTTCTGTTTTTATCATTTTTTACTTTTACTGGTACTGCCTCTGTCTTTTTTCATTGTTGTTATTTTGTTTTCCTTTTAGCCCTGAAGATGACCTAAAACTTAGGCCGAAAGGTCGGCACAAAAAATATATATGTTTACATATAATAGTGTGACTCTTTGACCGCACCCCCCCCCCGATATAATCTTCTCCCTTTAAATATAATTTAAGTGGTGGTATACAGGTAATAAATCTTTTTTTTTTTTTGCTATCTTAATATGTATTTTTTATTTCAAAATAAAAAGCATTATAAAAATACATAGATAAACTAATTGAATATTGAAAAGCAAATGCCACTTAATTATTTTACTAAAATTGTTCACGTAACAATTGTATTGCTAAGACAGATTTTTTTTTTAACAAAAAAAATTCATCGCCTGAATCACAATGAAAGCAAAAATAAAATATCTCTTTTGGTGCAGTTTTATTGCATTTCTTGCGTTTTTGCACCCCATCAATTTTTCTATTGTCTTTTATTAGGCTTATTAGTCAGTACAGCTGACTTATTTTTTTAACGTTTTCTTTCCACATGGTGATTCCTTCCTGAGCGCCGCCTTCGTAAAATACCTAACTTCTTCTTATGCAGGACAAGTTGGTTTTGATGTGGAAGGAAAGCATCCTTGATAGGCGATAGGGACAATTTGAGTGAAACTCGAAGGAACAACTTCTTCGGAAATACTACCTTGATGCTTTTGATCACATAATAAATACATTTTTGATATAATAAGTCAAGCTGATTAAGGCCTGTGCCGTTTTTCTATTAAACACGAGTTGGAATACGTGCCCCATGTGCTGTTGGAAAACCTACCCCATCACCATATTGAAATTTTTATAAGGATATTTAGTACATTCAATGTTAAAACAGTAAATTTAACGCTATAAAGTTTATTTTGAATTTGAATAAAGACCTAAGGTTTTACTCGCCGTTGAAAAAATTAAAACAGCTCTCCTGACGAAGTGACAAGAGCTGGTTAACTAAAACATTCGTAGCTCCTGTGTGCAGTATATCTACTGCTCTTCAGCCAGTATATCTACTGGCGTTATTTTACTACTTATTTAAAAAATAAAGGGAGTTGGAAAACGTATCTCTATGGAAAATGTGCCTCTGCTCTACACTATTTATATTACAATACATTTCTATTTACACAAATGCTCCATTGTTGTTGTTTTTTTTACACTAAAAACGTACGTTTAATGATCAAAATCCTTTCAGTAACTCGGTCCTTTAAGTTTAATTTTAATTACAAATGGCATTTCCATAATAAATAACAGGAACTTCTAATTACTGGATCGAGTTTCATGAAATATAACTGCAGCTAAAAAAAAAATTAAAAACTGAATTGTATTTTTATATTTTTGTATTTTGAGACATGGAAGAGAGTAAATAAAACCATGGTACTAATTGGAACGGTAACCTGAGGACATCCGACTAATGAATACCGGAAAAGGGCTAAACCGGATCCGGTACCCTCCTTCGGATCAGTGCCTCCTGAATAATATCTGCCTGCATTTTATTATAAATCCGCCCCAACCTAGACAATCCCCTTCCGGTTGGGGGTGGATCGATTATAAATGACGTCATTAAGCCTCTGTCCGTGAATCACTCCCTCCGGTGGTACTACCCTACATATCCGACCCTTGTCTCCTATCGAACCTCTTTGGCTATAGCTTCAACTGGTGGTGTTTCGTGAATCTCATTTTTTTGCGGGTAAAATCAGTTCTCATCCCGAAAAACATACTGGATCCTAAACAGGACGGACATGCACTAATCATATCTTTGTACTGCTCCATAAATCATAAACATTTCCATCCTAAAGCTATGTCCACACTGGTCGATTTTCTGTTCGCTTTCGTTTTCGTCATCACTACCTAACCCTCTCATACCTTGAATATTTGTGTTCCTTTTATAAATTATTTCTTTATTTCATTATTATAGCTACCTATTTCATTCATTACATTTTTTTTTAAAAATAAATAATTCATTAATTCATTTGTATTCCGAAACTATCCCAAAACAATATATTGTTTTGTTTTTTTATTTGAGACCATATTTTAGCAATATATAAATATTAATAACAAGGCAGGATCTATCGAAGCCTGTATCAATGTTAAAACCGACTATTTATGTTATAAGGACCTCTCGAAGGACCTCTATCTTCGTCAAAGCCAGTATTATTTTAAGAACGTTACAATATATGTATAGATTATTTAGGTAAGCTTGCAAGACTAGGGAAGGAGAGAGGGTTCCGCTACGACAAGCCAGGTCATTTTTAAATATAAAAAATAAATGCTTGTTTATAGTTTTTTTTTAATTTAAGAATTGATATATTTAGCATTATTTTCTAGTTTTAATTAATCAAATTTATTAATTAATGAGATAAAATTATAAACTTCCAGCGTAAATCAAGAAAATTATCCAGGCGGAGGTAAAAAATGACATAAAATAATGGTAACTATTTATTAAATGCCGACTTAGTCTCCACATGCTTGTCCGAGGTTGAGCCCTGTTGAAGATTTAGATTGTTCGTCAAAACGTCGGCTTTTAATAAATAGTAACCCGGACCATCTCCTTTTTAAATGTAAAATAGATATAATAAGAAAAAAAGGGGAGAGGGGTAAAACAAACACTATTGTATTCAGATACAATTTCTTCCTTTTTTTCGTGAAGATGAAATATGATATTTCTGTATTTTTCTAACTAAACGAATAATACGCCGTTCAAATCAAGAACAACTAAACCAGGAATAAAATACCTGCAGTCACACTCAAAATAGAATTAAAATTAGTAATAAAATATGTACTATAACTTTATTTTTAAGGTAAAATTTTAATTTAAGGTAAACAATTTGATCAAAAGTTGATGATATTTAAGTGGAAATTTATTAATAATTTTTATTTTTCTCTCCTTTTTACTTTTTTTTTCTTTTTCATTTTTTCAATACATGTACATTTTTGCTAAGAGAAGATTTCATTTGTTGTTATTTATTTTTATTACTGTTGATGCAAAAACCTATGTACTTTTATTATGATAGTTTCTTGGCCAGATGTGGTTTACTTTTATTTGTTCATTTTTGTAATTCTGAAGGGGCCTAGTCCCAGAATAAAGCAAGTTTTTTATCTACCTACATTAGGCGTGTCGGTTTCTGTGGAAAAAAAAAAAAAAAAGAAAACGGTTATCTGTTATTGCGGTTATTTTACCTTCAATTATAACCAATCGGTTTTAGCCGATGCAAATTATCGGTTTTGGGAAAAAAAAGAGAAAAAAAGATCATTTTATATGAAATAACTTCCCATCAAAACATTTTTTGATGATTAGGGATTGATAAATTATTTGCCACTTCTATAAAAAAAATTTTTTATTGAAAACTAGTTTCGAATGTTATGCAATCATCTTCAGTTCTAAAAACACACAAAAATTCAGAAATAAGCAATTCAAAATACAGTTTGGTATTATTATACATATTAAATTAAATGTAACATAAATTAGTATTATAAAACATTTATGAATTATGAATTTAATTAAGACAAGAAATCAAATACATGTTGGTATTCACCAAGGTTTAATTAGATTATATCAAACAGAAAATGTTATATTGCTTTGTTCTCGTATTGAACGAGTAATGAAAATGACTGTAATGGAAGAAAGGTGGGGTGTTTGTAGGTAAATGATAGGATTTAGGGGTCGGGGCTTTTCCAGTAATTCTGGTGAGTAATTGTTTTTTTCTATTATGGATGGGAATAAATTTAAGATTGGCCTATTGGAGATATTTACTTGGAGATCCTTCTATACCATCATGCCGACTGATTTTTTGATGACGTCACATATAACAGCTCCTTTGGAATTGTTACAAATAACTGATCTTTGGCAAGACCTTTAATTGAAGTAAATTACACAGTGATCTTCTAGAAATAACCTAAAAAACCTTTACACAAGTAAGCAAATAGCTAAAACCCTGGAAATAAATGGTTATGGTACAACTTTACAATGCAGCCGCCTTATCTGTAGCGGTCACCGCACTACCGCTCTCTAGTGTCATTTGTGCTAACTAATTGCTTTGTATTCAATTGTAAAATTCGTATTAACTGGAATTAGTAAAATTAGTACCGCTTTAATTAGATATTATTTAATAATATAATTGTATATATTATTGTTATATAAAATATAATTGTAATAATTCCAAAGAATACGAATTATACAAAGAAGTTAGTTAACGCCAGAAGCCAACTGACTGTTGCCAAACCTCCCTGATACCGACACAGATTTCTATTTGTGCCCTCTAGCGGGGAATGTTCTAGGATCTATATTAGCTCTTCGCGTCCGAGTTGAAGATTTATCGGCTGGAAAACTAACATATATTTCTTCCTTTAATCTCCTTCACTCCGTTCTGTTTACTTTTGTTCCTAGGATGTATCAATTTTTTTTTCTTATCTTATTTGTTCTTTTTCTTCGCCCTGACTGGTTTCGACATTTATTTCAGGCCACTTTAATTTTTTGGAAGGTTTATTTTAAAAATAAGAAAGCGAAGCGAAAAAGTTAGCATTGTTCTTGTTTAGATTTTATAGCCCAAATTAACTAAAATTTAATATCTGACGTAATTTATGCGATTAAAAATTTCATTATTTTTTTTTTTCAAAATTTAAATTAATTAATGCAATATTTTCTATACAAATTATATATTTAGTTGATATCCGCATGATGGTATAGAAAGATCAATCTAATTAGGGATTGATAAATTATTTGCCACTTATATAATTTTGTTTTTATTGAAAACTAGTTTCGATGTTATATATTCATCTTCAGTTCTAAAAACACAAAAATTCAAAAATAAGCAATTCAAAATGCCGTTTGGTATTATTATACATTTACAAGAAAGGGGGGATGTTTATAGGTAACGGTTTAGGGGCGGGGTTTTTCCAGTAATTCCGGTGAGTAATTGTTTTTTATGTCATGGATGGGAATTTCTGTAATTTTGCTTAAATGGTTTTGACTTGTACAACTTTTTCTGTTTGATATAATCCATTTAAACCTTGAATTGAAGATGAATGTATAACATTCGAAACTAGTTTTCAATACAAACAAAATTATAGAAGTGGCAAATAATTTATCAATCCCTAATTCCATATTTATCGTAATAATCTTAGTTTTTATCTTCTTTACCACATATGTAAGGCATCCCTGTTTTTTTTTTTTTTTTTTTTTTCTGACTCGATCCCAATACCTTTATTGTAATCGGACAAAATTTTCGATGAGTAGTTTCCAACGGATTCAGAACCTTGCCTAAAATCATCACATTAAAGCCCATTTGAATTTAGTATATGGTATATACTTCCTAAAAAAGGGTCTAAATGAAATGAAACGAATTCTAAACAATACAATCGATTACCCAGACAAATTTTCATCCTTTGGTCTTGGAATATTTACAGTAAATATTTTTGTTGGTAACCGGTTGTTTCGTTGCAAGTTCTAAGGTATCCCCCTAAGAGGGTTAATAATTGAAGCATAAAAATGCAAAAGATTATAAGTGCCTTTAGAAAATGTTTTCAGAATTTTCAAATTAAAAAAATATGACTTGATTAAAAAAACATATTTTTTTCTCTGATAATTTATGGTTGTATTGGTAATAAAATCACATTTATAACAGTACCAGCTTTACATTAAAAAATATTTTTTTTTTTTTTTTTTGTAAAATAACTTTCCTCTCACATGGTCACGGCAATGTATCAATCTATCAATATCATAAATGAATTGAATGATGTGTTTCCTATTTCTTGCGAATCTATGTTCGCTATAATACTTTTATTTACTTTCCCATTCATTTCAGATGGTAACAATTATGATAAAATTTGTTGTATATATAAATAATGTGTTAAAAATAAAATAAAAATCAAAGTTAAAAGTATTTTTTTTTTTTTAAAGTTGTAAAAGTTTTGTACAAACTTTACAGTCTGATGATGAATGATGATTAGGAATGATAAGAACAATAGTTCTGTCTTCTCTTACTTACATCATCTTTTAAAAGGGAAACAAATAAACGAAAAACTTCAAATTTGGGGGGGTATTTAAGTCGCAATTCTTTTCACGCGCAATGCCTTGCAGTTACAGCTACTTCTAAAGAAAAATGCAATCATTTTTTTCATTTCGGGCTGGAGAAAATCTGCTGGACTGAGTTAGTTATATCTAGCCAGAGCTGTCACTATTTGTTAGTGTCGGCTTTTCATATGAAATTAGTTTAAGCATCGCTAGAATCGATAAATGATCCCTAATCTCAAAATGACAAATTCAATATGAAAACACATCAGCTGTGCTCACTGAGCCCTGAGGAACTAACATAGTTATGCCTTAATGGAAATCATTTTAGTCTATTATTCGGTATTATCTAGCGTTATCCATTATCCATTATTCCATAGTGCCCCGAACAGATTATAGACAGCGCTGTAGGAGTGCAGTCACCCCCGACCCTCACCAGGCAACAGGTACAGTAGCGGTATATCTCTCCATTGCAGCCATAACTCAATACAACTCGCCATTAATTGAGAAGCGAATCTAATAACACACTCTAGCCATAATACCATAAATCCATACGTGACATATTCTCCGGACCAATTTGTCCTCCTCTATAATTTATCTTTGATATTTCAATTTGAATTTTCACGAAATTGAGGCCTGATAGTGTTCCGCTGATCAGTTTTAGCTCTTAGCATTGTACTAGAAATAATATCGACAAAAGGTCTATTTTTAAGCCGACAATGCTACATGCTTTGATTTGCTTTTGTAGCATAGCAAAGTAAATTAGTACAGAAATATAACGCAAACTTCAAACTACATGCTATATCTGGACACCAAACTAAATCCCCTACGCAGTTAGACCATAAATGCCCAGTAACTATGTTACAAAAGTAAAATAAGGCTGGAAAATAACCGGTTACCAAAAGTAACAGCACTCAAAATGATCGCTGTGATATTTAACTTGGACGAGTGCCTTAAAAAGACTAGGCACAGGACCCGAATTTACTACTAGACCTGGGCCTAGAGGCACACTATGCCATGCAGTGAAAGCTAAAAAAAAAAATAATTGTTAAAACAATAAAAAAAATGTTTAGTTAAGTGTTCAATTAATTTTCTTTTATACAGTTTCTTGGTGTACGTATTTATTTTTGTTAGAAGTTGCTTGTAGTTTTGCAATGAGCTAAATACGTAGATAGCGGGGTAGAGCTAATATATTGGCCTTGGAAAAATAAAAGATATAATTGCTCATTGGCAATTTAAATGTCCCCTCGGTTAGGATGCATTTCACCGATCTGTCTTCACTCAATTTAGGAATATTTTCTTAGGAAAATATCTGATATGGACACTCCATGACTTCCTTGCACGCCAATTAAACTATAAATAAGTGGCTCAAAAAGTGATCCTCAATTTGGTTACTAGTTTCCGAAGATAGCAGTATCTCAAAAACGACACTCGGCATCGACGTCCATCTATTGACACACGCAGACACAAGCTCTTGTTTCCGGTGGTCTCATTCCGTTATTATATAACGTTTTCTTTCAGTAGGTTCTCCAGAGATTTCTTCGTATTCCGTGACAATATTAGAACTGTCTATGTCACTAGATAACGTTTCGACATTTTATGCGGGAGAACCCCCTTAACTTATACATTATTCTCCTACTGCAGACTTATTCAGCTCACAAATCGAGAGAAATACAAGTGACTATGTAGTGACCAAAAACAGAGGAGGACAACTAGATTTTACAACGATCCCAAATACGAAATTTCAACTTTCTACGGCTAACCGTTTTTGAGTTATGCAAGATACGAACGAACGCACGTACAGACGTCACGACGAAAATTTTGAAACGAAACGACAGATGGTATTGTCGAGTTCCGTGGATCATCCTGTGGTGACCAGTGACTGTTATCAAATCTCAAGAAAATCGATCCAATAGTCTCGCAACCGCGTACGTTGGACTTTTTTGTATTCTATATTTGACTTCTACCTACCTTGCAACATTAAACCTCAAATTTTGAGGGGGCTAACATTTATTTATTACAAAGGTTCATTATTGTAAATATATACTAAAAGCTTTTAAAAATATATATTTTTTAATCCCTTGATGTGCTGATTCTAAAACACTTTGCATTTCCCCTCTATATTTATAAATAGCCAAGTTATGAATTTATAAAATAGAAAATCATCTGCCATTTTGAAACAAAACGACGGATTATATTTTTGAATCCCGACGATCATCCTCAGGTGACCAGTGACTTTGTTGCCAAATCTCAAGTAATAATCTTTATTCTGAGAGACTTTGTCCCCGGTGGAATAATGATATATACACATGATATGTATGCATAACCCAATAAACATTTCTCTTATTTTGGAGTTCTTAAGCACCGCTCTTTTGAAAATTTATAAGTACAACTCATTGCAATTCAAATTAAGCTAAATACTCCACAAACCACTAATGAAACTTAAGGGGAGAGTTAAAACAAATTTTACACTCCATGTACACCGAACTACTTTTCCAGCGGCTGGAGCATAAGAAAACGAATAGAAAAACTTTTATATTAGTTGGAGAAAAAAACAAAAATACATTAACCGTCACTCAAATGTCCAATTACGACTACGCAATTAGCCGAATGGAGAAGAAGCCATCAGTGGTATACCGCCTGGAAACTTGGCTTCCTCATTGGTTTTTATGCCCTCCGGACCCGGGGGCCCAGAAAATTAAGCAAGCGATGTCCTTCGTCAACGATTAGCATCCTAACTGCCCTTCTTTCCTAGGCGAGCTCGGCCATTAATAGCTTTACATTAGGCCAAAACTCCATTATCTGGAGTCAACCCTTCCGCTCTGCCGAAACCGATGGCGTTCTCCAGAACCACATCTGGATCTGGACGAGAAATGCTGAAGTGATCCCTTCTTTTCAGGATTATACTAGGGTGCAAATGAATTAATTAATTATATTTTTTTAACTTTTATTTTATTGAGTAATATTATATGCTGTCTCAATGAAGGACAATAGTAATAATGATTAAAGAGATCATTCACACCATATTTACAGAATTTAAATAAATAACATAATTGAAAAATAATAAATATGAAAGAAAGAAAACTTAAATACAATAAAATAAATAAAAACATCTTAAACGCAGGCATATTTATATACTTTATACTATATAAGGCATATTTATATACTTTATACTATTTACAATCGGCCTGGGGAACCCTCTGGGGAGCCCCGAGCCAGGCTTGTCCCCTCACTTACGGATGGAGTAGCGGGACTGCAGGATATTCCAGCGCTTCTTTCTCAATCGCGTCACTGACATTGAATCCAGTGGAGAGCCTGAATGAGCATAGATACAGTCTCACAGAGCTAGAGGGAAGAATCTGGCCAATGCCAGAACTCCTATATATATATATATATTTACAAAAGCTCTCGGGGCCACTGCCGCTTCAACCTTCGAGGAGGATTGTTGGGATGGGTGGTGGAGTGATTGTGCTGAAGGATTAGGATGATGAATTAGGCTCTGGTGAAATTGGGATGGAATAAGTTCTAAAACAAATGGGATATTAAGGTGATGATGTAGGGTATTGTTGGTTGCATAGTATGGAGCATTGAATTTTGTTCGAAGGACTTTAGATTGAAAGGATTGGATGCGTTTGATGTTCGAAAGTTTAGCTGTCCCCCAATTTAATTAATTGAAAATTAATTTTTTTAAAAATTAAGTTAATTTTATAAATAAAAAAAATAAAGTTTAATTATTGATGGTTTGCCTTAAGGTAAATAAAGAAGTAAATGGTACGTTTGGCGGTCAAGAACAGCATAAAATAATGGTAATGATTTATTAAATGACGACGTTTCGACCCACATTGTAAGTCTTCATCAGGGCCCAAAATTAGACAAGTAGGAGGAGACATATGCACCAGTGCCAGTCTCCTCCGACTTCTCAAGAATTATAGATTACTTTTATATAAAACCCTTATTCGCTGGTTGCTTAGCTAAGGTTCGGAAACTTGCTCCATCTCAAAAGCGGAAAACAAGAAACTCAAGTTTTTTGAGAGAAAAATTCTCCAACGAATTCTCGGATCTGTTAGCAATAGAGGAGAATGACGACGAAGAACTAATAATGAAATCTTGTTCAGCGATATCGTTCATTTCGAAGAAGAGTGCTATTATACGAAAAAAAAATGATTTTTTAGGTTTATCACTGTCCATCAACTCACTGATAAAAAATTAAGTCGGCCATTTCCTTAGTCAATACTTCCTAACTTTTATATTTTTTAAATAAAAGTAATATTCAGTCTTCGATCATTATATCATGAACCATGGATCAAATCGTGGTATTTAAGAAAACAAAAAAAAAACAGTGCAAGCTTCTTAAGAGTTTGTATAATAAAGACACATGTCTGCAATAATTATTTTTTTTATATGATAATTTATTATTTTTATTTTATATTATTTGCCTTTTATTTACTTATGTTTTTTTCTTTTACTTCGTATATATTTATTTGTTGTTTTTTTTTAAATGATATTTTAATATTTTTATTTTATTTCTGTCTTATACACTTATGTTTTTTTTCTTTATATATATTTATTTATTGTTTTTTTTTTTTATTATATTTTATTTCCGTTTTATTTACTTATGTTTTTGTTTTGTTTTTACTTTGTATTTATGGTATTAATGGATTATTATAGCCCACTATACCTATTACCGTTGAGTGTGATAGCTTGTATTATTCTTACATAAAATTTTAACCTAAAAAAAAAAAATATATATATATTATGAACATACCTTATTTTATCTCCAACATATCTCTGCTTGGATTAAATACTGCCATACTCCGCCCCCTTTTTCTGCTGCATTCTATGAATAAGCTCTGAAAGTTGTTTCCCCTCGGCGTGTGTGAGAAAAAAGTATCACTTTCCCAGTTTCCCCCTCCGCTGTTGTGCACTCACAACGAAGTTTCGAAATTGGATTGAACAGAGATCACAAGAGAACATCAGATTTCCCCAACCCTCCATAGGTCGTTACTTTGATTTAAGAGGTTTTATTGAAGAATCGTAAGCTGCAACTCAAGCGAATCGTGCTTTTGATTGAAGTTGAGATAGCAATGATATTTATTGATAATGGTCATTATTTAATGTCAATATATAATATACAACTTTCATACACATTATTAGTCATTCTAATTAATTTTCTCTAGAAAATATTATTTACAAGAAAAATATAATCCTGTTCTTAGCTCTTTCCTACTTTTCTTAACGGATGCGAAACGTTCCTTCCACTTAATTTGTAGAAATAACAGCGCATTATGGTTTTCGAAAATAATTTATTACGTTGAATATTTTCCCCGAAGAAGGATGAGTCCACTGGAGTATTTAGGCTGCGCAACCCGGAATTGCGGTGCAAGCACTCTAATTATATTCTTGAAGTTATTGTATTGCAACGGTTGAAATAGGCTTGTAAAGTACTAGACATTTTAATTGTCAGTTTCTGGCTGGTAGCAGAGTGAGTTGGTAGAACAGAAAAATATGTCGAACCAACGACATTATATTAAGAAGCGAACAGTGATAAGATTTTTTACTGCAATACTGTGTACTGGAATAGAAAAAGAAAAATGTTGAAAATAACAAAAGAAAAGATGCTGCCAATTATTGCACAATGGTTTATTATTTCCAAATAGTAATATTTTAAAAATATCTGATCTTTCCATTCATAGGACTTTAAATATCGCTTTGGTCTACAGTTCAAATAATTAGATTATCTTTCAAATGAGCATTTGGAATGTTTTGGGAAAGGAACATGTGCAAAATACTTTATAAAGGATAACTAATACATTTTTGACGGATCGATTTTTTTTTTTATTCGATGTTTGGATTCCACGTATCTTGAAACGTAAAACCTCAAATTTTGAGGGGGTTAAAATTTTCTTGATCGATTACAGTGGTCTATTATTTAAAATAATAAAGAAAAAGCATTTATATAGATTTTTTGTTTTTTACATTTTTTTTTTTGTTTTTTTTTACTTAGTTCCTTGATATGCTGATTCCAAAACACCTTACATTTCGTTACATGGAGTTATGGGCTTATAAGATCTCTAATCGGCTACCACTTTGAAACCAAAAGACGGATGGTAATGTCGAATTCCGAGGATCATCCTCTGGTGACCTGTGACTTTGGTGCCGAATCTCAAGAAAATCGGCTCAGTAGTCTCGGATGGCGGAGGAACGGATTTTTTTTTTATTCGATATTTGGATTCTGCATATCTTGAAATGTAAAATCTCAAATTTTGAGAGGGGGAGGCAAGAGTTATAAAAGAAAGAGGACAGAGTGAAGCGAATCGTGAACTGCTTTGCAAGCATTCCTCGGATCTTAACTATACCAAACCAACACCCTTCCAACTTCTACAGCCGCCTACAATTCCAATCCTCAGTCAACCTACAGGAAACAAGATTGGACCTTTCTGACCTTTATACCCCTTTCCACAGAACCAAAACATCCGAACGTTCCTTTCTTGCCCTCTTGACTATCCTCTGGAATTCCCTCCCTTCTAATATCTGTCATGCTTCTTCTCTATCCTCATTCCACCTTTTCCAACATCTCCTCACTTTCTAAACAGATACTTTATAAGCAAGAAATTTCAATTTGAGGTTAAAAGTTTGATTTTTGAAGTTTATGATTATTTTCAATTTTTAAGTGTCAATTTTTTTAACCAATTCATTATTTTTCTAATTTTTATTTTCTCTCCTTTTTATTTTTTGTTCAATATATGAATATTTCATTCGTTTGAATTCATTATTTTTTTTATTTGTATTGTAATTGATGTAAAAACTTTTTTACAGTAAAATTTACTTTTACTATTGTAGTTTTTTGGTCAGATATGTTTTTCTTTTTCTTTATCCATTTTTGTTATTCTGAAGGGACCTAATCCCAGAATAAAGAAGGTTTTATATTTTATTATATTCTATATTTAGGATTTAAAGGAGAAAAACTCACATACTCTGTTTTCGGAAGAAAATTCGGTAAACCTTTGGAATTGCTACTAACGACTGTTAAGAGGTCTAGATTTTCAGACTAGACTATAATTTCACCCACTGCGCATACGCAATTAAATCCTCAAACTGACGGATCCTTCTCAGTTGGAACGCTGGCGTAGGATTAGGTCAGACTTTCCGCCTTTTTACGAAGGGGTATTGCAATGCTAAGAAGACTCTCTACAGAGGAAAAAGGTTAATTTGATCCATGACCAACTCATTCGGGTTATGCTATTAACAATTTCGATCCAAGGACCAAGTCAGGAACTGCGAACCATCGAGCGGAAGAATGGTAAGCCAGAGGTGTGCGCATGGTGGCGCATCCGGATTCGTTGAAGCTCAACGCCGCCTTTTCATTAGAAAATGAATGCAATTTTCTAAAACTTCATGGACGAAAATCTATTGATCCTTAGTTTTACACATAATTGGTAAATTTTTTTCACCACTTGGACTAAACTTCCCAGATAGCTAATATAACGTTGAAGAGATTGGCCATGATATTTAAACTTAAAGATGGTGTAGGAAAGAAGGGGGTGGGGACAAGAGATCTATTCGGTAAAAGGTGGGAAGTCTGACCTAACCCTACATGACTATTCCAAGTGAAAAGGATCCATCAGTTTGAGTATTTAATTGGGCATGCGCAGTGGGAGAAAGTATAGTCTGGTCTGAGAATCTAGACCTCTTCAAGATCGTTAGTAGCGATTCCAAAGGTTTACTGAAAATTCATGCGATTTCTGAATACCGACTCCTTGGTGATGGGAACCTTATCGGGTAAGAACCTCAGGAGCAATGAGATATCTGATGAAATAATAAACTGGTGTCGTGAGGGCAATAGCTAATCCTTTAAGGTCCTGTAATTGATGTAAAGATAATAGAAGCTATATAGGGCTTATAGGGTCTATAGGCTGCATCGGGTTAGGGCTGCTAATGAGTGATTGGGAATCCTACGTGAGTGAAATACCTTCGGGGACAACACTCCTCCTACAATCAATACCTCATCGTCTCTCCAAGGGTACAGTTTTTTATTTACTGCTCTAAGGGAATCAGTGGGATCGAGTTCCAAGATTTCTTTATTATTTTGTAAGTTTTTATTTGTTTTTTACTTCCTTGTACGAAGTAAAGGAAGTATTGTAATCGCGAAAATTTTCGGTTTTCAGATTTCAACGGAAATATCCATTTTGACCATCCCTGAATCCATTTTGACTAGTTTCGTCATGACGTCTGTACGTACGTTCGTATCTCGCATAACTAAAAAACGGTTAGCCGTAGAAAGTTAAAATTTTGTGTTTAGGATTGCTGTAAAATCTAGTTGTGAACTTTCCTTTTTGCTCTCTACAAACTGCTACTAAGTGGTACTTTACTTGAAGGTCATTATCGATTTTCATCAAAAATTACATTAAAACTTAATAAAACTTCTCAAATTAGGTATATAAGACTTGCATATTAATATAAATAATATAATAAATTTTTGTTAACATTGAGAGACCAGAAGTGGTACTTTACTTGAAAGTCGTATTAGACTTTCATCAAAAATTATATTAAAATATAATGTAAAACATCATAAATGTGGTAAATATGGATTTTATATCAATATGAATGTATTTAATATATTTTAATTAAAATTGGTGAGTCGGAAAGGGTACTTTACTTGAAGGTCGTAATAAACTTTCATCAAAAATTATATTAAAATTATATACAGAGATCATATGGCCACGTAATAAAGGTTACAAACGCGATTTTATTCCATTCTAATTAAACATTTTTATTAGTGGTTTTAAGTGTTAAAATTTATTGTAAAATACTGGTTATCCTCCCCAGTTGTGAGATGAACAAGTCTGCAGCAGGAGAATAAGATATAAGTTAAGTGGATTCTTCCGCTCAAAATGTCGAAACCGTCGATTTCAGTGACATTAATTGTTGTAATGTTGTCACGGAGCACGAAGAAATCTCTTTGAAACTAGTTACCTACTGAAAGAAAAAGAAATATTATAACGGAATACCACCTTCAGGAACAAGAATATTTGTGAGTGTTTGTTGACACACAAACACTCACAAATATTCTGATATTTGATAAATGGATATCGCGAGGCCTAGTTTTTGAGATACTGCTATTTTTAGAAACAAGTAACCAAATTGAGGATCACTTTTTGAGCCACCGATTTATAGTTTAATAGGCTTACAAGGTAGTCATGTGTTGTCCACATCAGATTTTTTATAACAACATATGGATAAAAGAAAACAAAAATTCTTATGTTTGGCTGAAGGTCTTCAGGTTTTAAATGAAAATAATCAGAACTATCACATCTTTATCTATTTAACGTTTCGACCTATATCGCGGTTATATGACCGTTTATATATAACTGCTTAATTTTTCTTTATATTATTTGTACTTCCAGTAAGTCATTTAATAAATATTTGGATTAGGATGGAAGATCCCACACACGAATCTTCGAATCTCTAAAATGCCGGTAAACAACTAGCATTCAGGCACCAATAGGACAATGAGATCATATATATGCAGACAAGATGCTGTACATCTCACATTAACAGTCTAAAAATACTCATAAGCAAGAATCAGTACCTCACTCCAAGACATCCACACTCGTACTGAAGGAAAACGGTGGATGATCTCGGTAGTTTAACGTGAGATTAAATATTACCCACATACATTTGCCTTGAATTTTGATGAAAGAAAAAGTGGAAACTTAATTTGCGTTTGCCATCTCACTCCAAGACATCCATACTCGTACTGAAGGAAAACGGTGGATGATCTCGGTAGTTTAACGTGAGATTAAATATTACCCACATACATTTGCCTTGAATTTTGATGAAAGAAAAAGTGGAAACTTAATTTGCGTTTGCCATCTCACTCCAAGACATCCACACTCGTACTGAAGGAAAACGGTGGATGATCTCGGTAGTTTAACGTGAGATTAAATATTACCCACATACATTTGCCTTGAATTTTGATGAAAGAAAAAGTGGAAACTTAATTTACGTTTGCCATCTCACTCCAAGACATCCACACTCGTACTGAAGGAAAACGGTGGATGATCTCGGTAGTTTAACGTGAGATTAAATATTACCCACATACATTTGCCTTGAATTTTGATGAAAGAAAAAGTGGAAACTTAATTTGCGTTTGCCATCTCACTCCAAGACATCCATACTCGTACTGAAGGAAAACGGTGGATGATCTCGGTAGTTTAACGTGAGATTAAATATTACCCACATACATTTGCCTTGAATTTTGATGAAAGAAAAAGTGGAAACTTAATTTGCGTTTGCCATCTCACTCCAAGATATCCACACTCGTACTGAAGGAAAACGGTGGATGATCTCGGTAGTTTAACGTGAGATTAAATATTACCCACATACATTTGCCTTGAATTTTGATGAAAGAAAAAGTGGAAACTTAATTTGCGTTTGCCATCTCACTCCTCCTGCTCCTCCATTCCTCAACTTGGCTGTAGGTGAGCTCTTTCTACTCACCCATTTTATTGAAGAAATAAATAAAATACTGTATAAATGTCTTGGGTACCCTTGTTCTGTTCTCACTCACGGTATGGATTGAACTCTGAAGAATTTTTTTGGTCTGCAAAATGGTGGTCAATAAAATGGTGTTCTATCTAGGTTTATAAATTAAAGATATGATCTCTCAACAATTATATTAAAAACAGCTGATCACCTTATGACAGAAATTAATCATAATAAATAACTGGAAATGTACTAAAAGGTTATAGAAATCAATGAAAAAAGAAAAGAAAAATAATAAATACATAAGAAATAAAAAGTATAAATTCACATCAAAGGAAGACAATTTTAATAAATCTAACTAATTCGCCTCATAGATTTAATTTGTTTGTGACTTTACATGTTTTTTTTTTTGTTTTTTTTTATCATAACCTTCCGTTTCATTTTGGAATATAGTTTTAATTCATCCTTCTATAGAGCATTGATTGATTGCGTATGGTATTTATTTTAATAAAGTTTGTAAACCATTCCAGATTCATTCATTAATTCACCTAGAGGGTTCAATACCAGATAAAGCAGTGACGGATTTAAAGAATCTCTACACATTGATAAGCACTGGCTTGGAACTACTAAACTCAGGTAAGTGCAATGTACTTTCTAAATCTTTCTAATAATTCTTGAATTTTACCGCAGACTGTAGACGTTTAATTCTATTAGTCACTTACAGGGTACTGAATCTTATAAATCATTATTACTGGGATTAAAAAGGGAATTAAAGAAAGATTTATGTTCATAGTCTATTACAGGATTTTGCATACCACTGGTGGAACGCAAGAACATTCTAGGTAGTACGTAACAAATAAAAAAGTCATAGATAAAATAATCTTTTTAGCACGTGCAATGAGAGATAAAAGTTTTTTTTGGTTAATTTAACAATAAAGAAGAAAAGAAAATGTTTCACCACCCCCTCATAATTCATGGTTATACGGATCAAGATTCGCAGAAATCAAATATCGAATCAAATAAAAAAAATCCGTCCGCCCACCGTACGAGGCTTTATTTCGATATCACTGGCCCTATTTTCTTGTGATATGGCAACATAGTCACTGGTCACTCAAGGTTGATCATCGGAACTCGACATTATCATCCGTCGTTTTGTTTCAAAATGGCGGCCGATTTGCTATTTTAGAAGCCCATAACTTGACCATTTATAAAGATAGAGGGAAAATGTAAACATATTTGGACTCAGCACAACAAGGAATTTAAAAAAATAATAATAATAAATAAATTAATTCTATATAGAAGCTTTTCGTTAATTATTTTCAATAATGAATCTTTGCAATCGACTGAGAAAAAAAAAATTTAAATCCCTCTTCTCCCAAAATTCTGAGGTATTACGTTCACAATGTCCATACTTTTTACTTTTGATGGATAGACTTTTATTATTACTGTATTGTTATCATTATCATTATTATCAGTTAATATTATTTTATGAAGACAGACCTTTAATACAAATATCATAAGATCAGTAGTAACATAAAGTATGCGAACGCTTGGTCTAGTATTCAATAATGTTATATTCTTCTCGTTTTTTTCGTAATTCTTTCAATATAATCATCAAGCTATATAAAAGACCTTATAAGATTTTCCATCAAGAGTTGAACAATAACCAGAGAGGACGAGGGCCTGTCAGGTCCCTCCCTTGGGCCATCAGGAGCTCCCGGTGTTTATCACTAAATGAAGAGAGGATTAGCGGGGCGACCCCCGAAATCTGGAAGTAGCGGAGTACGCCAGCAGTTGTTAAGAGGTTTTCCCAATTTCCGGACCCCAGGACACTTCCTCCTTCCCACCCCCCTCCCCCGCCCCTCCTGTCAGCCAATGCCTTGTCGATTTTTTTATAGGCCTCGTAGCCTCCCTGCTTCCTTTATATACCTGTCTCTTCCATTACTGACACTTCTAGGCATGTTTCAGACGTGTTTGCTTCTATGTCTCCCTCTCTCTCTACTCTCGGGCCTTTACATCTTTTTCACGCCTCCGACAATCTCCGAATGCTGATATAAGTCAATCTTGCAATAACTGATCTGTCATAGACATAAACGAGAGGATTTCATGACGAAGATGCTTCGATTCCACTGATTTCACGTTCAGAAAACAAGATATGAAAATCTTTTTATTTAAAGAAAAAATTGATTAAATTAAAGAGTTTGACTTACCTAATTTAAAGCAAAAAGATTTGGCCGTGTCTAAAAACATGAAATGAAGAAGAAAAAAAAAGAGATTGGAAAGTAATCAGTAGAAACAACAGATAATTTGAATGCATACAGAAAATTCGTACATATTTTTCGTATTCTTCTCAAATACAAGATGACTTTGAACAAATAAATAAATCACAAAATTTATCAGTTTTTAAAAAATTGTTTACTTTGAACCAGAATCATCAGAAATATATATTAATTTTTTTTTCTACTTGTTGTTTAAATAAATCAAAACCATTTTTCTTTAGTTGTTTTTTATGATTTACCGGTTACAGCACTATTTATCTCTGGACCCTAGGAGAGCGTTATAACGAAATTTTACTGATTTTGGAAATAATAAACCATTGTGGAATAATCAGTTTTTTTTTTTGTTTTTGTTTTTTATACAATTCCCTATTGTGTCTGACTTTATCGTTATATTGATTAACATTGTATTTACTGAGCCCGTCAATCTGATGAATTTTTATTTCCAAATTCTAATTAGATTCCTGTTTTTAGGAATCATATTCATTTTATCAGCGTTGTGAGTATTGATAATTTTACAACTGAGCAATACTTATTAATAAAATATAATTTGAAGATTCCAAAATCCTTAAGCCCCTCAAATGTCAGTGAATTATTAACCATTCAACGTTTTGCCAATTCAGATATCATCCTAACAGAAAAAGATAAGATCACTTTAACGGAAATCAAATATAGCACATCTCACTTCAACATTGTAAAAAAGACTAGCTAAAATAGATAGTACGCATTATACATTTATAAAAGTTAATGGCGACATATATTATCAATCAATATCTGTACAATTATATAAAGCGGAGTAATTTGTTTGTGTGAACGCGCTAATTTAAGAAACTCAGAAGAAAGATTATTTAATTCTACCCAATAACTATATCAAAAATGTTTGTGTAGAACAGAACTGCTTGTATCGATATTTTGGGAATTTTAAACTTATGTTTAATATTTAAAATTTTGGATTTGGCGCCCCTAAGGGGGGGGCGATATTTGACCGCCTTCCCTTATATCAATGATTCACTGGTACTTATAAATTTTGTGGCGGTATCAAAAAAAAAAAGTGGAAGCATGTTTGGACAAGAAATAAAGTGCTTAAAATTTTTATTTTTTATTTTTAGAGTTGTGCTAAACTTCCATTGAGAATTCTGTTCATTAGAGCTGGAAGAAGGCATTACAACTTCCATTGAGAATTCTGTTCATTAGAGCTGGAAGAAGGCATTACAAGTTTCTTCAATGCATTCCTCTTCCATCTTACTTTGTTTTTGATATTACATCTTCAATTACACAACATTTTAGTTTTGCAAACTAAATATTAAAAATCCACAAACGAACATTGAAAAAATATTATTACATTATTCAAAATAGTTTTTTTTTTTTTTTTTTAAACTGTGTTTTCATAAGGTTACATTAATTATTTAAATTATCAATTTTTAGGAAAAGTTTCCCCCCCCCGCTCTTTTGGGGGTCTCGACTTGGTTCTCCCGCCACTCTGGGCTTTCCGATTTTTTAATTCGGAAATTCGGTATGAAGGACTTTCTGTATCGAAGGTCAGCCGAGAGGCAGAACAATATAATAAAAGTACGTGTAAATTTCGGTATGTTAGGTAACTGTCTTTTTTTTTAACGTGAAAATACGGCTTTAGTGACGGTGTTCCGCTGCTCACGGATTTTTTTTTTTACACCTATGTTGTTTGCATTTATTTTTCCGTATGTACCCAATATAAATGGAGAGGAAGCTATAATTATCTACTCAATAAATGTTTTTAATGATTAAATGAATTTAACAATTAGCTTTACCCCTCCCCCTCTCCACCTCTGGCTTATTCAGCTTAATTTTTCCTTCCAATATCCCACTGTTCAGCATAAGGAGCTGTACAAAAGACTCTTTTTTACGGCTTCTATAAACCCTCGACAAAAATTCTAATTCCCCTCTTAAGATTTCAATTAGATACGGAATCGGAAACCCATTGAGTGTTCACCTAACCAGATTATTTCAAAAAGCTAACCATAATTCGGGATATTTAACCGACGCGACGGTCTAAGGCTCCCACTAAATCGGCTTAGGGACGTTTCGTTTGGCTCGCATTACCTCGGCTTCCAGTAAAGTTCGGGATGGAATTTATTTTCATTAAACTTCCTCCCTCCCCCCCCCCCCCATCCCTTTAAAACCCTCCGGAACTATCCAATTTAAAGGAATCCATTGGGCCGGGAGATATTGCCCCCCTACCGGTTGTGGACCAGCTCAGTGTGTGTGTGCGTGTGTGTGGGTGTGATGTATTAAAACGGCTCAACAAAGAGGCGTTGCTCTTTATTCGCTAATTAAACCCTCTCTTTGGGCCTTCCTTACTCGATTACTTGATTAACAATTTCAATAGGCTTCCCTCTCCCCTCCTCCCCCCCCCCACATCCTCAATTTAATATCAAAATAACTTATCAGCTATACAAACCTGTTAGTTCCCTTTACGAAAATTTGTCCACTAATATTTAGCTAAAAGTGTTAGGGTGAAAAAGTTCATTTGTATAGTTTATAACTTTCGAAATGATGTTCTATGGTTAGTTCCAACTGTTCGATTCCCTGCACTCTATGGGTTTCCCCTTAAGAAAGTGACCCATTGCTCGATAAAGATTAAAATCCGAAGGCTCAAGATCAGGACTATAGGATGGATGCGGTAGAAGTTCGATGGCATCCATTTCAGCAAGTGTTTGGCGACATATTTCCAGAGGACGTTCGGTTTGCTGCATGGTGAGCTCATGTGGAACTTCTCTACCTACCCTCTTCTCTTTATCTATTTAGTGTAAGTAACGATTCACACTTGAATGTGACAAACCAAGTTCGGAGGATAGCTGCCGAGTACTTTTTGAGGGATCATCTTCAACAGCGTGTCGTAGAGCCTCGCTGTCCACAAGCTGACTTTCCGAGCTTGTATCGCCACTTTCAAAGTTGGAGAACCACCTCCTCACAGTCCGCTCGTTAAGGTTAGGTTCCTCTTCAGCTTCCCTTGTCGAATGAGTGGGTTCGGCGGCTAAAATTTCCTTTTCCGGTAATGTCGCTGAATTACTTGAATTTCATATCTAAACATCACATTGATTGAAAGAATGCCGAACAAGTACTGAGCCTCATTATGCAAAGATACATTATGTTTACTAAATGATTATGTATAGTATCAGGATTAAAAAGATAATAATAATTAACAGAGACGTAAGAAAAAATAAACTTCATTTCAACCCGTGAAACGGTCATTTTTTTTTTACTCACCCCAATATTGAGTGAACTTCATTCATGGTGATAATACTTAATAAAAGCAAACAGCAATGCATAATATGACGATAACTCTACAAAAATTCAAGAATAAAACTAAAAGGATATATAATTGGAAAATTTCCCCAAACAAAGCCCTGAATCTCATAAATTGCAGAAAATAAGTAATCAGTCAACATTTCATAACATAAGCAGGGCCGCCGACAGCCGTCCTCGGACCCCGAACAAAATAGAACTTATTTTATACAACTTGAATTTGTGCTTTTTTCTTTACATAAATTTACATAGTTACTATTGTAGATTATATTTATCCATCGTAGATAGTGTTTATCATTTGTTATAATTGGACCACAAAAAAAAAGTTTTACCAAACTATTGGCATACTTAACAAGACCCTTTTTAACATGTAGCGATTCAATTGATAAATTCAATAATAATTAAAAAAAAAAAAAATTATACAGCTTTGAACGCGTATCTGAAAATAGTTTAATTACCTATTTTTTTAATTTTGTTTGTGAGAAAAATCATTTTAACAAAATTACCTATCAAATATGTAAAATGAAATTTAGTTGTTATCTTCACCAAATGTATTGAATCGTTAAGATATTAAATCATTTTGATCGAAAAACTTATTAAGCATTTGCATATAAATCCGGTCTTTACTTAAAAGACAACTACCGATTCCTTAGTTATTGTACTATATTCCTATTGCTATATTCCTTAGATAAGTATTAGCCAATATTTATAGAAGGTAACTCATCTGCTGTTTAGAACGACATGCCTGATTTTGTCGAAAATGAACTAGATGGATGCATTATTATTATTATATAATTATTACAAATATTTACAGATTTTTTTTTTTTATGAATGACGCATTTTGCACAATGAACAATGTTTGTCTGTTGAGGTTTCTTATAAACTTATTGATCTGAATAAATAACAATAGAATCATATAACATTATACCATAAACGTATAACAATCATAGTTATAATAATAATTATGAGTATAAAAAAACAAAACAGAAAACAAAGCATGAATCATAAACTAATTCTTAAAACAAACTTGCAATGAGCATACAAAAATAATATTTTTAATTTTATAGTATACCTGAAATTGAATTAAATCTAATTTTTACAAAATTAGAAATTAGCTTGGGGGCAGTATTTGGAATTATCAACAGCAAAAAATTCTAATACGTTCTAGATACATTGGACAATTTTTAGAGAAAATTATGAATTTTATATATCTTTCAAAAAAAAAATATTTAGATTTAGAAATATAGATACAAGTAAATTATATATAAGTAAAATATAAAATAGCCAAACTATCTGATCAAAGAATACTCTGAGCTTTGATTTATGAATGAAAAATGAGAATTTTTTATAAGTCTTGAAAAATAAAAATTTAATAGAATTCTTATGAAAAACGCTTTTTAGATCGATTAAAAGTGTTTTTCTTTATAATATAATATTTAATAAGGGATTGATCCTTCTATACCATCATGCGGATGTCAACTGACCAATTAGATTGATCCTTCTATACCATCATGCGGATGTCAACTGACCAATTAGATTGATCCTTCTATACCATCATGCGGATGTCAACTGACCAATTAGATTGATCCTTCTATACCATCATGCGGATGTCAACTGACCAATTAGATTGATCCTTCTATACCATCATGCGGATGTCAACTGAATATAATATTTATTTTCCTCCAAAACAGTTCAAAACCAAACTGTCAATTTTTCATAAGGGTGTACACAGCTTTTAAAATGATTAAATATCAGAAAAAATTATCCTTATCATTATCTACTTCCTCACTTTATTCACCATTGTTCACAACGTTTCCGGTTTTTTTGGTCCATGTTCAAATGATCTAAAAAATATTGCAAATCAACGTATATGAATCGATTTAAAATTAAAGATATATAATTCTTAGTTTCTTATATCTTTCCCTTGTTTCCGCTATAATTATTCATTTAATTATATATATATATATATATATATATATATATATATATATATATATATATATATATATATATGTTTTTTTAAGTTGTCTTCTTTTATTTTAACTTATTTATTTTCTTTTATTATATATATATATATATATATATATATATATATATATATATATATATATATATATATATATATTATTTGTATTTATTTCTTTTTCTTTATTTTTTGTAATTATTATTATTTCATTTGATTTTTAAAAACTTATTTATTCATTTTTTTTTGTTACCTTATCTGCCAACAGTATTGTAAGTGCAGTGCGTTATGAACTGATATCGGTAACAATCTTGGATTGTTGACATAGTTGTGCGTTGGCAGACATCAGCTTGTCCTGGATTGCCTTTATAAATAATAATAATAACAAATCAATTATTCAAAATTTAAATATACATATGCAATCAATGAATAAAAAAAATTCTATATACAATTAAGACTTTCAAAATATTCATGTCTACATAAAACCTTGTCTGAAAGAGAATTTGCCAAATAACTAGTCAATTGTTTACAAACATTTACAATACTTCATCCCCCTCCCAATATAAAATTCGTTATCTTATCATCATATCTATTCATCAATGTGAGATTATTCTTATAAGGAAATTCCTATTTACCATCCTAGTGAGGGGTTTTGTACACCTTATATCGAATTTATGTAATCGTTCATTTGATTTTTTTGAGTGTGTATCTTAATTCTGACAAATATTTCGGCATATATAGCTGCAAAAAAACAAAACAAATAAATAAAAATAGATTCACACAGTTTTCAAGCAGAAAAAAACAAGGCCCCAAGCTGAGTGTACTTCGCCGGACCCTTCGACACCAACCACTGCATCTGACGGGGTCAATGCCCTCTCTTCGGCCTGCACAAAACAGATGTCTAAGTCCACATACCTCGAGTTACCGCTTCTACTTAAAAACTTTATCTACTTTAAAATATTCAAAGAATATTCCTGATAATGATAAGTGTAGATAAAAGTTTGAACAATTCGAAATTAATATCGAGGAACGAATAGATATGTTTAAAAAAATCATATAAATACATCTATTATATAATAGAGTGCATATAATTTAAATAGTGATCATAACGTAATAAAATATCTGATGTAGCACCACATGATTTCCGTATACGCCTATTAAACTATAGTTCAGTAGGTCCTAAAAAATGCGGGAAGTAGAAAAAAAAAGTACCACTTCCGGCAAGCCAATTTTAATGAAAATCGAGTATGCTATTTATATTGACATAAAAATCTTATATGCCAAAATTGAGATGTTTTGCAATATATTTTAACATAAGTTTTGATGAAGGTTTATTATGACATTCAAGTAAAGTATCACTTCCGGTTAGCCAATTTACACCAAAATCTATAATGTTATTTAGATGAATATAAAAAAATAATACCAGATTTAAAAAGTTTTCCATTATATTTTAATATGATTTTTGATGAAAAACTATTTTGACCTACAAGTAAAGTACCCCTTCCGGTGATCAAGTACTAACCAAAAAAGAATGGCATACAATTAAATGTTACAATAATCCCAAATACAAAATTTTAACATTCTATAGCTAACAGATTTTGAATTATGCGGGATACGAAAGTACGAACGTACGTCCAGACGTCGCGACGAAACTAGTCAAAATGAATTCAGAGATGTTCAAAATGGATATTTCCGTTGAAATCTGAAAACCGAAAATTTTCGCGATTATAATACTTCTTGTACTTTGTACAACGAAGTAAAAATGGAATTTATAAATAAAATTTTTTTCAGGGAAACGCTTTTAATATATGGACTAAAGTATTAAGCAGTGAGATTTGATTAAACCCTTTTTAAAAGTTTGTATATATATTAAAAACGTTTTTATTAAAATAAAATTTTGTTTTCACTTTTTAATTTTTAAGAGGTCCAAAATCTTTTTTTCGGCCGCTTCGTTTTAAAGAGCTGATGATGCTATCTTCTATAAGTATTGGCTAAGGCTTTCCTAAGGAATCGTTAACAGTTTTATAAGAAACGTTTGTATCGCAAAGTCAGCCGTGTTTTTCTGCAGAGCCAATCCATCACCAGGCTATAGCACTATAGCAATATGCTATAGCACTATGATAATACATTGTCATTGGGTTTATTTATTTGTGCCAAATTTCAGTTTGATCGGATTATCGGAAGTGTGATCAAATTGATTACAAGATTTGCTTGACTTCTGTTAAAGTAAATAAAAACGTTTACAAATAAAATCATAAGGTCATATTTAAGTTTAAACGGTTCAGAAATACCTTTAGCTTTCAAAATACTATTTGAACTAGTAAAGCTTGAGATAGGGCAGTATGATAAGAAAGGTCTTGATCCTGAGACTAGTAAAGAATTTATTTTAGGGAGATAATGATTAAGAGGTTGAATTCTCGAAACGTAAAATGCTATTTTATTAAAAAACCAGTATTTTAAGCAGCATTAAATAAATGTACGTTAAATAATGTTTTATGCTGTTTTTTATTCTACTGATTTAATAAACAACATGCGAGAGTGCGAATGTAGGTAGGTAGGTGTCTGAAGTAGATATCTCTAAACCCGCATGACCGGTCAGTGTTGCGCGTACGGTATCCTAACCTGCGTCCATTTCTCACTGATATAAATAGAAAATACATCGACGTCGTTTTTGAAAAAGGCTTAAGCACCAAAAAAATCGAGATTTAGGTTTTCATTTATTATGGAACCTAAACACTACCTGTATCGATTCCTGCTCACGATTAACCGAAAAAAAAATTAGAAATGGTCTAAAAAACTATTGATGGCGTAAGGACTTAATGCTGACGATTCTCAGTCGTCATTCTGTGCTTGACTAGAAGCATTAAAAATATATTCTAATTATAAAAGTTTTGCCACCTTAATACATTTCTACTGTACACTATAAAGAATAAAATTTAAAAAATGTATATTGTTATTTGGGGAAAAAAAAATCATGTGTTTCTCGTAAAGTTTGCTAAATTGCGCTTACACCATTTTCCTTATTTAAAAAAAAAATATATTGATATGATTAAAGCATTAATAATTTTAACAATGACTTGATGAGTGGGGTAATGGTGGGGTAAAAATATATAATAAATTTATAAATGAAGGCTAAATAAATAAATATTGCACCTTTTTTTTTGTTGTTTTTTTATGATTCATGAATAAATGATCTAAAAATGAAGATTAGCATTTTTTTTAAAACAAAAAGGTAAGTAGTATTGACTTAGATAATATCCGACTTGGCGTTTTCTCAATGAGTTGAGGGGCAGTGATAAACATAAATAAATAAACTTTAAAAGCTTCTCTTGTAAAATTCCACTTTTCCGTATTTGGTACTCTTCTTCGTTAAGAACGATTTTTATAATTCGTAATTAATGAAAATTACCTAACATTGTTAAAATTTATCATTATTGCTAAAATAAAATAAATAAAACAGAGAGAACGGAAAACAAGCGCGAAGCAAAAATTTCTGATTAGATATTTAAAATAAATTAAATGAAAAGATATTTTCAAATTACATGCATACGTTAATATCCACTTGCATATACACTTCATACCTATGTAAGTATTTCTATTTCTATGCAAATAACTTCAATAAATGTCTTTAATATCAAGATTTTTTTTAATTGCTGATCATACCGGCCCTTATCCGGAATTTCAGGTTGTGCGGAATTGCCGTAGCCACATTATTCCGGATGAACTATGAATTTAAGGGGGTCGTTGATGGAAAAAAAAAAATTCAAAAAAATGGTTGTAAACATTGGCAAGCCTAAATATAAAGAAATAAAGCAAAAAAAAAAAGTGTAATGTATAGAGTATACAGAAAATAGTATATTCCAATCAATCATAATTTTATGAATTAATTATTCTCACAAGTAAAGACATAAAACCTTTATTTCCATGTGAAGAAGGTTATAAAATAAAACAATTGCTGGTACCCCTGAGGAGCTATTGAATGAAGGGATTTTCAAACAATACAGCAGTTCATGATTTGGAAATTTAATTACCCATACTAATCAGATTAGTATATTAGTGGGGGGAACTAGTCCGGCAAGTGGGCCATATGGTCCTTTTTGCCAACCTCTGACGGCTACTTTTACGTCACCGCCGCGTACTAACCAGAGTGGGAGTGTAAAGATTCATTTCGCGGGATCGCCACGAAATAAATATTAACCGACCCAGGTGGGAATCGAACCCACAGCGTTCCGAACCGTGCACTCTGGGACACTCGCCCCAACGTACTCGGCCGTTACGTCCTCTAATCAGATTTTAAAAACATATAAATTTCAAGCAATAACCTAACTCATATTAATTAATTAATAAAATAATCATTCATTCAGTAGATGCAATACTTAAGAAATAAAAATAAAAAAAAAAGTGCTTTTATTTACCTTAAAAAAAAACCTTCATCAGTTATCCCAATACAAAAATAAATTTTAATATATTCTACTATTAACTATTGTCTTATAGAGTTATATTTTATACAGTTTAAAATGACCAGTGTGTAGGAAGGGCAGAGGCAAACAGAAAACTGCCCTATATCCCACTGCACGGCCTCTCAACACGTTGCATACACATCGGGATGTTTCCCTCTTTTTTTCCCCCCTCTCTCTATTTTGCGGTAATTTAAACAGACGTGATGGAGTGTTGGCCGGCTGTAGGATTGCAACGTAGCTGTAATTATCGGTCGGGGCGTTGGTACAACTTAATATCTCCTGCTTTGTCGACGAATTCAAACAAAAACGGTATATCCTCTCTGCAGATTAGTGCAATGCGAATCCCTGATTCAATAGGCATTGACGACACACTCGGTTTGTTTTATTTATTTATTTATTTTTTTTCTGTATCGTTCCCAGACTGTATAAAACAAATAGATGAATCGTATAATAAAACAAAACCAAGCCGTCGAGGCGAAAGGGGCTCGATGATTTAATATTTTATACAATTTAAACCAAACTTATGGTACAGCAGTTTGGTAATCTATATGAATAAAAAATTCAGCCTGCATATGTTTGTGATCGCAAAACTCGATAAGTAGACAATCGATTTTGATGCGGTTTTCTCTATCATTTATAGAATTTCTTCGAAAAGGTTTATACGCAAAATACCGAGTAAAATTGTTACCACGTTGACCTCGGAATATTTACCGTCAACATTTTTGTTGATAACCGGTTGCATCGTTAAAGATCTGGTAGCTCCCCCCCTCCACTAAGAGTTGTAATAATTGAAGCATAGAAATGCGAAAGAGCCTAAATTCCTTTCAATTCAAGTTTTAATTTTAAAAATACCTAATAAAGAAATATGACAAAATTAAAAAAAAAAAAAAAAAGTCTTTTTACTTCCTTGTACGAAGTAAAGGAAGTCTTGTAATCGCGAAAATTTTCGGTTTTCAGATTTCAACGGAAATATCCATTTTGACCATCCCTGAATCCATTTTGACTAGTTTCGCCGTGGAATCTATACGTACGTTCGTACGTGCGTATCTCGTATAACTCAAAAAAGGTTAGCCGTTGAAAGCTAAAATTTTGTATTTAGAATTGCTGTAAAATCTAATTGTGAACGTTCCTTTTTGGTGGCTACATGATTACCGGAAGTGGTGGCTACATGATTACCGGAAGTGGTAGTTTACTTGAAGGTCATTATTTATTTTCAGCAAAAAGTATATTAAAATATTATGCTAAACTTCTGAAATTTAGTAGTTAGTCTTACATATTAATATAAATAACATAATAAATTTTTGTTGAAATTGTAAAACCGGAAGTGGTACTTTACTTGAATGTCATATTAGACTTTCATCAAATATTATATTAAATATAATGTAAAACATCTCAAATTTGGTAAATTAGACTTTTATATCAATATAAGTAAGATGATAGATTTTGGTTGAAATTGAAGAGCCGAAAGGGGTAATTTATTTGAAGATCATAATAAACTTACACCAAAAGGTATACCGACATTTAATACAGAGATCATATGGTTCGGTGATAAAGGTTATAAACGCGATTTTTTTTCAAGTCTAATTAAACAATTTTATTACTTGTTTTAAGTGTTAAAATTTAGTGTAAAATGCCTTTTTCCCTCCCCATTTGTGAGCTGAACAAGTCTGCAGCAGGAGAATAAGATATGAGTTAGGCGGCTTCTTCCGCTTAAAATGTTAGTGATATAGGCAGTTCTAGTGTTATCAACACGAAGAAATCTCTAGGGAAATTGTTACCAACTGAAAGAAAGCGACATATAATAACGGAATAAGATCTCCAGAAACAAGAGCTTATGTGTGTGTGTGTGTGTATGTATGTGTCAATATATGGACGTCGCGACGCCGATTGACGCCGATTGACGCCGATACTACTATCTTCGGAAACTAGTAACCAAATTTAGGATCACTTACTTTATAAGCCACCGATTTATAGTTCAATAGGCGTATAAGGAAGTTATGTGTTGTCCACATCAGATTTTTTTATCATTAAATTCATACAATGATTGTCATATTCTTATATCAATTTCATTGCCACAGTATATCTATTAGATCATTTTGATAACTTAAAATAATAAAAAAAAAAAATACTTGAGAAGTACTATGGGTTTCTTTCGACTAAGAAATCTAAGATCATAATAGGCTTACATCAACAATTATATTTAAATTAAATACACAAATTATATGTTTCGGTAATAAAGGTTACAAACGCAATTTGGTTTACAATCCAATTAAACATTTTTATTACTTGTTTTAAATGTTAAAATTTAGTGTAAAATACTGGTTTTCCTCCCCATTTGTTTGTGAGTGTGTCAATGGATGGACGTCGCGACGCCGAGTGTCGTTTTTGAGATACTGCAATCTTCGGAAACTAGTAACCAATTTCAGAATCATTTTTTGAGGCACCGATTTATAGTTTAATAGGTGTACAAGGAATTCATGTGTTGTCCACATCAGATATTTTTTTATTAAAAAAAAAGGCCAACAATCACACCTGCTGGTCTAATTATATCGAGAATTAAGTAAAATTATAATAATATAACATGGGAAAATTTGGATTAAAAGTTTCAGGTGACAAAAGGGAGAGTCAGGACGAACGAAAGTAGACGATGACAGAGAGGCGAAACCTCATGTAACCGGAATATAATAAAATATGAAAAGTTAGTTGCTAAGAGTAGAGTAAGTGGTGTTGAGTGAGTAGCAGCCTAATGAGCCAGTGTTGCCAACTAATTAAGGAAAGAGGTAAAGCCTTCAAAGAGGCCAAGAGTTGTTCTTATTAAACCTCAATCCTTTGTCCTCGTTCCTCTTTCATTAGCCATCACATATTAAATTCCATAACGCTCCTCCTCTATATTCGTTTTACTCTGCGCCCCCTCCCCCTTCCTCTCCTCGGAACGGTTTCAAAAACAAATTTCTCTCTCCTTCACACACGACCGCTTCATATCAGAGTTATTGGGGTCCGGGACGTTCCTTCATCGTTTGATTTGATTAGGACCCGGTATTCAGGGCAATAAAGGATTGTTTCATAACATGGATTGTACGCTCTGGATGGAATGTCCCTATGTTTGTTCTCCAGGAAAATTGACATTTGCCTAAGAAATTCCTCAGGCAATTTATTCTAAAAAAAAAAAACTGACCGTTCCTCTCTACTCGTGTTCTTTATTAAGCAAGTAAATAATGAAAATAATATTCAACCGTGTACGAAAGATCAAAGACTACACATCATTGTTGTCTTTACTTTAAACGCATAACGGTAAGGATTGCAGGGTCTTTTCCGTTTCGAATACCGCAGTTACTAACCGGTGATTTATGTAGTTTAACATATGATGCTAAATTTTAGGTTATTAATAATGTATGCAATGGCCAACAAAAATAAACATTTATAAAAAGCTTTATAGATCCAAATCTTTAGGTTTACAATGCCTCATCTCCTCAATAATTTTCTGAAAACGGTCCACATTCCTGTATCTTTGCCTCCACATGAACTCAGCACACGTAGGAGTCGAGTAGTTTTCTTGAGGTAGCACACATTAACTTGTTTTTTTACTTCCTTGCACCAAGTAAAGGAAGTATTGTAATCGCGAAAGTTTTCAGATTTCAACGGAAATATCCATTTTGACCATCCCTGAATCCATTTTGACTAGGTTCGTCGTGGCGTCTGTACGTACGTCCGTACGTACGTTCGTTCGTATTTCGCATAACTCAAAAACGGTTAGCCGTAGAAAGTTGAAATTTTGTGTTTAGGATTGTTGTAAAATCTAGTTGTGAACCTTCTTTTTTAGTCACTACAGGATTACCGTAAGTGGTACTTTACTTATAGGTCATTATTGATTTTCATCAAAAATTATATTAAAATATAATGAAAAATTTCTCAAATTAAGTATATAAGATTTACATATTAATATAAATAACATAATAAATTTTCATTATCTCAAATTTGGTAAATTACATTTTTATATCAATATAAGTAATATAATTAATTTTAGTTGAAATTGAAGAGCAGAAATGGGTACTATACTTGAAGGTCATAATAAATTTACATCAAAAGGTATATCGACATTTAATGCAGAGATCATATGGTCGGAAAAGAAATTTGAAGCTTGTCACAAGATGTTCGCCGTGAGAGTGCCGAACTGTGTTAATTAAAAAAACTGCGTTAATGCAAGTAGGCTGTGATATAAAATGATACAGAGGAAATATTTGATGTGCACTTCACTAGGAAAAATTTTTGCGGACGGATTTTTTTTATTCGATATTTGGATTCACCTCAAATTTTGAGGGGGGGTTACAAAAAAATTTTCCTTGGTCGATTCCAAAGGTCTATTATTGAAAATAATAAACCAAAACCATTTACAGATAGAGATTTTTTTATTTTTTATTTTTTGTTATTTTAATGCCTTGTTATGCTGATTCCAAAACACCTTACATTTCTCTTCTATGTTTATAATGAGTTTTGGGCTTATTAGATATTTAATCGGTAATTATACAGATTTTTTATTTTTCAATATTTTTTTTTTATGTCTCCTTATGCTGATTCCAAAACACCTTACATTTTCTCTCTATCTTTATAAATGGCCGAGTTATGGGCTTATTAGATATTAAATCGGTAATTATACAGATTTTTTGTTTTTCAATTTTTTTTTTTTTCATGTCTCGTTATACTGATTCCAAAACACCTTAAATTTTCTCTCTATCTTTATAAATGTGATTTATGTAGTTTAACATATGATGCTAAATTTTAGGTTATTAATAATGTATGCAATGGCCAACAAAAATAAACATTTATAAAAAGCTTTATAGATCCAAATCTTTAGGTTTACAATGCCTCATCTCCTCAATAATTTTCTGAAAACGGTCCACATTCCTGTAACTTTGTCTCCACATGAACTCAGCACACGTAGGAGTCGAGTAGTTTTCTTGAGGTAGCACACATTAACTTGTTTTTTTACTTCCTTGCACCAAGTAAAGGAAGTATTGTAATCGCGAAAGTTTTCAGATTTCAACGGAAATATCCATTTTGACCATCCCTGAATCCATTTTGACTAGGTTCGTCGTGGCGTCTGTACGTACGTCCGTACGTACGTTCGTTCGTATTTCGCATAACTCAAAAACGGTTAGCCGTAGAAAGTTGAAATTTTGTGTTTAGGATTGTTGTAAAATCTAGTTGTGAACCTTCTTTTTTAGTCACTACAGGATTACCGTAAGTGGTACTTTACTTATAGGTCATTATTGATTTTCATCAAAAATTATATTAAAATATAATGAAAAATTTCTCAAATTAAGTATATAAGATTTACATATTAATATAAATAACATAATAAATTTTCATTATCTCAAATTTGGTAAATTAGATTTTTATATCAATATAAGTAATATAATTAATTTTAGTTGAAATTGAAGAGCAGAAATGGGTACTATACTTGAAGGTCATAATAAATTTACATCAAAAGGTATATCGACATTTAATGCAGAGATCATATGGTCGGAAAAGAAATTTGAAGCTTGTCACAAGATGTTCGCCGTGAGAGTGCCGAACTGTGTTAATTAAAAAAACTGCGTTAATGCAAGTAGGCTGTGATATAAAATGATACAGAGGAAATATTTGATGTGCACTTCACTAGGAAAAATTTTTGCGGACGGATTTTTTTTATTCGATATTTGGATTCACCTCAAATTTTGAGGGGGGGTTACAAAAAAATTTTCCTTGGTCGATTCCAAAGGTCTATTATTGAAAATAATAAACCAAAACCATTTACAGATAGAGATTTTTTTATTTTTTATTTTTTGTTATTTTAATGCCTTGTTATGCTGATTCCAAAACACCTTACATTTCTCTTCTATGTTTATAATGAGTTTTGGGCTTATTAGATATTTAATCGGTAATTATACAGATTTTTTATTTTTCAATATTTTTTTTTGATTTCTCGTTATGCTGATTCCAAAACACCTTACATTTCTCCTCTATGTTTATAAATGGCCAAGTTATGGGTATATAAGATCTTTAATCGGCAATTATTATAGATTTTTTGTTTTTCAATTTTTTTTTTTTCATGTCTCGTTATGCTGATTCCAAAATACCTTACATTTTCTCTCTATCTTTATAAATGGCCGAGTTATGGGCTTATGAGATCTCTAATTTGCCGCCATTTCGAAACAAACAGACGGATTGTAATGTCGAGCTCCGAGGATCATCTCGGGGTGACCTGTGACTTTGGTCCGAATCTCAAGAAAATCGGTCCAGTAGTCTCAGAGAAAAGCCACGGACGGACGGATTTTTTTTTATTCAATATTTGGATTCTACGTATCTTGAAACGTAAAACCTCAAATTTTGAGGGGGAGTTACAAAAAAATTTTCCTTGGTCGATTCCAAAGGTCTATTATTGAAAATAATAAACCAAAAACAGCAATTCTAAATACATTTTTGTATTATTATACATATTAAATTAAATGTAATATAAATTAGTATTATAAAGTATTAATGAATTATGAATTTAATTAAGACAAGAAATCAAATACATGTTTGATATAATCCATTTAAACCTTGGTGAGTACCAACATGTATTTGATTTTTTGTCTTAAATAAATTCATAAATCATAAATGTTTTATAATACTGATTTATATTAAATCTAATTTAATATTTATAATGATACCAAACTATATTTTGAAATGCTTATTTCTGAATTTTTTGTGTGTTTTTAGAACTGAGGATGAATGTATACCATTCGAAACTAGTTTTCAATAAAAACAAAATTATAGAAGTGGCAAATAATTTATCAATCCCTTATTTGCATTTTCTATGCCTCTATGCATTACAATCCACTATTTAGGGATTGATAAATTATTTGCCACTTCTATAATTTTGTATTTATTGAAAACTAGTTTTGAATGTTATGCATTCATCTTCAGTTCTAAAAATACACAAACATTCAAAAAACAGCAATTCAAAATACATGTTTGTATTATTATACATATTAAATTAAATGTAATATAAATTAGTATCGTAAAACATTTATGAATTATGAATATGAATTATTATTCTTAATTCATAAATGTTTTATAATATTAATTTATATTACATTTAATTTAATATGCATAATAATACCAAAATGTATTTTTAATTGCTTATTTTTGAATTTTTGTGTGTTTTTAGAATTGAAAATGAATGTATAATAATCCAAAACTAGTTTTCAATAAAAACATAATTATAGAACTGGCAAATAATTTATCAATCCCTAATTTACATTTTCTATGCCTGTAAGCATTACAATGTACCATATTATTGCAATTTGATTATATGGGTAAACAATATTAACGAATTACAATTTTTCAAAAATTATAATGGTATTATATATTATATTATATTATATTAATATATATTATATTATGATTTACATGTATTAAAATCATAATCGAATAATCTTAGACAAGTAGGAGGAAACCAGTCTCCTTATCTAAGATCGAGCCCTGATAAAGACCTACAGTGTGGATGGATTATTCACTGGAATTCATTGAATAATTTGAGCCATTTAACTTAAAAATTGGTTCTGTAGTTCGCTCAAAAAATCGTTAGATCTCCTCAAACGGGGAGATTAAACACATTTAATACAACGTTTCTTTAGTATTTTATGCTCAAAATGTTTCAAAACACTCACGGGACCACAGCGAGTAATTTGATCCATCATACTTGAAAATCGGTTATCAAATCATCTCTCAAAAAATCGTTAGATAGCCTCAAACGAACAGATTTAATACATTATTTCTTTATCAGCTGACATCCGCATAATGGCATAGAAGGATCAATCTAATTAGGGTTTGATAAATTATTTATCACTTCTATAATTTTGTTTTTATTGAAAAATAGTTTCAAATGTTATACATTAATCTTCAGTTCAAGATTTAAGTAGATTATATCGAACAGAAAAGGATACATTGGTTTGTTCTGGCACTGAACTAGTAATGGATTTTTTTGTTTCTATTACTAGTTCAATGTGAGAACAAACCAATTCAGCCTTTTCTCTTTGATATAATCTATTTAAACCTTGAACTGAAGATGAATTTCTAACGGAGGGAGTTTTTATTGACCGTATAGGTATATTGAAAGGGAGAAGTTGGTCAGGAGGGGCGGTCAAAGAGTTCCACTATTATAAGTAAACTTATGTATTTTGTGCCGACGGTTCGGCCTAAGTTTTAGGCCATCTTCAGGACTGAGAGGCGTGTGGTCAAGTGCCAACTGAGTTGGAGAAGAAGATTTGAAAGTTCAGGACCTATTTTGTGTTTACCTAATGTTAAATATTAATTTTCAATAAAACATTTATTTTTTTATATATAAATACGATTTCTAAAAAATAACAGTTGCTAAAAAAGTAATTGTCGATACTTAAGTAAAAAAAAAAACCTTTGATCCATCAGACCTGAAAATCGGTTGATCCAGTCCCTCAAAAAATCGTTAAGGTAAACTTTCGCTGGTACTGCCCGCCGTTGCGGCCGGCAAAGTTTGCTGGCAGTTTACTACTACTTTGACTGAATAGGTAGGGACATATTTAGCTGGTACTGCCCGGCAGTGTAGGTATGACGTCATACCTATACTGCTGCGTCCTGACCATTCCAGAAGGAGTCATACTGCCTCAGACGCGACGGTTCCCGTTTGTCATTTGAAACAATTTCATTTAACAAAAAGGGATTTAGTTAGTTCCGTCTATTAGAATTTGTAAATCAGTTTCAAGTACTTTATGACCACAAACATAAGGACTTTCGGAATGTGATAGTAAAAAATAAAGTGTGGAAAAACATATTATTTTATTTTTATTTTTATATTCATACATTATTATTATTATTATTATTGTATTAATAAACAATAAAGAAACCTCGACAGACGAGCTTTGTTCATTGTCTAAAATACCTAACAAATATCTATTTTTACATAACATAACAATATATATGTTGTACATATATAGTTGCATATCTATAAATAAACGTATTCATTTATCGATAATTTGTATGTATCTAAATAACATATAATTTCAAAGGTTTTAAGGATATACTATATAATTATAACGATATAGTATGACTAGTGTACACGAGCGAGAACCCTCGCATTAGATATCTTCTAATCCCTAATTCCAAGTATAAGCGATATTAGGAAAACATATTTCTTCGTATAAACAATATAATATTATCAAGAAAGTTTATTTAACACACACATTTGGTGAAGCTACATAGTTTTTAATGACTATGTTGGAGTTTGAGTTCATACTTAATAAGTAATTAGATTAAACCACTGGAAAACATCTCTTCAATTTAGCAGCTAGGCAATTAGATTCAGCTATACCATTTTCTATGTGTAGTATTCATATTTAACAGTGTCCTTTATGGTTGGACAGATGAAAGAATATATATTTTCCCACTCATTAAAAGTTTTTGTAAACAGATTCAAATTGATATAAAGTTGCCATGACGACGGCAAGATGGCATAGGGCCCGTGCCGTGCGGACATATAGCGTACATCATCTCGAAAACAGTAGGTTTTAGAGCTTTAAAGCGCTTTCCGCAGGAACGTATGTGTATGTGATCTTGATGCCCGCCTCAAAATCTTTAAAACCCAACTTATCCCGTCTCGATCCGCCGACTCTCAGCCGTCAAAGCTTAGAAACCTCCCAATTTTGTCATCACTTTTATTAAGCCCTTTTAAGATTTTAAGAAACAAAATTAGAATTCGTCACATCTCCATGAAAAATTCCCTTTCTTTTGATACCTCACCCGTCAAAATCCATCGCTCCTGAGAGCCGAAAAAGGGATCTATACTACCGTAATAATATATAGTAGTGATAGTGATTAGTGATAGTGTACATATACATATAGGAGAGGTTATAACATTATAGGTTATGCCAGAGTGGGCCACTGCGGTCGGCAGTTTCAACGAAATATAGAAGCAGTAACAGTGAAACTCTACCTTTAGATACATACTAACGGTCAAGCTAAACATATTATGTTCCTTGTGGCTTCGCCGTAGTCGGGTAATAAAAAAAAATATGCTGAAAATATTGTTTTGGTTTATTATTTTCAATAATAGACCTTTGGAATCGACCAAAGAAAATTTTTTTGTAACCTCCCCTCAAAATTTGAGGTTTTACGTTTCAAGATACGTAGAATCCAAATATCGAATAAAAAAAAATCCGTCCGTCCGCGGCTTTTCTCCGAGACTACTGGACCGAGAAAAGCCGCTACTGGAATTTCTTGAGATTCGGTACCAAAGTCACAGGTCACCCCGGGATGATCCTCGGAACTCGACATTATAATCTGTCTGTTTGTTTCAAAATGGCGGCCGATTAGAGATCTCATAAGTCCATAATTCGGTCATTTATAAAGATAGAGAGAAAATGTAAGGTGTTTTGGAATCAGCATAACGAGACATGAAAATAAAATATTGAAAAATAAAAAATCTGTATAATTACCGATTAAATATCTAATAAGCCCATAACTCGGTCATTTATAAAGATAGAGAGAAAATGTAAGGTGTTTTGGAATCAGCATAACGAGATATGAAAAAAAAATATTGAAAAATAAAAAATCTGTATAATTACCGATTAAATATCTAATAAGCCCAAAACTCGGTCATTTATAAAGATAGAGAGAAAATGTAAGGTGTTTTGGAATCAGCATAACGAGACATGAAAAAAAAATATTGAAAAATAAAAAATCTGTACAATTACCGATTAAATATCTAATAAGCCCAAAACTCGGTCATTTATAAAGATAGAGAGAAAATGTAAGGTGTTTTGGAATCAGCATAACGAGACATGAAAAAAAAAAAAAAAAAAAATTGAAAAACAAAAAATCTATAATGATTGCCGATTAAAGATCTTATATACCCATAACTCGGCCATTTATAAACATAGAGGAGAAATGTAAGGTGTTTTGGAATCAGAATAACAAGGCATTAAAATAACAAAAAAGAAAAAAGAAAAAAAAACGAAAAAGAAAAAAATCTCTATCTGTAAATGCTTTTGGTTTATTATTTTCAATAATAGACCTTTGGACCTTTTTTGGTGTTTTGGTGATCCAAAGTGGTTTGGTGATGTTTTGGTGATTGGACCTTTTTTTGGTGACCCGTTTGGTGCTTTTAATGTATTTTAACGAAAGCTAACGAAAATCCCTACAATACGAACTAGAAATCATCTAAATCGGACCATTATTAGCTGAGATATAGCTTAATGAACTTCGTTTTTATTTTTTCCTAGTGAAGTGCACATCAAATATTTCCTCTGTATCATTTTACATCACAGCCTACTCGCATTGACGCAGTTTTTTTAATTAACACAGTTCGGCACTCTCACGGCGAACATCTTGTGACAAGCTTCAAATTTCTTTTCCTTTGGTACCTACTACTTCATATTTTTTACTTTGACAGAATAGATATTTTTGTGGAATAATAAACAAGGGGAATAAATAAGTGGAAATAATAAACCATTGTGTAATAATTTGCAGCGTTTTTTAATTTCCAATCAGTCCGTGTATGAAAACTTTTGCTAGTCACTGTATATAGTAAATTTAATCCTTCCTCCTTGGGTATATGATCGGAGACTACCGACTAAATTGCCTAATGAGACAGATGAAAGAGAACTCCCCTATTTCCCCCCTTGGTCCCCCTCCCCGGGGCTAGGCCTGATGCAATTATGAATAAAGTTGTTAATGAGACGGCCTAAAAGGATCTTGATCCTCCCGGGCAACTTTTAACCGGCTTTATAGAGGGCGCTGGGCGCGCTGACCCCAACTCGATTTGGGCTAATGCCGGCCTCGGCTAAGGTCATCAAATTCGTTAGCCACCTGTGAAACTTATTTACGTAATATTAACGCCCGCTTCCGGATTTGCATGTTTTACTTATCCTACGCTCATATTTACCGCCGTAGGGAAAAACCAATTTGGATTAACCGTACAGTTACGGAGATCTGGTTCCCAGAATGGATCTGTCACTCTCTGAGCTTAGTTTTAACAATTCGCCCTGGAAATGAACTTTCATCAGCATTCTATTCCATTTCGTTACATTTATTCCCTTTATTTATTAATTTATTTTTTTAATTTACTGCATTAAATTACAGAGGGCAACACTACTATGAACGTAAACAAAAAATATTGTTTTATTTTAATTTACATATTAATTTATATATATATATATATATATATATATATATATATATTATTTGTGTGTATATATATATATATATATATATATATATATATATATATATATATACACACAAATAAAAAAAACTTTAAAAAACATGGAATGTTTATGATCGAAAAAAATAAGTTTGTACAGTGTTAATGTGATGTGTTTACATAGATTTAAAAGAAAATATAAGTAAAAATTAACTTAGTTTCAAATTAACTCGTGAAATAAAACATTGAGAAGTAACTATTTACGTTCTTTTATTTATATGCGGTATAAGCTTATATATTTATGTATTTATAAACTTCTATGTAGCTTGGGTATTCCCAATTTTTACTAACTTCAGTCAAGTTATTAAATGCATATGTAATTGATTAACAAATAACAATAGTAGTTACGTAACGTAACATTTATACGGCAAACAATTTAAAAGACTATGAAACAAAGTTACATGGAATTAAATAGTTACACGTAACTAAAACTTACGAGAGCAGGAGTGGAGAAGTTGTATAGGTATACTGATGTACTTCTCGCTAGTTAATAATTCCTCTCCAACTAGCGGGATGAATGTTATCAAACTCTCCCCTCCCATAGAATCCTAGGAATTCGACATTAATTCGATACCCAATTACAAGTGATACCCTTCAAGTCGGGCATGTTAATTAATAATAAAGCCTCATAATGGTCATCATTAGCGAAGCGGGTATAATGTACGGTATTCCTGGTACGAATTCATTCGTAATAAAACAATGAATAATAATGAATCATAAAATCAGATACATTTATTTAATTAATGAATGAGAAGCGAACAATTAAATGGAATGGACTCCAACACAAAGACATAAGTCTCTTAAATAGCAGTAAATAACTAACCAGTCTACGTTTCGCTGTTTCAAGCATCATCAGGACAAAAAAAATATATGGTCACATAAATGTAGAACAGAGATAGCACATCTCAAATCAACAATTTAAAAGAGACGAATCAAAACGAGATAAGATATTCGGGGGAGAGAATATAATAAGAAGACAAGTAATCACCTTAGTGTAATCCTATAATCGCTTTTTACATTGTGCATACATTTTAAGGATAAGAATGAAAATAGGATCAAAAATTATTATTAAAAATATAAAAATTATGTTAGTGGGTATGAAAATCATGTTTTTTTCAGAAATTTCAGGGAAAGAGGCCTATACTCTGGTAAGAAGTCTATGTTCAACTATTTTGAATGATGTACTACATCTATTTTGTTATCCAGTTGACGTCCGCATGATAATATAGAAGTATCAATCTAATTAGGATTGATAAATTATTTGCCACTTCTATAAGTTCTTTTTATTGAAAATTAGTTTCAAATGTTATACATTCATCTTCAGTTTTAAAAATAAACAAAAATTCAAAAATAAGCAATTCGAGATACAGGTTGATATTATTATAAATTTTAAATTAAATGTAATTTCATTTATTTAAATTTGATTTAATTTAATTTAATATGTACAATAGTACCAAACTGTATTAAACGTAATTTAATTTATTTAAATTTATATTACACTTAATTTAATATGTATAATAATACCAAACTGTATTTTGAACTGCTTATTTTTGAATTTTTGTGTGCTTTTAGAACTGAATATGAATGTATAACATTCGAAACTAGTTTTCAATAAAAACAAAATTATAGAAGTGGCAAATAATTTATCAATCCCTAATTTTGTTTTTACTACTTCACTTTTAGACTGTTGAATTGAGATGTACATTCTCTGACCTACATTTATGCAATTTCATCACTTTCTGTTATGATGCCTGAATTGACGTTGACTATAGTTGCCTTGTCGAAATTAGGGACATGGGATCTGCACGATTCAATCCAACTAGAATTTTTTTTTTTTTACTTTCCCTTACCTACATACGAAGTATATAGTAAGGGGAAGTATTGCGATCGTGAAAATTTTCGAATTCGAGTTTTCAACGGAAATACATGTTTTAAGGTCCCCTGAGTCCAAATGACCAAGTCTCGCAAAATGGTCTGTGTGTATGTGATCAGTCTAGCTCAAAAACGGAAAGCTGTACGATACTGAAATTACATATTTAAGGTTAGCACATGCATGTGATGTTACAGCAACATTTTCGTCAAAATCGACTAACCGGAACTGCCACTTTATATAATCGATTTTACACATTTTTACAATTTTCTCGAAAACGGCTCTAACGATTTTTATTTAACTTGCCTAAATTATTCTTCATAAAGACCTTTAACTTTTCATATATATGGTACATCACCGAGTAATTGCAGGGAAAAAAAGTTATGATGAAAAGAATATTTTATTTACGCATAACTTCAAAAGCGTGCAATTTATGGTAAATCATCTATAGACTTATATGAAAGATAATTAAATTATCTAAAAAACAATAAAAGAATCATCAAAATCGGACCAATAATAGCAAAGATACAGCGCATCGGACTAACCGGAAATAGCTATTATATTAGGGATATTACACTTTTTTACAATTTTCTCGAAAACGGCTCTAACGATTTTGATGAAACTTGCCTAAATTATTCTTCATAAAGGTCTTTAACTTTTCATTTATGTAGTAAATCACCGAGGAATAGCAGGGAAAAAAGTTATGATGAAAAGAATATTTTATTTGTGCATAACTTAAAAAGCATGCATTTTATAGTAAATGATGTACAGAATTATATGAAAGGTTACTACAGTATCTAAAAAAAAAAATCATCAAAATCGGACCAGTATTAGCAAAGATACAGTGCATTTTATGAGGAGCATAAAATAGATGGATAACCGAGCGCATCCGAAAGGAGATAGATGCGACCGAACCTCCTCCCACCAATCCGCCAATCTGTTGTAAACAATTCGCTCTGTAACAAAGTAATTTAAGAATACAAAAACGGAAATTAACTTAATAATTTCTACTATCGCATTATTTAATTGAAAGAAAATGTTTCCATAGAAACTAAACCAGCAACTTTTAAAATATATTTGCAACTTGACTAAGTTAAAATATTTAGGTAGTGTACAGAATTGTTGTACTAAAATTGTTTTAAAAACTATTTTATTATACTTAAGTGGGATGCTGCTGAGTTTATTTCAAGCATTGTTTATGTGAACTTTTTAAAATTATATTAAAAAGATAATTATTGTAGGGTGGTAAGGGAAAGTTGTGTGATGCGCGCACCGCACCAGATTTTTTTACAATAGTCTGGATACCTGATCTCAGACTATCAACAAAAACGTCTTCAAGGTTGCAAGGTATGTCAAAGAAGGATTTTGGAAGCCAAAGTAAGTGCATGAAGTTCCTAATTTAGAAGTTCCTAATCCTAATAGTTATTAATTACGATAAACCAATGTTAACAGAAGCAAAGATAAGTTAAAACTGGTAGCTGCGCGTAATTATTTTTAATTATACACTTATTATTTGAACTTAATAAAAGATTTATCAACCTCAATTTTTTATTATTTTTACGTAATATATTTAAAATTGAAATGGCAGGAAGAGAGCACTGCTGGTGTAGTGGTATCATGCAAGATTCCCATTCTTGCGACTCGGGTTCGATTCCCGGGCAGTGCATTTTAATTTTTTTTTAATTATTTGTTTAACCTATGTTCTCTTATAATTAACCAATTAAATTGAATTAATAAGTAATTTTATATTCACAAGGAATATTAAATATGTAACATATAAATTGTTATTAAAATTTAACTTCAATTTATTCCTAATTTCTTCAGTTACTATTATTATAATGGATAATTATTTATGACGCTATTAAAAGTTCAACAAAACATCAAAAATCGACTTGAGTGTTTAGAAATTTATCTTATATTTCAAAAATTCAAATATAATTACTAATAAATTCCAACATTTATAAATTTAAAGAAATTATAACACAATGATTTTAAAAAATATAAAATCATAACTAAATAAATTTATATATAGATTAATTTGTTAACATATAAACAGTTTTATAACATTAACAGGTTTTGTTAGGAACAACAATATTTAATTATAATTGAATAATAAAAATTTCATTAAACTTTTTTTAACCTCATCAAATATTTTTCAGTAATTATGAGGAAGTAATATAAAAAAATATTAATAAATCGACAATTAAAAAAAACAACCTTTCACTATTTTAAAATTGACATACATTTTTTTTAATTGCATTCCAATGTATAATAAAACTAAAATATTGCAATTTTCCAACTATCATTTAATAAATCTATTGTAATTCTTCATCTCCAGTCTTCGAAATGGAAACAAGGGAATGCTTCTTCGCTTAATATGCTTCTTTTTCTTATCTTATTTAAATGTATTGTTTTTTAATTTATTTTTGTACATCATTGCAAATATTAACTACTATAAATGGAAATTGTGGAAAGATAATTTCTTAAATTTTAAACCATTCATTCAAGTTTAAATAATCTTAAATCAATTATTTAAATCTTCAATTGCCTTAAACCTGTGATTTAATGCTAGGAAAACTAATTTAAATTTTCCTATTGGTTTTTAAATAACTCCTAAATCAAAAAGTTTTAACAATGCTTATTCATGAGATAATTGATTTGAAAAATTTTACTCAGCAAAATGGTCAGTAAAACTCTTTCATCAGATAGCTACTGTTTTGTTGTTAATGGATAGCAGAATTAATCATTATTTTAATAAAAGTGTAATAATTGAAGTGTACAGGGAAAAAATTAGGAATGTAACCATTTTAAATTTATAGAAAATCTAAATTAAACGCTTAAAGATCAGAAACAAATAAAGAGTTTCCAAAAATAATAAACACCTACTAAGCTCTATGTAAAGTGTTAATGACAAAAATTATGCTATTTCAAATTTAAAAACTAAATTGAACCATCCTTGTTCACTTAAAATTTGATGATTTTTGTTTCAGTCGATGGTGTATAACGATTGATAACATATCAGTGGCAGTTGTCAAAAAAACAAATTTTTAAAAAAAATATTAGACCAATATTTTAAGTAAATGTTGAATTTTAATTTTAAAAATTTCAATATTTAAAAATAAAATATATGTAAAAATAATATGTATAATACATGTGAAAAATATATATATATATATAATACATAATACAGGATATTTAAAATGTTGTAGAATTTCAAATCGTTAATCACAAAAATTATTTTGGCTTACACTGTTTTGATGACTCTTTAAACTTGAGGTAGTGTTCAATCTAATGATGTGAAACATAAGTTCTTATATCTCTAAAAATTTGTTGAATCTGTGAAATGCATAATGTATGTTTATTTATTGACGATTTTAACAAACTAACATTAGTTTACACCTTATCAATCGGAATCATTTTTTATTAATTTTTTTAAAGTTGTGCTCGCTCTATAAATGTGAATATATGAATTCACATCTTAAATAAGAAGAATTGTTTCCATTGTTCAATTTTTATTTAATTATTTATATACATGTTGGGCTTTTCTTATACTGCCTTTACTACCTTTCCAATGACTTCCTCGGTCATTTTTGCCTACAATATACTGCAATTTTAAAACATCAATTTTTTATAAAAACAAAACAAATGTATACCACTGATATGATTTTAAAATGACCTATTAATCTAAATAAACAATAATACAAATAAGTTAATGTTTGAGTTAAAAAGTGGATTAAAATAATTTTACTAACAAGAAATTAAAATAATGAAGGAGAAATGAATAAATGAAAAAGAAAACGATGCAATTCAAGATTTTAGTTTTAATTTATAAACTATTCTTGGTAGTTCTTCTGTAAAGATCTCAGTATCGAAAGGAAATTAAGAATTAAAGAAAAGATCTGGTTTTAAACAGGGCCAATATACAAAACTAAATAGAATTAGGTTTATCCAAAGAAAACATTTTGTAAAATCACTTCAATATCTGGTCGCATAAAATTGACTTCAATATATTCACTATTCACTATTATTGACTAAAAATAATAAAATAATAATAATAATAATAATAATAAAAAAATATATTAAAAAGTAGTCATTAAAATATCTAATGTAACTGTGATGAACAAACAATACATAACTTGAAATGCATCATAACCACCAGCCAATGTTTGAAATAAAAACAATACAATTGATTTAACATAATCTACTAAATAGTCAATAGCGGCCATTGAAGTAAAAATTATATTGCTATTTTTTTATCTTTTATTCAAACATTTTTAAATTTCATTTTATATTAAACACTTTTTTTGTTTGTTTTTTTCATTCCACATGTTTTGCATAATATTATGGTTAGGTAAATGGTTTCACAACATAAAAACATATGTGTATTCCTAATTTTGATTTTGCTTCTAGTATGACAGAGACTGGTGTATATTTAAAAACAAAAACTACCTTTCAAAGAAATTTTAAAATTCATTCTAGTTATTAAATAAATATCTCTCTCACCTCCTCCCCCTCGCCCCTCGACCCTTAAAAAAGAAAGACCATTTGCAATGATTAAACATAAATCTTTTAATAATACTCATCGACAGTTTTAACAGCCCTGATACAATATGTTAAACTAAACATAAAGAAGCCTGAAGAGGAAGTTTGCTTTTTAGTTAGTATAAAATTACTGAATCGAATTGGGTGAAAATTCGTGGAATGATTTTAAAAGGTAATTGAAAAAATGATCTGAGCTAAATTATATAAATTTCATTTATAAATATTAAAATTTCAGCTATGAATCCATGTGAAAAAAATATAACGTGACTTACACAATAAAAACGTTCAATTCACACACATATAAAAATAAAACAAATCTATACTTAACGTCGCTAAAGATCATTTTCATTTACTCCATATTTATATATTTATTTTATTTACTTTTTTTTATTGTGGGACTTTTTATAAATTTCGTATTATTTTTCACCAAACAGTTCTGTTTTAATTAATCAGATAAATTTGATTATTACAGTTAAATCTTAGGATTATTTTTTTTAATTCATTATATTTCATTTCATAAAATAAAATTATATTTATTAGTACGGTATTTATTATATTGATTCAAAAGGGTTCTCTATGTTATATCATTTATTGTATTTCAGGAAAACAAATTTAAAATACCCTATTTTAAAATTGAATTTTCTTTATGAACCATGTTGAAACCGTCAACACTTGACAGTTGTATTGTTCTCTCGTTACAGTTGGTCTAGCATGAATGATTTTTCTTTAGTACTGTAAATTGTTTCCTGAAGCAATGGATGAAAAATTAGAATCATACCGACGTAAAAAATCTCGAGAGTTGTTGAAAACAAAAATCAAGAATATGGCATCAGTACTGTTAACAACAATGAATGTTTTATCAACAAAACATAAGGCTTCTAATAATGAAAGTAGAAAGGAGCTAGAAAAAGATTCACTGGATATGGATTCTTCCCAAAACTCAAAGACATTCAATATAGTAAATTTAAAGACATTTCTGATGTTTATTTTATGGTTGGCGACTTATTTTTATTCTATACATATTGAGTTTGGAGCTGTTTATTTTTGCATTTGTGCTCTCTTGTTCATATATTTTAATACAAGGACTGGAAAAAGACAGAGGGATGAAATAAGTGCTTATTCAGTTTTTAACAGAAACTGTGAAAGGATTGATGGAACATTTAGTGCTGAGGAATTTGAAAAACAATTAAGATTAGGAATGTTATAGTTTATTATACTGTGATATGAAGATTAAAATGAAACCTTTAATTACTTGGTTTTTATTGTTGTTCCAAGTCAATAAATCTCATGGTCATGCTCTCATTTTATTTCTATTGTTTTATATATCTTGCTCAGTTTAAATATTTATTTTTTTGTAAGATTACAATATTTTATTATATAGGTTGGTGTAGGGAAGTGGTGTTCCCATCCCCCAGTCGTTGGTCCTCCAGGTTGGGGGAACACTAATACTGACACTCACACAGTATACTAAACACAACACACTACACTCATCCGTACACTACAGACTAAGGCCATTCACAGTATACACCCTAAGGTCACCTTTCCTAGGTAGCCGCCCTGGACGGGGAGTTTGTCAGGGTGCTCTGAGGAGGCAGCCCCTCCACCTGAACAGAGGGCAGCGGGCCAATAACCCACTCCCCTTAAATTTTACTTATCACAAAATGGAAAATGGTTTTTACGACTTGCTACCTGGAACGTGTGAGGATTGAATGGGAAAGAGTGTGAGCTGATGGATGAAATCAGAAAGGCGCTAGTGGATCTTCTTGGAATCACTGAAACAAAGAGGAAGGGTAAAGGTGAACTAAGAAAAGAAAGAAACATGGACGAGCTTCTTGAATCAGAGAACACCAATAGCCTTTAAAAAAATACAAAGATAAGAGAAAGGAGGCCAAACAAAAAGTTCTATTGGCAAAACGGAAATCATGGGAGGACTTCAGCAACAGGCTCGAAGAAAATGAAAAGGAGAACCAGAAAGTTTTCTACAAAGTTCTCAAAAGCATGCGGAAAGAGAGACCATCAACACTGAAAAGAATCAAGGCCAGAAATGGAAATATCATCAAGACATAATGGAAAGATGTAGATAATATTTCAGAGAATTGCTGGCTGGCAGAGATCCAAGTCATAATGAGGCCCAAAACGTGGAGGTTCCTTCCTGGGAAGAGGATGATTACATCAGCGAAGAGGAGCTAGATGAAGCTATATCCAAAATGAAAATCGGTAAGTCAGCAGGGCTAGATGAAATCCCTATAGAAATGATGAGATATATGGGTAGCAAAGGAGAGGAGATTTCTCTTCATCTTCTAAACCTTGTTTGGAAACAAGGCCTTTGACAGAGTAAGGAAAGAGGATATAGTTAGGGCCCTGGCCGAGAAAAGGATAAATAACGGTTTTCTTCTAGCGGTGAGCAGTCTCTACCACAAAATGAGGAGTGTAGTAAGAACAAACAACCAAACCTCCCGAGAATTTGAGACCAGCCTGGGGATAAGGCAAGGATGCAGCCTGAGCCCCCTTTTATTCATATTAGTTCTGGATCTAACACTAAAGAGAGCCAAGGAGAGGATGCGGAATTTTCACCTAGGACACTGGAATATGTAGCCCACTCTGTATTCTGTACTCGCATTTGCCGGTGACCTCGTTCTTTTGGCTCCCGATGACCAAGACCTACAGAAAAACATAAATACCCTCAAAGAGGAACTAAGCACTCTTAACATGGTATTAACGTTAGTGGCGTATTGGAAGAAAGCCACACAGGGTTATGAGGGTATTAAGCGTAGATAATGAGAGATTGGAGCAGGTTACAAATTTAAAATATTTGGGTGCTCATCTCAATGAGTCTGGATACGTAGAAGAAGAGTCGAGGCAACGAATGGGAGCGGCAGAGCGAATTTTCGGGACCGTCCGGCGAGGCTTCCTCAACCGCAGAGAAGTTTCTTAGAGGACAAAAATCGACGTTCCTTCCCATCCTATCATACTCCTCTGAATCCTGGACCCTAACTACAAGCAATGGAAATGCGCTAACTGCGAAAAGTTGAAGGAAAGACTAGACGAGACAGGATTCGCAACACTACCATCCGAGCGAGTCTCAAAATAAAGCCCGTGGAAAGAATTCTGGAAGAACAAAAGTTAAGGTGGTTCGGTCACCTTCTCAGGATGAGCCAAGATAAAGTTGCCAGAAAGACTTATGAGACTCAAGTGGAAGGCCCCGAATATCCTGATCGGAAGGAGTGCGGGAAGCGTTCCAATGACGGGAATAAGACTGGAGCAGGAGGAGGCAACTGGTACAGGAGAGGACAACCTGGTCCAGATTCTGCAAAGGACAACCTCGCACTGCCTAAGCGGTAAAAGAGGTTTTGGATTATGATGATGATGATGAATTTTCTTTATAATTCTTAAAAACTAATTACAACGACATTTATAGCTCTGTTTCCCTACTTCAAGTTGTAATCTTAATTTACTACAGAATTAGAGGACATAGAGGATAAATAAGTAAAAAAGAATAAAAGCACAGGAAGCAATTAAAAATATGTGACGATTTATTTATGATTTATATACAAAATAAAGTTTGTTAATTAAGATAATAAAATAAATTTAAAAAAAAAATAGCCAATTTTCAGAAGATATATATATATATATATATATATATATATATATATATATATATATATATACACATACATATATAAAAAAAATGATAATCAGACGGCATTATTAAAATAATTATTGTAATGGTTGGAAAAAAAATAATAACCAACTTTGTAATGTAATATTAATATATTTTTTAGATAATACAACTTGAAAATGAACAATGTATTCCTGAAATATAATAAATTATATTTTCATTCCGTATATTCATTCATTCATTACTTCATCTCTTTATTTCCACCTGTTACAAATGATAGTGACAATTAGAAAATACGAGGATAAAAATATAGTTATGAGGAAGGAGCAATTCTTCCCGGTCTTGAATTAGCTCCTTAATTCACGAAAGTAGATCTTTCATCCAGCACGTTTTTTGTCGCCTCCTAAGGGGCATGTCAGCCGCAGCCATATTATATCGTTTATCAGCCTGTTATGTCCGTGAAGTTTATTATGAAAACAGAAATAAAGAGAACGCTTGTGCTGGTCTATCGACAGTTGGCTGTTGTAAATCGGTATGTCGAGTTTTGTTGTTTACGTACCAAGGAGCCTCTGTTATTAGTCTTAAAATATTGGATTGAAAAGATTTTAGTTTTTGTAAGTGCGACTTTTTTGTAGAAAGCTAAATCTGTGAGGCGTACGTTCATATGGGTTTTTAGTAGGTTAATGTAGATATTAAGTTTCTATCTAATTTTCAGTTTTGACCATAATAATAAACCATATAATAATAATATACAAATCATATAATCAATATTATTCTTTATTATTAGTATTTAATATTTAATAAGTTGAATATATATTATTCAATAACCTTCGTTATTGTTGTTTAAAAATTTAATTTTAATAATTTATTTGACGAAAGCCTTGATCAAGACTTTTTTAATGTAATACATTTTGATAAATATTATGATATATTTTTATTTAATATTTTAAATATGATAAATCGTTATATCCTGTCAGGAATAAACTGTACTGTAGAATAGTAATGGCAGATGTAAATCTGTAGTGTATGAAGATATAAAAAAAATTCATAAGGAATAATGTCATAATATTTACTTTAATGTTATTCCGAGTATAATAAAATCATTACAAAAATACGTTTTAAATATTCCGATTTGGATGGTTGCTAGTTGGAACTGTGACAAAAAGAACCAGTTACTGGCGAGGAACAGGAACAACTTGTCACTGGAACACTAATTTCTGGCTCTGTATCCCTCCAGCCAATCAGAATTATTTTTTAAATTTAACATTATATTGATTTTAAATACTATTAACCATTGCAATGGCCTATAAGAGAATATCCACATCCCTTGCTATCCTATATCTCCCATAAACACAGGAGCACCTTAATAAAGACAACCCAGGGGAAAGCCATTTTCCGCACAGTTACCCCATCCTCAGGGACCATATTTTTATTATTTGCTGTTGGAAGAGAAAACGGGTTATTATTTGTGAGATGGTCTATAAATCAGATGAGAGAGGCTAAGCCCCCGCCCTAAGTCAGGGGGTGAATATTGCCAATCTCTCCGCCCCTACGGTACTCGCTACTGTCTCAAAGTGAATTCTCCACGCCCCCCCCCCCAATTTAACTTCAACTTCACCCCTTTATCTATACAATATTTATGTCCCCTATTTCGATACTTTAGCCCCAAGTTTATATAATAAACTGTGTAATAGCCCGAGCCTTCACGGCTAGACGTTTGTCATACTCCAAGTCACTGGATGGTTATTCACTTCAAGTAAGGAATATTTCAAGGGTCGGTTCTTCTCCATATTGAAACCAAGATATTTTTAATATATATATATATATATATATATATATATATATATATATATATATATATAATAAAAATACCACTCACTCACTGATCACTATATCTCAAAAACGACAATGCCAACGAAGAATCAGCGTAACTAAGGTACCCGAGCCGATGCCTCTACCCAAGTCGTGGGTATTTTTCCTCACAGCTTCGAGATATTTTACACTATAAATATTCATCATTAAATATTTGTTATTCAGATATTATTGTTAATTATAAAGCATAGCAAACACAAAAAAAAATCTGGTGCGGTGCGCGCATCACACAACTTTCCCTTACCATCCTATAATAATTACCTTTTTAATATAATTGTAAAGAGTTCACGTAAACAATACTTGAAATAAATTCAACCAATGCTCTAAAAAAAAAAAATTGCTCATTTTAATTATATAAATAAATCATAAAACAGAAATAATATTAGGGATTGATAAATTATTTGCCACTTCTTAAATAAATATATATGAAGCACTTGAAATAATAAAATCCTTAAAATCCAATCCAGATTTTTACTTAAATGACCAAATAAATATCTCCAATAGTCCAATCTTAAATTTATTACCATCTATAACAGAAAAAACAATTACTCACAGGCATTACTGGATAAACCCTGACCCTTAAACCGTTTAGGTAAAAACATCCCACCTACCTTTTGTTCATTGTTAGCTCAATGCGAGAAGAAACCAGTACAAACTTTTCTGTTTGATATAATCCATTTAAACCTTGGTGAGTGCCAACATGTATTTGATTTCTTGTCTTAATTAATTCATAAATGTTTTATAATACTAATTTATATTAATGTAATTTAATATGTATAATAATACCAAACTATATTTTGAATTGCTTATTTTTGAATTTTTTGTGTGTTTTTAGAACTGAAGATGAATGTATAATATTCGAAACTAGTTTTCAATAAAACAAATTTATAGAAGTGGCAAATAATTTACCAATCCCTAATTAGATTGGTCCTTCTATACAATCATGCGGATGTCAACTGAAATAATATTGTTTTTCTGGTCGAATTTCGACTACTGGACGATTCTAGTGCATATTAAATGCCTATAAATGACGTGTAGAATTGGGCAGTAGTTAACTACATTAGTATTCTATGAAGGTGATTTGAAACGACAATCCGATGAATGAATTTTATTTTAAAATATTCAGATAGAAAAATATTGTTCACATGTGGTCGATATGCGTTACAAGGGCCAGAGGTTTTTGTTTCGTCCTCTTGAATGCACCCGAATGAATCCATCGCTCATATGAGATTGAAAGCGGCGATATAATTTATAGCGGAGTTATGTTAACTCCCGCTTAAACTTTTCGAGAGATTTCGGCCATTGAAGCCAGCCAAGTGTAGGGAATATCCGGGGCTTCTCTCATAACTTGTGCACAAGCTATCGAATTACAACAAGAGCGCAGTTTGGTTCCACGAAGCGGGGGCAAACCGAACAATACATCCGGTATAATTAGCCTAATGCGTTCGAGTATTTGTTGTTCCTCTAAGCCCACCAACAGCTAAATGAATACTTACTAACAATCTATGGCGGTCCAGTTGTGGGTTTACCTAACCAATACCTGTCCAATACGCAGTATCATTGAGCAAATATATTGTTCATCATTCAACATTGATTGAATTAATTATATCATAAATCACTTTAACTATATAAATATTTTTTTTTTTTTGTGTCAGGTTAAAGATACATTATTAATAACAAAAATATCTGATGTGGACAACACATGACTTCCTTGTACTCCTATTAAACTATAAACCGTTGGCTCAAAAAGTAATCCTCAATTTGATTACTAATTTTCGAAAATTGCAATATCTCAAAAACTAAACTCGGCGTCGCGACACCCATCTATTGATTGACACACACACATACTCTTATTTCTGGAGGTCTCATTCCGTTATTAAATGTCGGTTTTTTTTTTTTTCAGATGATAACTAGTTTCCAAGAGATTTCTTCGTGTTCCGTGACGACATTAAAACTGTCAATGTCACTAGATAAAGCATTAGAAATCGACAGTTTCTAAATTTTAAGCGGAAGAATTCACTTAACTTATATCTTATTCTCCTGCTGCAGACTTGTTCATCGCACAAATGGGGAGGAAAACCAGTATTATATGCCCAATATTAACACTTAAAATAAGTAATAAAAATGTTTAATTAGAGTATAAACAAAATCGCGTTTGTAACCTTTATTACCGAACCATATGATTTTTCCATTTAATTTTAATATAATTTTTGATGTAAGCTTATTATGACCTTCAAGTAAAGTACCCTTTTCGGCTCACCAATTTTAACCAAAATCTTGAAAATACATTCATATTGATATAAAAGTCCTATTTACTAAATTTTAAATGTTTTACATTATATTTTAATATAATTTTTGATGAAAGTCTAATATGACCTTCAAATAAAGTACCTCTTCCGGTTTTTCAATTTAGACCAAAATCTAGTATGTTATTTAAATCAATATAAAAAGTATAAATACTAAATTTGAGAAGTTTTGCATAATATTTTAATATCATTTTTGATGGAAATTAATTATGACCTTCAAGTAAAGTACCACTTCCGGTGATTAAGCAGTGACCAAAAAAGGAGGTTCACAACTAAATTTTACAACAATCCTAAATACAAAATTTCAACTTTCTACGACTAACTGAGTTATGCGAAATACGAACGAACGTACGTACGTAGATACGTATAGACGGCACGACGAAACTAGTCAAAATGGATTCAGGGATAGTCAAAATGGATATTTCCGTTGAAATCTGAAAACCGAAAATTTTTGCGATTACATTACTTCCTTTACTTCGTACAAGGAAGTAAAAACTTTTCAGAGAGCTTCATGGAAACAAGTCAAATAATAAGTTTTAGAGGGTCCCCGGAATCTCCCATCCTCTGGGATACTCTAACCACCAGACACCCCCCTTCCCGTCCTAACCAAAAGGAGCCTCGCAATTTCGTTTTGTCCAGGGCCCCGCTAAATCTAGATCAACAAACTACTGCATATAATACAATAGCCCAAATTTGTATCGGAGTACTAAGAACCCAAAATGTATTTGAAACTCGATTTTCTTTTTTAATTACCAATGATAAACCTTTGTAATCCAACAAGAAAAAACAAAATTAAACCTCCTCAAAATTTGACGTTTTACGTTTCAATATACGTAGAATCCTAAAATAGAATATCAAAAATCTGGTGCGGTGCGCGCATCACACAACTTTCCCTTACCGTTCTGTAAGAATTATCTTTTTGAAATAATATTAAAAAGTTCACATAAACAATGCTTGAAATAAACTCAGCAGCATTCCACTTCTTCACATCTTCTCCCAATTCAGTACAATAAAATAGTTTATTAAACAATTTTAGTACAACAATTCTGTGCACTACCTATATATTTTAACTTCGTCAAGTTGAAAATTTATTTTAAAAGTTTCGGTTTAGTTTTCATGGTAATATTTTCTTTCCATTAAATAATATGAAAGTAGAAATTATTAAGTTAATTTCCGCTTTTGTATTCTTTAATTACTTTATTACAGAGTATATTGTTTATAACAGATTGGTGGGAGTAGGTTCGGTCGCATCAGTCTCCTTTCAGATGCGCTCGGTTATCCATCTAGGGTCATGTGCTCCTCATAAAATACGCTGTATCTTTGCTAATACTGGTCCGATTTTGATGATTCTTTTTTTGTTTTTTAGATAATTGAATTACCTTTCATACAATTCTATACAAAAATTACTATAAAATGCATGTTTTTTAAGTTAAGCGCAAATAAAATATTCTTTTCATCATAATTTTTTTCGCTGTGTTTCCTCGGTGATATACTACATAAATGAAAAGTTAAAGGCCTTTAAGTAGAAGACATTAGGCAAGTTTCATCAAAATCGTTGGAGACGTTTACGAGAAAATTGTAATGTCCATGATATATCACCATTTCCGGTTAATCCGATGCGCTGTATCTTTGCTAATACTGGTCCGATTTTGATGATTCTTTTTTTGTTTTTTAGATAATTTAATTATCTTTCATACAATTCCTTACAAAAATTACTATAAAATGCATGCTTTTTAAGCTATGCGCAAATAAAATATTCTTTTCATCATAACTCTTTTCCCTGCAATTCCTCGGTGATTTACTTCATAAATGAAAAGTTAAAGACCTTTATGAAGAATAATTTAGGCAAGTTTCATCAAAATCGTTAGTGCCGTTTTCGAGAAAATTGTAAAAATGTGTAAAATCGATTATATAAAGTGGAACTTCCGGTGAGTCGATTTTGATGAAAATGTTGCTGTAACATCACATGCATGTGCCAGCCTTAAATACGTAATTTCATTATCTTACAACTTTTCGTTTTTAAGCTAGACTAATCACATACACAAAGACACAGACCATTTTGCGAGACTTGGTCATTTGGACTCAGGGGACCTTAAAACGTGCATTTCCGTCAAAAACTCGAATTCGAAAATGTTCACGATCGCAATACTTCACCTTATTAGATACTTCGTATATAGGTAAGGGAAAGTAAAAAAACCCGTTCGTCTGCTATCCATGGATTTTCTCCGAGACTACTGGCACCAGATTTGCTTCACAATTTAAAAATGGCATCCGATTAGATGTTTCACACATCCATATATCAGCTATTTATGAAGATTTATAAAGGAAAAATATAAATTGTTTTGGAATCATGATACTAAGGCCTAATAAAAAATAAATCAATAAAAATCAATACAAATAATTTTACATTTTTATTATTATTATTTTAAAAATTTATTTATAGATATTTGGAAGTAATAAACCATAGTGCAATAATTTGCAGAGTTTTATTTATTTATTATTATGGGCATAGGGCTGGGAGCAATGGCGCTATGCCAACACTTTTTTTATTAATTTTTTTTAGTAAAAAAAAAACAATTCCAACAATTTTTCAATATTATCACTTTATTTTTTTTGTTGGATATATAACTTTCTGGAAATAATAAACCATACTGCGTTTCTCAATCTTTTAGTATTTGCGACCCAATTTTCAATCACAATTTTCATCGCGCGCCCCTCCTCCCCCATACAACAATTTTCACTGAAATCGTGGCGTAATCATAACATTAGTTTCTATTTAATTTAGTTTACATAATCACATAATGCATATATCAATTATAATTTTCAAATACATCATTTATCAATTCAATATTCAAAATATTAATGCATGAATTTGTTACGAATATTCTAGAACGTGAACCCAAGGGAGTCACTAACAAGTATTAATTAGATTTTTAAGTTAATTATTAAATACATTGTGCAATGCCTATTTATATATATATATATATATATATATATATATATATATATATATATATATATATAGTGTATCATATCAGTGTATTTTATTTTTTATTTTGTCAGAATGTTTTCTGTAAAATAAATTACTTTTTTTATTTTTTGTCGATATATTTTTTCTCGATATATTCGCGCCCCTCCCTCTCCCCCCAGGTTGAGAACCACTGCCATACTGTGATAATTTACATCATTTCAAAATTCACTTCTAATAAAACCCAACATTTTCATAACAGTATTTTGAATTTCAAGCATTAACTCATGTTATTTGGCTGAATTAAGGTCATAACAATCAAAAAGCAGAAACAAATATTTTCTGCTTAACTTAAAAATAAAATTTCGCTCGAAATTTGCCGTCCTTTAAATTCTGCCGCCAGGAGCAAGTATCTCACTTGCCCTCCCTTTATAGTTCCGGCTCTGGTGCAAGCTATCAAAATATTTGTAGCAACTAGGAACTTGTTCCAGTTACTGCATAACCGTTATTGATGTGTTGTGAGTCAGAAGTACATATTCTAAATAATGACGTAATATTTTATATACAGAGCATGTTATTTGTATTTTATTATTTTATCATCTTTTTATTTTGGGCTAAATCTGATTTAGTTTTAAGTATACTTATAATTTTGTTAATGCGTTATTACATTCGTCTACAAAAATATTTATTTATTTTTGGCTTTAAATATGATACAATTTTTTCATTACACATATATATTAATAAATGATTTATTCTTCAATATGTAATATTTAATTTATTACATACGTGCACATACAATGAGTTAATATTTACTTTAAAATTGAGATCTTTCAATTTAAATGTTTTAATAAATTTCTCATTTTTTTGGTTTTATGCGTGTACATAAATAGAATATGTTAATTTTTTTCTTGGTTTAAAACTGATTGAAATTTTTCAATAAACATTCATTTAAATTTGTATTTATTTTTTATATTATTTTATTTTTTATTAATTAATATTTACTTTATAATGAACATAAAATATTTTAAATTTTGCTTGAATCTTATTAAAAAATTATTCAAATATTTGAATAAACATTGGCAAAGTAAAATAGTAAACAGCGTAGTTTTACATTATTTACTATTTTACTTTATATTGTATATTCTTGTATAATTCAATTTGTTCAGTTTTTATTTTTATCTGTACTATTTTATGTTCCTATGTTGAGATAAGTAAATAATAATTAGTAATAAAATTATAAATAATAATAATTGATCGATCTTGGCTAAGTTGACATCTTTGAGGGGAGGAATTATAAAAATTAAAAAAAATATTAAGCTTATATCGGAAATGTATTAATTAATACTTTATGGATTTGGTTCGGTTGGAACATTATTGTTTCGCTTTTTAGTCTATAATGCACGAAACAGAGGAGAAAAAATCTACGTGACAAAACGATGGTGCAAAACTGGAAGCTTGGAAAGCTATCCTTTCAACACGAAGGGATTGTTTTGTGTCAAAGATTGTACAGCATTTTGCGATAACACGTATTAATTAATATTACCTTTTAGGAGCAAAACTGAAAAGCTTTAAACTTATATGGTTTTATTTTTTGTAAAATATTACTATTCAAATGTCTTCAAATAATAAGGTACCTACTTACATAATATTACATATATTATATAATAATTATATTTATATTATATTTTTGTTGCATGCATTATGACGACGAGTTTGGGTTTCAGTGGTGAATTTAATATCTGACGGGGGCCCAAGAAAATTTGTCCTAAGAGCCATTGGTTCCTCTCCACGACCTGGTTGCTGATGTATGTAAAAAATTTTTTAGAAGCTTCAGAACATTCGGTCGACAAGTTAAAATATTTTCGAAAAGTATCGGAGTTTAGAAACACGTCCGAGAAATAAATAAAAATGAACAAACCTGATTAAGTCCCAAATGTAAAAATATAGGCGTGATGGGACGAGAGCTCTTTTGATATTTGGGAGCTCATCAGAAGGAGCTATTGGGAAGAATTCTCTTTTCATCAAACTCTGCCATCAGCAGGCCACTACGAAGGGGGAAATAAAAAAGTTGATAGAGGTGCCATAAACCAAGTACCGGGGCCCTATCTTCCCGCTAGATTGAGCTCCCTGTCTTATTAACGGACCGTAGGCAATATTTGAGATAAAAACGACAAAGAAGGCTTAAATAAGGAAGCCAGCACCTTCTTGATCACGGTTTTATAGTACGCCCCCCTTACCCCTCCCCAACCAAACTCCCTCAACCGGTTTATTAAACCTATCCCCCCCCTCCCGCCACCGGATCTCTGGTCCGCACAAAGGAAACCGAAAACTGATAAATTATTCCCTTTTACGAAATATTCCTTATTTATGTTTGAACTCCTCAAGGGCCGGTAAGGCCCTTCTTATGAAATATTAAACTTAAAAGGAACCACATAATGAACCCTCGAAAAATTGCACTTATCAAAAATAAAGAGAATTTCCATCGCTTTAAAAAAAAAAAAAAAAAAAAAAAGTAAACATGAAGAAGTGGGAGCTCATATCATTTTGTGGTACAAGTAGGTTTATAGCCCCACGTGTAGTACAAGTAGGTTTATAGCCCCACGAGGGTCTTGATTTCGATTTCCCACTCGGTCTCAAATTTAATCTATACCCATAATAATCTTAATAATGCCGAAAATAGATAATGTTTAAATTACATTAGTTTTACGTAGATTTTAACATCCACAGCTTACGATTTCCAATCCCTCAAGTACCCCTGTGCTAAGAATTTAATACATTTTTGAAAATGAAATTTAAAAAATATTATTGATATTAACTTTTTTTTTTTAATTTAAGAAACCCTGCAAATTATTACATAATAGTTTATTATTTCCAAATAATAATATTTCAAAAATATCTGGTCTGTCTATTCACTGGATTCTCCATATCGCTTTGGTTTACAGTTCAGATAATTATTATTAGATTATCTTTCAAATGAGCATTTGTAGTGTTTCGGGAAAGGAACATGTACAGAATACTTTATAAAACATAACTATCAAGTTCAGCAAAGAAATTAAGCAGTAGGCACCAAAGGAAAAGAAATTTGAAGCTTGTCCCAAGATGATCGCCGCGAGAGTGCCGGACTGGGAGTGTTAAGAAGAAACTGTGTCAATGCAAGTAGGCTGAGATGGTTAGGACATGTAATCAGAGGGTAAAATGGTACAGAGGAATTTATTTGATATGCACTCCAGTGGGAAAAGAATAAGGAAGCTAAAGGAAGTGCAGAAATAATCCAAGGAAAGATGAAGTAGAGAGATGCGAGGAAGTCAGAAGTCCGCAATTGATAAGTCAGGAGGCCTAGGGCCACGATGACCTGCAGCGCCGGGGGATTAGCCTACGAAGTTCATTACGCTATATCTTAGCAAACACTGATCCGATTTAAATGATTTTTTCCTCTTGTAGGGAATTTCATCAGCTTTTTTGTGGATGGATATTTTTTCTTCGATATTTGGATTCTACTTATCTTGAAACGTAAAACCTCAAATTTTGAGGAGAAGTTACAACATTTTTTTGTCCATGGTCGATTACAAAAGTCTACTATTGAAAATAATAAACCAATAAAACAATACATAGGGCTCTTTTATCAACAAAAAAACTACACGCAAATACGAACATACCAATTTAGTCCGGTAGATGAGGCCAAAAAACATGTCTGATTGCAAGAAAATATTTGACCGTCTAGTCCGAAAGTACTCTCATAATAGAGTGGAAATATGAAGGCCTGCCACCCTAAATCGGTTGAAATCAAATTTTATAGGCCAACGAATTCGTCACTTTTTTCAGATGTTCATCTGTAACTCGCCACCAGTGCATTTTAGGCAAAACTTTAACATGGCTAATTTTAAAGAATGTTAAATTTTCTGTAAGTTTTATCCTTTAGTATTTTTTAAAATTCTGAAAAGCTAGTGAGATACGGGACCGTACAAATTTGCAAAATGTCAAAAACGCAAAAAGTTAGATATTCAATGGTTTCGCTTTAATAACCATTTTTCAGTGCACTTTAGAGCAAAATGCATAATAGCCAATCTTGTTGAGTATTAAATTTTCTACAAGATTCATACAAAATATTTGAAATTATTCTGAACGGACGCCAAGAAATATTGAAATAACAATATCCCTTTCTCTAAAATTTTTATTTCAATATTTCTTCAATATTCTATTGGCCCCACCCCACCCCTAACATTTGTTTCTATTTATTTGACAAAAAAGCAATTGTTTTTTAATGTTTGTATTTATCCTGTAATGTAGTTTGAAAAACAAATGTTTTTTTGGAAAAACTACATCGATATCATTTTCCCAACTAGAGATATAAAATAAAGCAGTTTCAACGTGTTTTCTTGCTTTTTTTTCGGCTCCTAGGATCCATTGGAACGATCGCCGGAGCACTTGTCCAATATTTTTGATGTAGAATCGCCAAACAAAATTTAAGTTATTTTATATTTTTTTATTTTATCTTGACGCTGATGCTGTGTCTGTAAAGGCACTGCAAAGTATTTTAATGTAATGACCGTAATATTGTTATTAGATTCTTGGATTTTTCCATCCAAGATATATAATAAAGTTAAGATGGTGAAAGTAGCACCAAATAGTCTTTAGAGCTATGTATGGAGTTATAGTAAAGTGACCAGGTGTTTTGCAATGGAACGTGGGACAAGGTAAACAATTAAAAAGGATTAAAAAAAAAAAATGTTCACATTTTTTTTTTAATCAATTATATTATAATAATTATAAAACCAAAATATAACACGATACATAAAATTAAAACCAACATAAAATCTCTATTAGGCCAAATCACAAGATTTGGTCTCGCAGAAAAGCTCCGGATGGCGGATGGACGGATTTCTTTTTTTTTATTATTCGATATTTGGATTCTACGTACCTTGAAAAGTGAAATTTCAAATTTTGAGAAGAGGTTGAATTTTTTTTCTTGGTCGATTACAAAGATTCATTATTGTAAATATATATATATATATATATATATATATATATATATATATATATATATATATATATATATATATATATAATAAAAGGCTTAGCGAACCCGAAGGTTCGATGCCGATACCACTAATCGCTGTCTACAAATCTCGGTCCACCGACTACCGTCCAAACCCAAATTCATTAGATCACTCTTAATACAATCCTCCCACCTACGTTTCGGTCTACCCCTCGGACGTTTACTAGTCGACTCAGCGTTTATTAACTTTTTAGGAATTCGTTCGTTACTGAGTCCAACAACTTTGCAAGCCCATTTCAACCGTCGCGATTGTAAATAATAAATCAAAATACAAATCTTTAACTATCTGCTTCCCTATGGGGAATCGTACCAAAGTTCATATAAAATTTTGCAAATTCGGCACCTGTAGTGCCCTGGTTTATATCCTGTACATTCTGTATAAATAAATAATTTAATTGTTTTAAGAACTATTTTTTTTCCTAATAAAATGTACCTCCGATATAGTAAAATTTTGCGCAATTTAATTCTTTAAATTTTACTAATTTACTTTTTTAATCTAATTGTAATACTTTGGGACTTACTGGCTATAATTCTAAAAATTTACGGCAGCCATTTTGAAAAATCGGAGTGGTAGGCTTTTCATCATCGTTTTTTTTTTGGGGGGGGGGAGGGGTTTCAGACATTTTTACATAAGAATTAATTAATAAACATCAAATTTTTTTGTCTATAAGACAAAAGATTATCCAATGGAGGACAATGTGGGACAGTTTTCGATGTGAGACGAGGACCAAAAATGTGGGACGTCTGAAAAGTTTTAGTTACAGGCTTATAGACAGTGGCGGATCTAGACCTTACGGGGCCCTGGGCGATACGATCTGCCTGAGCCCCCTTTATTTAAGCGTTTAAAATTTACTCATGTACTCAGCTTGTAATTTAGCATTTGCATTCCAAATTTTATGATTTTTTTGTTTAAAAGCAAATTTTTATAATTCAAATTGTATTTTTATATAGAATTGTATTTTAGGTAAACCTTTGGAATCGCTACTAACGACCTTGAAGAGGTCTAGATTCTCAGACCAGACTATACTTTCACCCACTGCGCACGCTCAATTAAATACTCAAACCGATGGATCCTTTTCACTTGGAATAGTCATGTAGGGTTAGGTCAGACTTCCCGCCTTTTACCGAATAGATCTCTTGTCCCCACCGCCTTCTTTCCTACACCATCTTTAAGTTTAAATATCATGGCCAATCTCTTCAACGTTCTATTAGCTTCCGATCTGGGAAGTTTAGTCCAAGTGGTGAAAAAGAATTTACCAATTATGTGTAAAACTAAGGATCGATAGATTTTCGTCCATGAAGTTTTAGAAAATTGCATTCATTTTCTAATGAAAAGGCGGCGTTGAGCTTCAACGAATGCGGATGCGCCACTTGTCAGCAATTGTTAATCATTACTACATCTCTGGCTTACCATTCTTCCGCTCCCTGGCGTATGATGGTTCGCAGTTCCTGACTTGGTCCTTGGATCGAAATTGTTAATAGCATAACTCGAATGAGTTGGTCATGGATCAAATTAACCTTTTTCCTCTGTAGAGAGTCTTCTTAGCATTGCAATGCCCCTTCGTAAAAATGCTGGAAGCCTGACCTAACCCTAGACCAGCGTTCCAACTGAGAAGGTTCCGTCGGTTTGAGGATTTAATTGTGCATGCGCAGTGGGTGAAAGTATAGTCTGGTTTGAAAATCTAGACCTCTTAACAGTTGTTAGTAGCAATTCCAAAGGTTTACTTTTTACTCATTAGTCACGACTAATATAAACGAATAATTGAAAAATAATAATTTTTTTTAATCAATTCAAACGACTAACGACTAAAAATTTAATCGTAATTCATGATTAATATTTTATTTGTAGTCGTTGAAAAGGACTAAACATTTAGAATAAAACATATTTGGATTCGATAATGTCTCTAATTGATTTCATTGTTTTATTCATTTATGATTTATTTTTCTGTTCATCTATGACTTTAATGTTACTAATTGTACATAATTACTTCAATAAGAAAAATCCTTTTTGAAAATGTTTATCCAGTTTGAAAACGTTTATCCAACTTTTAATTAACTCTTATTTTTCTCTCGAAGTGAAAAAAAGATTTTAATATTTGAAAAATAAAAATTAATTTTATATTTTTATGATTTCAGTATAAATATAAATTTTTTCAATAATTTCGATATTGACGTCCATTATTATGCTAACGAAGATGCTTAACGTATATTATGAAGGAAAAATCATAATTCTTATTTCTTAATGGCTTTGCTTTAATTAAAGGAAAATGTTGTATTGCTTTTTAAAAAAAAAATAAGTAGAAACTCAATTAAATCGGTTTTCATTCGATTGAATATTTATTCGAATACATTTTTATCCGACTAATTGTTTATCAGAATGAATTTTTTGTTTAAAATCAATGAATACAAATTAATTCGGATTTTTTAGTCTTTTTTTAATCGGATAAATTTTCAACCGACTAACTTTGTTTTTATATAGCATAGGACCCCGTGATCAGCTATATTAAAAGCTATATATTGAGTTATGGTCTTAAAGTGCCAAAAAATAATGTATATACTAACAAAGTAACAATAAAACTATTGTTGTAGTACTTGGTATTATTAAGATCTCCGAAACATTTTAGCTTGATGTTAATAAGTGAACGCCTGTTCCGGGATTCTGCTCTATGTTTATTAATTTTTCCTACTTTTTTTTTCTATCAATTCAAACGATTGATTCACATCTCCGTTGATAAAACAGATATCCTACTTTAATCAAGTTGCTGAGGAATGCAGTGGAATTTCCACCCGAAGCCCTGTATATATAGCCCTGAGAACTCTCTAAGATAGATACAGCGATATAGCTTGGACTAGATGGAGCAGACTTAAAGAGGAAGAATGGCTACCTACGAACCTACTGGTACTGGTACGGGTACTTAATGGTATTATCAAACTAACTAACCGAGGGTGAAATCTCAATTATCCTCTGATGGTCTTCGTCTTCCAGTCCCTGATGGATGATCTCTTTACTGTACTCCAGCCATCGTCTGTCTTCATTGCCTCTTCTGTCTTAGGGCAAAGAGTTAGATCGTTAACTATGTTACAAAACAAAACTTGTTTAACTTGATATGTTCAACAATGTAGCATCTCGAAAAACGCTGAGCATTATGGTTTATTGTTTCCCAATAATTATATATACAATAAAAAAAAATATTGAAAAATTATTTGAATTTTTTATTCTGCCTTTTTTTAGAGGAGAGGTCAATCCATACCAAGTGGTCCAAAATAAATTAAATTGGTTGCTTGACAATGTTTAATTTTTTTAAATATTTTTAAGATTCCTCCGTATATCTAGAGATAAAGATAATTTGGGGATTTTTTTTTTCTTTAATCGTTTATAAATGGGAGTAATTTTTTTTTCTCGATTCTACGAGTCAAATTTCAATAAATGCAATCATTTACGGTTTCGTCGGTAGTTAAAAAAAATAAATGATTTAGAAAGATCAAACAACATTTTAAAGGTAATGTTTAAAAACTAAAAAACTTATTCTTATGTTAGTACGATTAATTTATTCCTATTCTTAATATGATAAATTTCTTTACATAAATTTGTTTACAATTTTACAAAGATATTACAATGATGAACTGGAATAGATCTTCTTGCACTTGATGTTAAGAATATATGCAAATCTTAAAATTAATCTTTTATTGAAATTTTACACCGTTGAAATAAGGCAGTGATATGTATGTATATTTTTACGATTTGAAGAAAATTTTCAATATTTTATTTATGAGGAAATAACCTTACCATATGCTAAAAATAAAATATCTGATGTGGGCAATACATGACTTCCTTGTACGCCTATTAAATTATAAATCCGTGGCTCAAAAAGTGATCCTGAATTTGGTTACTAGTTTCCGAAGATTACAGTAAAAACGACACTCGGCGTCCCGACATCCATTTATTTATTTATATTCTTGTTTCTGGAGGTCTCATTCCGTTATTACATGTCGTTTTCCTTCAGTAGATAACTAGTTTCCAAGATATTTCTTCATGTTCCGTGACAACAATAAAACAGTCAATATCACTAGATAAAGCATTGGAAATCGACAGTTTCGACATTTTAAGCGGAAAAGCCCACTTAACTAATATCTTAATCTCCTGCTGCAGACTTGTTGATCTCACAAATGGGAAGGAAAACCAGTATTTTACACTCAATTTTAACACTTAAAACAAGTAATAAAAATGTTTAATTAGACTTGAAAAAAAAATCGCGGTTATAACCTTTATCACCGAAACATATGATCTCTATATTAAATGTCGATATATCTTTTGATGTAAGTTTATTATGACCTTCAAGTAAAATACCCTTCTCGGCTCACCAATTTTAACTAAAATATAGTAAATATATTCATATCGATATAAAAGTCGTATTTACCAAAGTTTAGATAATTTGCATTATATTTTAATATAATTTTTGATGAAAGTCTAATATGACGTTCAAGTAAAGTACCGCTTCCGGTTTTCCAATTTAGACCAAAATCTAGTATGTTATTTACATCAATACATAAATTATAAATATAAAATTTGAGAAGTTTTGTATAGTATTTTAATATATTTTTTGATGGAAATCAATTATGACCTTTAAGTAAAGTACCACTTCCGGTAATCAAGCAGTAGTCAAAAAAGGAGGTTCACAACTAGATTTTAAAACAATCCTAAATACAAAATTACAACTTTCTACAGCTAACCGTTTTTGAGTTATCCGAAATACGAACGAACGTACGTTCAGACGCCACGACGAAACTAGTCAAAATGGATTCAGGGATGGTCAAAATGGATATATCCGTCGAAATCTGAAAACCGAAAATGTTCGCTATTACAATATTACAATTACAATTACAATCGCTATTACTTCGTTCAAGGAAGTAATAATAATCATTGATCCTATTCGGTGATTTCAGACACTTAAGTGATTACTTGTCTCCGATTTATTAGTTGACACCCCCATGATGGTATAGAAGGATCAATCTAATTAGGGATTGATAAATTATTTGCCAATTATATAATTTTGTTTTTATTGAAAACTAGTTTCGAATGTTATAAATCCATATTCAGTGCTAAAAACACACAAAAATTAAAAAAATCATCAATTCAAAATACCGTTTGGTATTATTATACATATTAAATTAAGTATGATATAAATTAGTATTATAAAACATTTATAATTCATAATTATATCCATAATTACAATTCATAATTCATAAATGTTTTATAATACTAATTTATATTACACTTAATTTAATATGTATAATAATACCAAACTGTATTTTGAATCGCTGTTTTTTAAATTTTTGTGTGTTTTTGGAACTGAAGATGAATGTATAGCATACGAAACCAGTTTTCAATAAAAACAAAATTATAGAAGTGGCATATAATTTAAGAATTCCTTTTTATTAAATCCCTCCTTGAAAAAATATTCTGCGTACTTAGAAGCTGGTCAGTGTCCAATCCAGCGTTGGCACAGTAAAACCTATTCTATCCTAGAAAACCAAATTGATTAGTATTGTTGGTATTTTTAATATAATTTGTAACCCTTTTTCGGCCACCCACTAATCCTTGAATGCTTAGATATGGTAAAGGTGCTTCTACTTCTATGCAGGAGAGAAATCTTGGACTAAAGAAAGAAGAACTGAGGTCGCTCTTAAATGAAAATTCTGGTGCGGTGCGCGCATCACACAACTTTCCCTTACCGTCCTATAATAATGATCTTTTTAATATAATTTTAAAGAATACACATAAATAATACTTGAAATAAACTTAGCAGTATTCACTTATTCTCCCACTTAAGTACAATAAAACAGTTTTTTGAACAATTTTAGTACCACAATTCTGTACACTACCTATATATTATAAGTTTGTCAAGTTGAAAATATATTTTAAAAGTTTCGGTTTAGTTTCCGAAATAATTTAATAATATAAAAGTAGAAATTATTAAGTTAATTAACAACAGATTGGCGGTTTGGTGGGAGGTTTTCGGTCGCATCCTTCTCCTTTCGGATGCGCTCGGTTATCCATCTAGGATCTTGTACTTCTCATAAGATACTCTGTATCTTTGCTAATACTTGTCCGATTTTGAATATTCTTTTTTGTTTTTTTTTAGATAATTTAATAACATTTCATACACGTCTATACATAGATTACTATAAAATGCATGTTTTTTAAGTTATGCGCAAATAAAATATCCTTTTCATCATAACTTTTTTCCCTGCATTTTTTCGTTGATGTGCTACATACATGAAATGTTAAAGAGCTTTATCAAGAATAATTTAGGCTAGTTTCATCAAAATCGTTGGAGCCGTTTTCGAAAAAATTGTAAAAAAGTGTAAAATTGCTTATGTAAAGTGGCACTTCCAGTTATTCGATTTTGACGAAAAAGGTGCTGTAACATCACATACATGTGCCTACTGTAAATACGTCATTTCAATATCGTACAACTTATCATTTTTGAGCTAGGCTGTTCACATACACACAGACAACTTTACGATATTTGGTTATTTGGACTCAGGGGACCTTAAAACGTGTATTTCCGTTGAAAAATTGAATTCTAAAATTTTCACGATCGCAATACTTCCCCTTACTATATACTTCGCTATATAGGTGAGGGAAAGTAAAACGGATTATTTAAGAAAAAATAATTAAATTGTATCATTTCACAGTTTGACATGTTTTTAAATTGTTGAAAACTTTTTTTTTTTTTTTATTAAATGTGTTTTTTAAATTTTCAGCTTTACTTCAGCCCGTTTTAGAAGATTATTGTTGACAGTTTTTGTTGTTAGACCGAGTTTTAAAAGTGGCATTGTTGATTGGAGTGTGGCGTTGCATATGCTGACTTCCTGCAGCAGCCACTCAAGTGCACATCATACAGCCGAGTGTTTGCTCACCACTAAAGCGTTAGCAAAGCCTAGGGGTTCGCCGGATCCATTTTCATGATATAGTCAACACTGTTCCCTTCCTGCGGATTAAACTCCTGCTATCTCTCCTGTACATCATGTTACCATTGGCTGTCGTTGTTAATGGACTACTTAGCTCCAATATGGACGAACCAATTCACAATTCGGAAAGCAATATCAAACTCGGGAATACATTGTTCGTTTGAAAGAAGAGTACCACAATTCGAACTTATTATTTTTTTTCTAAAACATTTTTACTTCCTTGTACGAAGTAAAGGAATTATTTTAATCGCGAAAATTTTCAGATTTCAAAGGAAATATCCATTTTGATTATCTCTGAATCCATTTTGACTAGTTTCGTCGTGGCGTCTGTACGTACGTACGTTCGTAATCTTTGATACTGTTTTCGTTCTTATCCTTAAAATATACTCCCAATTAGGTGATTACAGACATTTAAGTGATTACTTGACGTCCGCATGCTGGTATAGAAGGATCAATCTAACTAAGGATTGATAAATTATTTGCCACTTCTATAATTTTGTTTTATTTAAGACTAGTTTCGAATGTTATACATTCATCTTCAGTTCTAAAAACACACAAAAATTCAAAAATAACATATTAAATTAGATGTAATATAAATCAGTATTATAAAATATTTATGAATTATGAATTTAATTAAGACAAGAAATAAATACATGTACAAACAGAAAATTTTGTATTGGTTTGTTCTCGCACTAAACTAGCAATGGAAGAAAAGTGGGGTGTTTATAGGTAAACGGTTTAAGGGTCGGGGTTTTTTTTCCAGTAATTCCGGTGAGTAATTGTTTTTTTCTATTATAGATGGGGATAAATTTAAGATTGGACTATTGGAGATATTTATTTTGTCATTTAAGCAAAAATCTGGATTTGATTTGAAGGATTTTATTATTTCAAGTGCTTCATATATATTTAATTTGAGGCTGTTTTCAACGTGATGTATTAATTTAACTCCTGAGTCTTTGATGAATTTATGTTTTTTTTTCATTTAAATGAATTGCAAAGTTGGAATTCTCTGTCTTACTATTATACCAGTACAAACTTTTCTGTTTAATATAATCCATTTAAACCTTGGTGACTACCAACATGTATTTGATTTCTTGTCTCAATTAAATTCATAATTCATAAATTTTTTATAATGCTGATTTATATTACATCCAATTTAATATGTATAATAATACCAAACTGTATTTTGGATTACTTATTTTTGAATTTTTGTGTGTGTTTTTAGAACTGAAGATGAATGTATAGCATACGAAACCAGTTTTCAATAAAAACAAAATTATAGAAGTGGCAAATAATTTATCAATCCCTAATTTGTCGCTTTGCCATCTGCTATTTTTGCCCCTGATTATAATAAACATACTAAGACTCCAGATCGCCTGGACGACCAATCGCCCCCTAAGAGATTCGCCCCCCCTCCCCCTCCTCTCCCTCCAGGTGATACACTGACCTAGAAGACTCGGAGACCCAATGCAGGAAGATTGCAGTAAAAGAAGCATTTAGCTCCTGCGACCACAATAACAATAACTCAGAGCGGATTATAGCCCGGGAGTTTAACGAGAATAAACTTGCTTTAACCTCAGGGACTCCTGTCTTTAAATTGAATTTGGGTCCCTTTTGGGGTAATCACTCTTCCTACCTGAGGGCGAGGCCTTTAGCCCTTTATGAGGCAATTCCGGGGGGAACTCTTTCAATCTTCCGAACCATCGACCCTGCGTCTTCTAGTCCCGGCTCTTGTCAATTAATAGGGTATTTCGGCTTTTATTTAAGGTAACGTTTAAGGGAGAAAATATATTTTTATTGCCTCCAAGAAGCCATTGCCATATATGTAATAAATAAGGATGAATCTCAATTTATATGTTACTTAAAATGAAAAATGAAGATAATTCTTGTAAATTGGAAAAAACGTCCTGGCCTCGTAAAACACCCTTAGTTAACGAATTCACCAAGAGTTGAATGGTAAGGATGTACTTTTATTTATAATAAAGTATCATACAAAAATGGCGGAGTGAGTTTTGGTTGATCGTAGATATACTTAAAAAAGAAGTTGGTCGGGGGGTGGGGAGGGGGAGGTGCTGTCAAAAAGAAGTTGGGAGGGGGGGAGAGGAGGGGAGGGGGGTGCTGTCAAAAAGAAGTTGGGAGGGGGGAGAGGAGGGGAGGGGGGTGCTGTCAAAAAGAAGTTGGGAGGGGGGAGAGGAGGGGAGGGGGGTGCTGTCAAAAACTAACATTTTAATAAGTAATACTTACCTTTTTTATCTTACTTGTAATTTCATTTTTTACTGTTACTGCTACTGCCTCTGTCGTTTTCAATGATGTTATATTGTTTTTTTCTTTTAGCCCTAATGATGGTCTAAAACTTAGGCCGAAACGTTGGCACAAAAAAAGTATTACTTATTAAATTGCTAGTTTTTTACCGCACCCACCGACCAACTTCTTCCTTATTTATATAAAAATATTGACTACTTTCGCTACTTACGGTTCATTTTGACTACTTCTTTCTATCTGCTGGCATCTGCCTTACGACTATCATAAGGTCATACTAGACTCCTTGTTAATTCTTGAGATATTGGTCCTTATATGTCTAGAACAGGAGGATAGGATAAAAGATAGGGTATTAGAGGCTAGATGGTAATAAACAGGACACTTGTTAAAAGCACTAGATGTAACCCAATTTGATTTATGAACTTAAGAAGGTCATTGCATGGAAATCGAAAAAGTAACGGATTAGATACAAAACCAGAGTTTATTGGGGAGCTATTCACACTGTGGTCCTTCTACAGCAACGAAAGGTCGCAATTTTTTCTTTTTTATATGTCCTTTGTTAAAAGATAAATACAGTGTGGAGCATAAATAACTGACGCATTCTGAAGGGCTGAAAAAACAAGCCAATATCTCAAGAAAAAAAATGGTTTTATTTTTATAAAATTATATTAAAAATAGTTTTATTTCAGTTGGTTTTGAAAATTTCATTTTCCAAATGTTAGCCGTTATTAAGAAAGCACTGCCGAAGCCTCCGGAAATCCTACATCGCTTCGAGTCATTTCTGGTGGAACATTGCCTGATCATCTTCTTTAAATCATCCATAAAATGAGGTCGGTGTTTAAACACCTTGTCCATGAGATATCTCCAGAGAGAAAAATCAAATAGAATTAATCTGGTGATCGTGCCGACCATCTCCCAAGTCACCCCTCAAAGATATCACACTGTCAGAGGACATCTACCTCAAAACTCCAAGGGAACGTCGAGATATGTGGACAGAGCCTGTGGTTGGAACCACACATCCTCGACGTCGATTTCGTCCAACTTAGGTCGTAGGATAGTCTCCAACATGTGCATCTAATGCTCGGTGTTCATAGTTACCGTTACATCCACGTCTCAATAAAACTATTAAAGTTATCAACAGTGGCCTCCTAAAATGTGTCAATTATTCCATCAGAAATTAGGGTGGATCGAAGAGTGATAAATTCCCGGGAACGTCTTCGGCAATAGGTAGTTAATAACATTTGAAAGATGTAATTTTTAAAACCTACTGAAATGAAACTATTTTCAATGTTGAGATATTGGTTTATTTTTTACAGCTTTTGAAAATGATTCAGTTTTTCTGCCCCAGCCTGTATCTCAATTATTAATAAATATTACAAACTATATATATATATATATATATATATACATATATATATATATATATATATATATATACTAATCTTACCCCATAGCCTAAGATATCAACTTGACAAGAAACTTAAAAATCAAGATTACTGAGTCAAATTACCTTTCCTTCCATTTTTAATTCAATACCCACGCGAACCCACTTGTTTCTAACATTGATTATCAATTGATTCTCGATGATCCTCCAAGGTTTCTCGAAATAAAATGTCTTAGAGAGCTTCAGAACTTCAGTTACTTGGTATACTCTGGTTCTAAAGGTTCATTACCTGAAGACTACTTAAGGACCTGGGCTCATTACCAAGGGCACACAATGGTTCAGGAACTCCGAGTTCGTTGTCGAAAGTCGATATATTATTTCGCTTTAACGTAAACTTTTAGCAGTGGATAGTGTTCTGTATTAACCGGCTAGTAGCAAACACTTGTCAAAACATGAAAGGATTAGACTCTGTGATTGCAGCTCCTTCTCAAAGTAGATATCAGTTGATATTGACAGATCGAGTGAAAACGTTCGGAAGTGAATTCCTTCACTCAAACTGTTTTGTAAAAAAAACTCTCTCTTTTCCCTCCAGATGGAGCCGTCATCGGCAGGTAACTTTTTTTTCCCTTGCTTATCGTATAGATAACGATTAATCTCAATTAATTTCGAATCAGCGCAGTCGAAATAGTTTTTGTTTTTGTTATGCTAAAGATAAAATTTAAAAAAGTCCAATACCTAATTTTTAGTTAATTTTATAAATATAGTTAAATTTTTTACTTACAATTATTCATTAGAAACAACTTAATTACTGACTCTCATCCCCTACCAATCAAAATGTGTCGAATTAATATTGTTCAAAACTAACTAATTAAATCACTTTTTGTTAAGTTTTGAACCAGTAGTGGTTCAAGGTTCTAACTTCTCATTTATCATTTGTGATTTTGCCTGTTTATTATTGTTAAAATATAGAATTAACTAATCATATATATATATATATATATATATATATATATATATATATATATATATATATATATATATATATATACGTCCGAGCAACTGAGCATGCCTCATTTCACTAGTTGCCAAGGAATAGCCTGTATGTTCTCATAAAAGCCAGCCAGCCTGATTTTTTTTAGCAATGTTTTGATGTCAATACTACAATATAAAAAATCACTCAATCATTACATTATAGCTAGAGTAAAATAAAATTGCACATTTTGTGTGGATACTGATATATGAATTCTCGTTTTATCAGCAATCACAATTTTAAGATACTGAATGTAAGAGTGAAACTGAATATAATAATTCAATGAATATTGAATAATTTATGAAACTAGTAAAAAAAAAATCTGGTACGGTGCGCGCATCACTTTCCCTTACCGTCCTATAATAATTATCTTTTAATACAATTTTAAAGAGTTCACATAAACACTTATTCTAATAAACTCAGCAGCATTATCTTCTCCCACATAAGTAAAATAAAACAGTTTTTCAAAAAATTTCAGTACAACAATTCTGTACACTACCTAAATATTTTAACTTTGTCAAGTTGCAAATATATTTTAAAAGTTTCTGGTTTAGTTTCCATGTGAAAGTAGAAATTATTAAGTTAATTTCCGCTTTTGTATTCTTAATTTACTTTATTACAGAGCGTATTATCTATAACAGATTGGCGGATTGGTGGGCTTAGGCTCGGTCGCATTTATCTCCTTTCGTATGCGCTTGGTTATCCATCTAGGGTCTTGTAATCCTCATAAAATACACTGTATCTTTGCTAATACTGGTCCGATTTTGATGATTTTTTTTATTGTTTATTAGATAATTTAATTACCTTTCATACAATTCTTTACACATTTTACCGTAAAATGCATACTTTTTAAGCTATGCGTAAATAAAATATTCTTTTCATCATAACTTTTTTCCCTGCAATTCCTCGGTGATTAACTAAATAAATTAAAAGTTAAAGACCTTTATGAAGAATAATTTAGGCAAGTTTCATCAAAATCGTTAGAGCCGTTTTCGATAAAATTGTAAAAATGTGTAAAATCGATTATATATAGTGGCACTTCCGGTTAGTCGATTTTGACGAAAAAGTTACTGTAACATTACAGCCATATATTTACCTTAAATACGTAATTTGAGTATCTTACGATTTTTCGTTTTTGAGTTAGGCTGTTCACATACACACAGACACTCAGACCATTTAGCGAGGCTTGGTCATTTGGACTCAGGGGACCTTAAAACGTGTATTTCCGTTGAAAACTCGAATTCGAAAATGTTCACGATCGCAGTACTTCCCCTTACCATATACTTCGTATATAGGTAAGGGAAAGTAAAAAAGAAAAAAAAAAAGAAAACAATTGCGAGGGGACTTCGTTATTATTGATTAGTTGCAACATATCATTATTCCTATTATTCTTCGAGGGGAGATATTTCATATGAAGATTTATATAAACTAGCGGTTAGATATTGCAGTCCTCCCTCCCCCCCTCTCCCCCTGCATAAAATAGAAGTAAGGTTGTTAGCCTTGTTAGAATCTTGAACTAAATTAATTGGTAACGGTGGTTTTTACACATATAATCATTACACAACAATCAACACAAAAATACGACATATAATGCCCGACACTGATAGAGACGCCTTCGGTATTTGTGGTTATACTACACCCGCTAAGATCAGTGTATGGCTGGCAGTTTCCGAACAACTTAGAAGGCGTTAAAATAATTATTTAAATATTAATTAAATTATTACTATACCCTAGCGAGAATTCTCGCATTAGACATCATCTATCTTCTTCCTAATGCTTTCCAAGTATAAGCTAGTTATATTGGAGAAGCATGTTTCTTCCTATAATGTTAGAAATAATATAATATAATCCCATATTTATTATAAGTTTATTTAACAAACCGTTTGGTAAAGCAGCATAGTTTATAATGATAATGTTGAAGTAAAAGTTTATTTAATAAGTAATTAGTAATCCCTTCAATTTAACAGCTAAGAAATAAGATTCAGATATACCATTTTCTATGTGTAGTATTCATATTTACCTTTGTTTTGCGGTTAGACACGGGAAAAAATATATAATCTCCTCAGTGATTCATATAAAACTAAAAACAACAGTTTAACAGAATAATTTAAAACTTATTAAAAAGTTATCTTTATACAGACTCATATATGTATAAAGTTTTCATGACAACGGCACGTACGCAAGATGACACAGGGTCCGTGCGGACCTATAGTGTGCTTTATCTCGAAAAGGGTATGTTTTTGAGCTTTAAAATGCTGGACCAATACGTTCCACCGGAACGTATATGATCTTGATGCCCGCGTCAAAATCTTAAAGCCCAACTTATCCCGTCTCGATCCGCCGACTCTCAGTCGTCAAAACTTTGAAACCTCCCAGTTTTTTCATCACTTTTATTTAAGCCCTAATAAGAATTTAAGAAACAAAATTGGAATTCGCCACATCTCCATAAAATTCCCTTTCTTTTGATACCTCACTCATCAAAATCAATCGCTCATGAGAGCCGTAAACGGGATCTATACTACCGTAATAATATATAGTAGTGATAGTTTTCCTAAAATTCTAGCTCAGTGTAAATTTTCCGCGCTACCTTTCGAATAATTCTGTTAGATTTTCATCCCATCGTGTTCCTTTGGTGTGTTGTTTAAAACATAATATGAGAAATTGATTAAAATTTTTAGGATTTAATTTAATAACTCGGGATACTTGGGGTTCCACTCCACCAGGTACTTACCTTCCTGTAACCAACTTTATAAGTCATCCCAGGGACTTCAGAAGGTAAATTGGATATAAATAATAAGAGCCCTCGTAGGGGACCTTTTTGTAAACTGTCTCATACATGCAATTAGCCCCTGTGTGCTCCGACATAGCCTAGAGCCGTTATCCGCTCGCTCCTCTATCAGGAGCCTTGATTCGATCAACGCCGGCTAACAGCCACTCGCGTGACGGGATAAGTTGCAATAAAGGGATTTGATAATAGTTATTAAAGATGCAGATTCCTGACGTGGATGGTGGGAAGAGGGGGGGTTAAGTGGATTTCCACATTAAGGAACTCTCCTCCCCCCCCCACCGTCCTCCTTCTCCCCCTCTCCCCCCCACTCAGCTCCCTTTTCTCGGAGCAAACACTCCGCGAAGGACCACCGCTCTAGCTCGGGCTTTACTTAATTAAAATCTATTGCAAACAATTATTTGTTTGTTGAGCGTCTCTCTCCCCGGAGGAGGAGCTTGGAGTGGGCAAATTGAATTAGTTGAGAACTTACCTTGAAGAGCTAGCTTTGAAAGTCTGCAAGTGATGAGGGAGTCCCTATCGTTTCGCCTTCGTCCCCCCTCCATTCACTCACAGCTGACAATCGCACCGTTTGATCCGATCTAGGTAGCAGCGGGTCCCATATGGAGAACATAAAAGTGCGAAAAAGTATTGATATCAATATAATTTATTGGATTCTAAACAGAAAGTCTTAAGTCTCTCAAATACCGATAGACAGCTAACCGGTTAACGTTTTATTAATTCGGGCATTTAGGACAGAAATATCAAAATCACAAAAACCACATTCGTTTGATCCGATCTAGGTAGCAGCGGATCCCATTCGGAGATCATAGAAGTACAAAAAAATTATTAATACCAATATTATTTATTGGATTCTAAACACGAAACCTTGATTCCCTCAAATACCGGTAAACACCCAACCGGTTACCGTTTACATTAATTCGGCCAACATCAGAACAGAAATATCAAAATCACAAAAACCACATTTGTTTGATCCGATCTAGGTAGCAGCGGATCCCATTCGGAGACCATAGAAGTACAAAAAAATTATTAATACCAATATTATTTATTGGATTCTAAACACGAAACCTTGATTCCCTCAAATACCGGTAAACACCTAACGGTTACCGTTTACATTAATTCGGCCAACATCAGAACAGAAATATCAAAATCACAAAAACCACATTTGTTTGATCCGATCTAGGTAGCAGCGGATCCCATTCGGGGACCATAGAAGTACAAACAAATTATTAATACCAATATTATTTATTGGATTCTAAACACGAAATCTTGATTCCCTCAAATACCGGTAAACACCTAACCGGTTAACGTTTACATTAATTTGGCCAACATCAGAACAGAAATATCAAAATCACAAATCACCTTGGAAGAAGACCGGAAGATGATTTTTTTTTTTATGATGAAGTGAACCATAAAAAATATTTCTCGTGTAAGTTGACGTCCCTATGATAGTATAGAAGGATCAATCTAATTAGCGATTGATAAATGATTTACCACTACTATAATTTTGATTTTATTTAAAACTAGTTTCGAATGTTATACATTCATCTTCAGTTCTAAAAACACACAAAAATTCAAAAATAATTAATTCAAAATACAGTTTCGTATTATTATACATATTAAATTAAGTGTAATATAAATTAGTATTATAAATCATTTATATAATACTAATTTATATCACACTTAATTTAATATGTATAATAATGCCAAACTGTATTTTGAATTGCTTATTTTTGTGTTTTGAACTGAAGATGAATGTATAACATTAGAAATTAGTTTTCAATAAAATCAAAATTATAAAAGTGGCAAATAATTTATTGTGTAGCCGCTGGAGAGTAAGTCTTTCTTGAACAAAACTGTCAAAAAATTTAGCTCTACAAATATGTTTGCAATAAAAAAATACTTCCAAGCATTTATTTGCAAATGGTCTCAAAAAACTATTTATACAATTGTAAGGAGATTTGATGATTAAAACTTCAAGCACCGTTTTCTCGAAAGTACAGATTTTGGAGATGTATTCTTCCAAAGCAGCGATATATGCAGATCTAAAGTCTAAAATGATACATCAACTTGTGTTGAGGACACATCGAAAATGAAATATTTTTTTAATATTTTTAAAGTATCGTTTTCATTTTTTTTTTCACGAAACGGCTTTATAGACCACACGAATATCATTACTTTTGGTTCTTCTCCTGTAAGAAATAATTAATTTAATTTTTTTTAAATGATTATACCAATTATGTATATTTAAAAATAAGTAAGTTTTAAAATAATTACGGGATCTTTGTTATTAGTTTAAATTATTAAGTTTAAAACAAATACTGTTAACGCGTAAGACAACTGAGAAAGTTTATATTAAAATAGATCATCAGCAATAACAGATAAACAAAAAATACACGCACCAAGGAACCAAAAATGTATAAAAAAGGACATAAAAATAAATTAAACAATACATATATTTTTTTAAAGTTTAAAAAAAAATCAGCAGTCACTAAGGTCGTATTTTCACTAAAACACAAAATATTAAAATAACGAGGGAAGAAGGAAAAAGTAGAGGCCCGAAAAGGCACTTTACATACGTAAAAGCAACTCACTTTACATACAAATTTAAGCCGAAAAGGGGGTAAAATATAGCGGGGGAAAACATATATGTATCAGGCAATTTGGAGAGGTTTTAGAGTTGCGCAAATATTTTAAAAAATCGAAAAACCGTGAAATTGGGAGGAACAAGTCGAGACTTCCCAAAAGGAACTTTCCAAACACCAACTCAATTTATTTTTATTGACCAATTCAATTGCGTAAAACTTTCATGTAAACATACCGAATATTTGGGTCTTTTGTCGAAAAGACATGCCAGTTATATTTTATAACTGATACATGTTATCTAAGTAGTTATAACAATATAGCTGTTGTCTAAGTAGTTAATTGTATTCTAATTAAATCATATGTTAGCTGAGATATTGTTTTAATTGTAATTACAAACCGGAACAAGATAAATATATTCCAGTTAAGTGAACACATAAGAAGTGATGATGCTGCTCTTAAGTTTCTACAGAGCCAAAATATCATTGCTAGTACTAAGGACATCAAATGAAGGTACGATTCATGTGGGCTTCAGTGAAACCACGTAACAGGAAGGAATGCAGGACTAGGAGGGACATGTTGGAGTTCTATTTATATGGAGGAGGAGGAGGTATGAGAAGGGGTATTTGTTTCAAAAGATATTGGAACACATCGCTGAATTTTGTCCTCAGATTTAGATGTGTTTATTGTTACATTTTCGAGGTTATCTATTAAAATAAATGTTTTCTTTTAAAATAATGTGTAATTTCTTTAACATGTATCAGTTATAAAAAATAACTGGCATGTCTTTTCGGCAAAAGACCCGAAATTTTTACTGAAATTATACTTTTATGGTGTCGTTCCGCTTCGACAAAAACTGTCTGTTCCGAATTTCAGCTCATTTGTTCCAAACCATATATATCAGACATTTCCAAAACTTCCTTAATTGTGTTCTTGTTGTTATGAAACGGATATAAAATGCACTCCCGCCCCTCACTGCCGATCTTCCATACAGAACAATATTCTATTTTATTCGGGGAAAATAGTCTAAAAAGACAATCTTAATTTGTTGTGGAATTATAAGTAAAATAATATTCATATCTACAATAAAGGCAAGTTTAGCCAATAATCTAAACATTTTTTTAAATTTATTTGACCAAAGCATTTATTTTTTTATTTTTTATTTTTTTATTTTTCCTTTAATATACACTGAAAAATAAATGTTTTGCTGGAAAAATCACGTCGATATAATTTTCCGAACTAGAAATATAAAATTCATTTTTCACAGCTTCTAGGCCCATTAGAACGAACACCGGGACACATCTCTAATACTTTTCTGCGAAGAATCATCAAATAAAAATTTGTTGACATGGATGGCCCATTGACAATGCCTTCTCCTTGTAAGGTCGAATGCACCCCAGAGGACGTCCCTACCCAATTTACATGCCCCTCACCCTCCCCTAGATTCCAGATATTTTACACTAAAAATACTAATCACTAATAGATTTTACCAGATATGTTAATTAAATATAATTAGTTTATGTTAATTATAAACGTAGTCAAACAAAATATAAAAATAATAATAATACATATATATATATATATATATATATATATATATATATATATATATATATATATATATATATATATATCAGACATTTCCAAAACTTCCTTAATCGTGTTCTAGAGGTTATGAAACGGATAGAAAATGCCCGCCCCTCTGCGCTGGCCTAGCAATATTCTATTTTATTCGAGAAAAATACGTCTAGACATTCTCCATTAATAGGTTTTAATATATTAATAAGGTTTTAAAATATCGGAATTCTAATTATAGTAATATTCATAAGCGTTTCGATACGATGTGCATATTCATATCTTCAATAAAATGAAATCCGTAAGAGCCAAATCATGCCGTCTAGGGTTGGAACATCGAAAGGAAAATATCGATATTCGATATTTTGCGATATCGCAAAGCTAATTGTCGATATCCACCGATAATTGCTAGAAAAATATCGGTGTATCGAAAGGAAATGGATGAAAAAGTAAAGAAAAGTGCATCAAATGAGTATAATGTTAAATTGTGAAGAAGGTTATGAAATAATATAATTATTATTATTTATAAAACAATATTTTTATTAGCCATGAATCATAATAAAAAAAAATGCTATAACATATTTTTATTTTGAATACTTTTAGCCATATTTCATATATTATAATATAGTCTTCTTGAAGTTTTTCATTATTAACACTTCAGGGTTAATTATCATTATTTGTATATAAATCTTATCTACTAATATAATTATTATATACCTTACTAAATAATATTATCTACTAAAGAAATTTCTTCACATAATATCAAGTTTGTTTTATGGAATTTTTCAATAACTTAAATAATTATTTTTTTTTTTAATTGTGGTCTTTCGACCCTTCTTCTCCGATCTCCGACGCACCAAGGCATTGCCTTGGTTGCCATAGCGTTATTTACGCCTATGATATCCACCTCACCAATGATAGGCAGATGAAGTAGAAGAATCGCGAATAAAAGTGCGAGCGGATTGTTTGTAGTTGCATTAGTAGCGTAGCGGCGCACTTAGAGCATAATGCAATTCCACTTGAACCTCCAACCACTCGGACCCCCAACATCCAACATCCAACATCCAAGCTCCAATATCTCCTCCCTTTGTCCAAACATCCATGTTAGTGGCCCTTTCCTCATTAGCCGCTGAGGATAATACGCTTATCTCCATTGATGGTATCGATGGCTCTTCAATGGAGTAGGCCATTAATCTGCTAAATTTGAAGTTTTAGCAAATTATATCTGGGCTGAGAATCCGTTATTCCAAAGAGGAATTTATTTGCGATGAGACTTCGTTTCTAATAACAAAAATATAAATAATTAGCATAAAATAACAAAAAACTCAAAAAGTGATATAACTTAATTTCTAGGATACAATAGGAAGATTAAAAACGCTGCAAATTATTACACAATGGCTTAGTATTACCAAAAAGTAATATTTTGTCTATTCACAGGACTTTCCGTATAGCTCTGGTTTACAGTTTTGATAATTATAATTAGATTATCTTTCAAATGAACATTTGAAGGGTTTCGGGAAAGGAACATGTGCAGAATATTTTATAAAATATATCAACCAAGTTCAGCAAAGAAATAAAGCAGTAGGCACCTATGGAGCAGAAATTTGAATCTTGTCCCAAGATGATCGCCGTGAAAGAAAAAAATCTGGTGCGGTGCGCGCATCACACAACTTTTCCTTACCGTCCTATAATAATTATCTTTTTAATACAATTTTAATGAGTTCACATAAACACTGCTTCTAATAAACTCAGCGGCATACACATCTTTTCCCACATAAGTACAATAAAAAAAATATTTATACAATTTTAGTACAACAATCCTGTACACTACCTATATATTTTAACTTTGTCAAGTTGCAAATATATTTTAAAAGTTTCTGGTTTAGTTTCCTGGGAAACTTTTTCTTTCCGTTAAATAATGTGAAAGTAGAAATTATTAAGTTAATTTCCGCTTTTGTATTCTTTAATTACTTTATTACATAGCGTATTGTTTACAACAGATTGGCGATTGTTGGGAGGAGGTTCGGTCGCATCCGTCTCCTTTCGGATGCGCTTGGATATCCATCTAGGGTCATGTGCTCCACATAAAATACATTGTATCTTTGCTAATACTGGTCGGATTTTGATGATTCTTTTATTATTTCTTAGATAATTTAATTACCTTTCATAAAATTCTACACATAATTACATTAGAATGCATACTTTTTAAGTTATGCCTAAATAAAATATTCTTATCATCAAAACTTTTTTCCCTGCAATTCATCGGTGATTTAATACATAAATGAAAAGTTAAAGGTCTTTATGAAGAATAATTTAGCCAAGTTTCTTCAAAATCGTTAGAGCCGTTTTCGAGAAAATTGTAAAAAAGTTTAAAATCCACGATATAATTGCTATTTCCGGTTAGTCCGATGCGCTGTATCTTTGCTAATACTAGTCCGATTTTCATGATTCTTTTATTGTTTTTTAGATAATTTAATTACCTTTCATACAATTCTATACATAATTTACCGTAAAATGCATACTTTTTAAGCTATGGGCAAATAAAATATTCTTTTCATCAAAACTTTTTTCCCTGCAATTCCTCGGTGATTTACTACATAAATGAAAAGTTAAAGGCCTTTATGAAGAATAATTTAGGCAAGTTTCATCAAAATCGTTAGAGTCGTTTTTGAGAAAAATGTAAAAAATTGTAAAATCCATGATATAATAGCTATTTCCGGTTAGTCCGATGCGCTGCATCTTTGCTAATACTGGTCCGATTTTGATGATTCTTCTATTGTTTTTTAGATAATTTAATTATCTTTCATACAAGTGCATAGATGATTTACCATAAATTGCACGCTTTTGAAGTTATGCGTAAATAAAATATTCTTTTCATCATAACCTTTTTCCCTGCAATTCCTCGGTGACGTACCATATATATGAAAAGTTAAAGGTCTTTATGAAGAATAATTTAGGCAAGTTTCATCAAAATCGTTAGAGCCGTTTTCGAGAAAATTGTAAAAATGTATTTCCGTTTAAAACTCGAATTCGAAAATTTTCACGATCGCAATTCTTCCCCTTACTATATACTTCGTATATAGGTAAGGGAAAGTAAAAACTGGGAGTGTTAAGAAAAACTGTGTCAATACAAGTACGCTGAGATGGTTAGGACATGTAATATTGGATGTGCACTTCAGTGGAAAAAGAAAAAGGAAAGACCAAGAAGCTAAGGAAACTGCAGAAATAATCCAAGAAAGGATATACGATATTTTGAATTTACGTATCTTGAAAAGTAAAACCTCAAATTTTGAGGGGGGTAATTTTTTTTCCCCCTTGGTCGATTTATTTTTCCCATAGGTCTTTTATTGAAAATAATAAACCAAAAGCATTTTTTTTTTAATTCCTCGGTTTGCTGATTCCAAAACTCCTTTCATTTTCTCTCTATCTTTATAAATGGCCGAGTTCTGGGCTGATAAAATCTCTAATCGGCAGCCATTTTGAAACAAACAGACGGATGGTAATGTCGAGTTCTGAGGATCGACCTGTGACTTGTCGAATATCAAGAAAATTGGTGCAGTAGTCCCGGAGAAAAGCCGCGGATGGCATATGACGGACGGTGGACGGACGGATTTTTTTTTTCAATATTTGTATTCTACGTATCTTAAAACTTCAAATTTTGAGAGGGAGGAAGAGCAAATATTTTTTTCCTTGGTCTATTACAAAGGTTTATTATTGAAAATAATAAACCAAAATACAAATACCTAGGATTTCAGTCCGATTCAGTCTTGACAATTTGACTCATGGAAACTATTTTACATTATTTACAAAATTCAGACTTGAACTTTTCATCCACCTCTTGAAAACTAGCAAACAGTTCATGAATTCATCCGACATCCCTATCTAACCGTCTATATCATTTATCTTCTATCTTCTGATCTTCGTTTCTTTAGATAAGGAGTCCCAATCCTGTGGCTGCGATAGTGTGCCCGCCTAACGTCATTTTTGCTCGCGGGCACAATTGTGACCGCCTAACATAACCTGTACTAGCGATCAACTGTTTTACGTAGCCTGCTGCAGATCGACAAGTTTTTAATAAAATATTGTAGACATACATATAAATATATATGTATTAATGTATATGTGTATATATATATATATATATATATATATATATATATATATATATATATATATATATTAATACCTAATAATTAACTGGAAAATTGTTTAAATTAGCGAATTTGTTTTAAAATTATAATTTATTTCATAATAAGTAGCAATTTTGGCTAACCAAAACCTTTTTTATTATACAATGTTCACTCCACTTGTCATAAAAAAAATCTACGTTTTGGGGATGTTTTTCATCTTCAGGTTTTTTTTTTTCATCTTCAGGATGTTTTTTTCATCTTCAGGATATTTTTTCACCTCTCCTTCTCCAATGAAATTCATTGGTTTGGAACAGTACAATAGGTAATATATTTCGCAATAATCTCCTAATCTCTATTAATCTTCTATTAATCTCCTAGCATCTTCGTAACAGTTTCTGATTAGGGATGTAAATATCGAACAATAATATTGATGTATATCGAGGGTTTTCAATTATATCGAAATAGTAGTTCGATACATCAATGTAAAATATCGATATTTCGATTTATCGGGCCTCGTATTTTTAATCTTTGAAAGCAGAAGAAGAGGATTTTTATATTGAATTGAAGGAATAGGTTAATATAAATTAAAAATTCTTAGATTTGTAACAGCAACGATTAAATATTCCTTAATGGCATCACAAAAAAAAGTGTTAATTTATTCTTAAATAAAATTTGTCAATAAATTTTTAGAAAAAGACTACATACTAGAAACTAGAGATAACATTAATTTAATTGCTTAAACATAAAAAATAAAAATTAAAAGGGACGGAACAAAATCAATTATGAATGAATTACTAAAAACCTATCAAATTACATATTAACATTTATTGTAAAAAAACAAAACAAACTCGTCACTAAGTATTAAAAAAACTTTAATTAAATAACTTAACCTAAAAAAAATAAAAAAAAAAAAAAAGAAAGAAGAAAATCACAATTTGGTTAATAATGACTGAAACCTATTAAACTTGTTTTTTTTTTAGGTTTAGCCTATGACCTTGACGGATTTTTTTTCATTTAATTAGTTTTTAAAATGATATATCGGTTTCCGATACTCAAATTTTAATATCTATATTACGATATTTCAAATAAAAACTATCGTATAAAAATATCGAAATATTTCATTTAGAATATAGATATTTTTCTAATATCCCTAATATAGGCCTAAAGTCCTTTAAAAGGAGGGAGTTAAAAAATTAAAAATATCGAAGTCTGATAAGTCGAAATATCGATATATTTTTTCGATATACCGAGCTACTATTTCGATATATTCGAAAACTATAGATACGATATATATATATATATATATATATATATATATATATATATATATATATATATATAATAAATAAATAAATAAATATCTATATCTATATATATATATATATATATATATATATATATATATATATATATATATATATATATATATATATATTCAAATCCCTCCTTTTCCAACACCTTCTTTCTCTCCAAAATGATGCTCTCTAATTGCGAAATTTCAGTTTAGGATTAGACATCTGGATCAGAAGTGGATAATAGATTTTAATGTACAAACTTTGCTAATCAATTCATTATTTTTGTATTTTTCATTTTTTCTGTTTGTTTTTTTACTTTTTTCTTGTTTTTTCTCTTTTTTTTGGTTTGCTTTAATCAATTATATTTTTTCGATAAAAAAACCTATTTATTTGCTTATTTATTTTACAGAAGATATTGTAAAAATTAATTGTTCTGTATTCTATAATCTTATGGCCAGATAATGTTACTGTTTTATTGGTTCCTTCTTGTTATTCTTAAGGGACCTAGTCCCAGAATAAAGTTCTTTTATCTATCTATCTATACACACATTTATATATATATATATATATATATATATATATATATATATATATATATATATATATATATATATATCGATATTTATTTTTTTACGATATTCACATCCCCATGCAAGTGCCCTCTTTGCCCCCCCCCCCACCTTAGTTTCGGCCCTGTATCAGATTGACCACAGAATTTGGGGTACTCTTAGAGCCGGCTGGTGTTATGCCATACATTTTTGGTTTATTATTTTCAATAATAGGCCTTTATAATCGACCAAGGAAAAAAAAAATGTTTTTTTACCCCTCTTAAAATTTGATATTTTACGTTTCAAGATACGTAGAATCCAAATATCGAATAAAAAAAACATTGTCTGTCTTCCGTCAGCGGCTTTTCTCCGAGACTACTGAACCGATTTTATCTATTTATACGAGTCCAGCGACAGCGACCTAACCACTGGATCGTATAAATAAATTTTGAGTTTTCCTCCGTTTTAAAAAATAATAAAACAATAGAAATTTAACACTTAATTTAACATTTTATTTGAATTAATGAAAAATGAAATTACAATTGACAATTATATGATTACATTTGACGATTTCGACGATCAATTTCTCACAAGATGAGCCAAGGTTAATTTCCCTCCTACCTAATGAATGATTATTTATCAGTCACTCACGCGTAGTGGTATATAACTAGTTGGCATATTTTAAAGTAGCTGTAGTTTATCTATTTTTTTTTCAATGATTATTTTGGGAAGGGGAATTTCCTCCTTCCCCCTCCCCCTTTGGATCTGCTACTGCTTTGAGAAGTCATAATTTGTAAATTCACTCCACCACATTGTTTCCTAAATCCTTTTCATTATACATTTCCTCAATTTACTAATTGTGAACGATCAAATTCCGTTATCTGAATCTTCTAGGCATTGTAAGTCATAATTATAATTCATCTTGCTATATTTGTATCTTAATATTATTCACTGTTTATTTGATAATATTCACTTGCAATTTTTAAATTCGCGTAGTTCTATTAATATTTCATAGAATTATTTCGAATTACAGTGGTCCTCCGATTAGTACATATTATTAGTTTTATCGCTTCCTGACAGGTAGCAGCACTGTTCAGGAAAAAAATATCCAATGGCCACTTTATTTTTCTTGAAATATTCTAACTGTAATTTTTTTTTTTTACTAGTTTTTTCGTCATTAATTAACTGATATTTTTATTTATTTAACAAACGAGGAGTAATTGGAGAATATATATATTTTTTTCATATCTTTAGAACGACCATTGTCATCCTTATCCGATTCCCACAAAGACCTAAAAGAAAAGAAGCTGGATGTGTATAAAGTCCTCGTTTAGGAGGATCAAATCGGGCGGAAGGGCCGGTGCCACAGACAGCCCGGTCAATCCGAAGGACGAAGGACAAAGGATGCCTGATTGGAGGAGGCCACAACTCTATCCTCTGCACAATTAGGGCCAGAAAGAAGCGGCAAAGGGTCTCCGGACCCCTGTTTATCTTTACACCGCTCTGCTCCTCAGGGTCTAAGGGTCTTTCTAACAGGGGCCGTTTCTTGTTTCATATCAATGTGTCTAGCTTCTTTGTGTTTGTGTATGCGAATGTTCGATAAGATTATGGGCAACGAAGGCTGGTGTTTTGGGTTTATAAAAAATGAACATTTATTTGAGCACCTTAGATTTAGTATTTTCGAATCCAGAATACTACAGTTGTATGATCCCATAATATAAACAAAAAATACAAATAATTTTATTTTTATTTTTTCGCTGATGCCCTTTATATTATAAATGAATGAGAAGAATAATACATTAATTGGTAATTATTGGGATCACACGCTACATTATCAAAAGGGGGCGTGGCCTGAGTAAGGTTATGCACCCTCACGTCACCAGTTACAGAAAAAAAATAATATTGGAGAGGATATTGTACAAACACTGAAGAAATATCACAGCAGATTAATTACAGCAGTTCAGAATACTACCCTTTTGGTGTATACAATAGTTAACCCTTTTCTTTAATTGTTTGGTGGTCCCTTCATATATTCACTTGAGGATTTAGATGATCACTGATCAATTAATAATAATAAGGAGTTTTGTTTTTAGGTAACTTCAGTTTTGTGGTAATACACTATTATGAACTATAGCATGAGTATAAAATAATAGAAAAATCATCCAGTTGCAAGACCGATTAAAATTTATTAAAAATTTTTATTCAATTGTAGGATAAAAAAAAATTACCAACTACCAATTCATTTATTTATTTATTAAAGCCCTACTCAATTAATTTATTAATAATGAATTTAATCAATTAAATTCCTAGCTTCGTAATTTTTCTTATTCGTAGTAAGTGTGATTGATAATCTAGAAAAGTACAGAATATCGTGATCAATGCGATGGGGAACATAAAATTTTATTTATTTTAACTTTATTATTGTTAATAATAATAAAAATGTGTTCATTTCTGTGTTTACTGTATATAACTCATTCGTTTCTTCGATGTAAACATTATTGACCTCAAAACCATGTAACCTCAATGTCAACAATGTGGGCCACGCCCCCTTTTGTTATCAGCAGCGTGTGATCCCAATAATTACACATTAATTTTATTCTGGAATGTCCTTAAAGTATAAATACAATGAAAATATTGGATTGACATTTTTGCATGACTACAGTAATTTATGATGGAAAATATTTTGCTATATCAATAGTTTTTTTTTTAATGTTTAATTACTGATTAATATACCAATATTTTAACATTAAGATAAAAATAAAAATTATAAAAAGAGAGAAATTAATCAAACAGTATTTTTAATAGGTTAAGTCTCTATACCTCCATGTTAAATTTTGACTTATTTTGTCTTAGGGCAAGTCGAGGCCCTGAAAAGGCCAAGGGATAAGAAAACCCTAATTTAACAATGGCAAAGCTCCATAATAGATGTTTGGTACTAAAGGTCTTAAAAAGAACAAGTTGAGGGCGCATATCCTGGGCTATACCTAAATCTTGGACTATTGGTTGTGCTGGCATAAACTCTAAACCAACAGTGGCTGTAAAAAAATGAATGAATTTTAGTTTTTAACTCACTGCAGTTAAGGAGGATGTTATTTAGGGGGGAGGCTCCTGATGGATGTGCAAAATCCGTAGACCTTGGACAACGCAAGTTAGTGTTTATCCCAAAATACGGGTCCTAATCTATTATCAATGTCCAAATCGTATGCTAATTCCTCCTTATAATATTATTAATAGAGAAATTAATTTGTTTATATTGATTTTTAGATGACTAAGCCTGATTTTCTTGTAAATATAGGTTAACAAATTTGTGTATAAAATTTTCTCGAAAAGTTGGTACATCATCATGAATAAAAGGAATGAGAAAGATAAAAGTCGTTTTAAATATAAATTGAAGTTTTATTCAATCTGGTTGAACCTTATAAAACATACTCTGAATTTTATGATACACGACAAAGCACTATTTCCACACCATTTATCATTTTTCGTTCATTCTATCTTTTGTTTTATTGACAAATAATAAACATGTTTAAATTTTTAAAAAATCTAGATTTTTATCTAGATTATTATTTAGATTTTATAAGAATATCAGAAGGTTCAACTAGATTGTATAAATTTTTTTTTTTGTTTTACATTTTTTTTTTTTTACAATGCTTTTTACCGCTTTGATCTTTACTTCCTTGTACGCAGTAAAGAAAGTATTGTAATAGCGAAAATTTTCGGTTTTCAGATTTCGACGGAAATATCCATTTTGACCATCCCTGAATCCATTTTGACTAATTTCGTTGTGGCGTCTGTACGTACGTTCGTTCGTATTCCGCATAACTCAAAAACGATTTGCCGTAGAAAGTTGAAATTTTGTATTTAAGATTGTTGTAAAATCTAATTGTGAACCTCCCTTTTTGGTCGCTACATGATCACCGGAAATGGTACTTTACTTGAAGGTCATATTAGACTTTCATCAAAAATTATATTAAAATATAATGTAAAACATCTCAAATTTGGTATTTAAGACTTACATATTAATAAAAATAACGTAATAAATTTTAGTTAAAATTGGAAAACCGGAAGCGGTACTTTACTTGAAGGTCAAATTAGACTTTCATAAAAAAATTCGATTAAAATATAATATAAAACATCTCAAAATTGGTAAATTAGACTTTTATATGAATATAAGTAATATGATAGGTTTTGGTTGAAATTGAAGAGCTGAAAGTGGTACTTAACTTGAATATCATAATAAACTTAATCAAAAGATATATCGACATTTAATAGAGATCATATGGTTCGGTGATAATGGTTATAAACGCGATTTTTTTTTTCACTCTAATAAAACAATTTTATTGCTTGTTTCAAGTGTTAAAATTTAGTGTAAATTTTTTTTCCTCTCCATTTGTGAGCTGAACAAGTCTGCAGCAGGAGAATAAGATATAAGTTAGGCGGGTTCTTCCAGCTCAAAGCGTTGAAACCGTCGATTTCCAATGTTTTATTTAATGACATAGAATGTTCTAATGTTGTCACGGATCACGAAAAAATCTCTTGGGAACTTGTTACCAACTGGAAGAAACCGACATTTAATAACGGAATAATACCTCCAGAAACAAGAGCTTTGTGTGTGTCTGTATACCTAGTGTCGTTTTTGAGATACAGCTATCTTCGGAAACTGGTAACTAAATTCAGGGTCATTTTTTGAGCCACCGATTTATAGTTTAATAGGCGTACAAGGAAGTCATGAGGTGTCCACATCAGATATTTTTTTCAGTAAAAATGATCTAATAAATTAAGTTCAGTATATATGGAATTTTCACAATAAAACATTACATTTATAAACAAAAATATTTTTTTAGTTCTCTTAGTTTATATATATATATATATATATATATATATATATATATATATATATATATATATATATATATATATATATGTTGTTGGTCCAATCATATTGCTGTAAGTTAACAATACCCCTCCTGGCACCACAATGGGACTACCTACAACCGTTCTCCATAATTTTCTCCTGTTATTTCCTCAGAATCCGTTTACCTCAGTTCTCTAGGGACCGCTTGCCTCTGAGCCGTTAGTTACAACACTTTTTGATTTACCCCCTGCCCTCCGCGGTTAGGAATGCAGGCTACCTCCGCGAGCAAATGGAAACGTCAGCCGACCCACCCGCCTCCCGATTTAGGGGAGGGAGGAGGCGCCCGGGGTTCAAGAATACCATTACCTTGTTCCTCTTAAGTCGTCGTTCCCGCGGGAAATGTCGTCGTCCGGGGAGCTGCACCATCCGACCTAATAATTTTTCGGAATTTAAAAGAATCCAGTTCCCGTGGGGCTTCATCCTGCTCCAGAGCCGGTTCCTTATCGGATTTCATAAGTTCCATGAAGACAGAGAAGTCACGAGGCAGCCTAAGGCAGGGGTAAAAAATGGTGTACTGCTCGCCTACTGAATTTTTAGTTCGCGCAACGTTGTATTTTAGTATCAATATAGCTTAAGAAAAAGAAGAAGAAAAAAAAAAATAACAAATATTTATCACATCTTAATGATTATTTATTTATTTATGTATTTATTTACTTAGACCACCAACAGGCGTTGTGCCCGATGACAGGTGGTCATTCACGCTCAAATAATATATATATATTACAAAATGAATAATAATAATAGTTAAAATACAATAAAAATTAAAAAAAGAAACGAAATAAAATAAAAATTAAAAAAACAATAATAATAAAGAAAATAAAAGAATAAAAAAAACCAGTGACAGCTCAGAGACTATTTCAAAATGGATTAAATTATATTTCCAAATGTATTACTGTGCATAAACAATAAGAAAAATCGAATTGTTTTTCATTATTTATCAAATTCCAAATCTTTGACATTTTATTGAACGGTGAGCAAGTATTAATTATGTTTTTTTTTCTTCTGTTGTTCATGTATATTTTATTATAGTTTGCCTGTAGTTAGATGGCAACTCACGCGGCACAAAGTTGTAACTAACGTACCCTCCAAACTCTTAAAAAAGTAGTTCCTTTAAATGGTCGGTTCACTGACGTATTTTGAGATTATTTACTTATTGTTGTTTACGACCTTGTAGTGTTTTTGTTTTTTTATTGTATCTGTAATGTGATTATTTTTCTTGTATATTGATTTTCTCTTTTAGAATATTGACCTTTTATGTTTTTACGAGATACTGATTGATTTTTTTTTTTATTTTTTTTTTTTTTTTAAACCTGGATTCGAACATGACATTGGCTTTCGAAAAGTAAAGAACAAAATGTAAATACGTGAAGAATATCGAAGACAAATACTGAGAATCTGGCCACATTATAAATGATGAAATCGATGCAATAATAATCGATGTGGGAGGAATAAGATCGGACTTATTCGATTTTGAAACTAAAATATTGTGAAAATGTTTTATGAAAGTAACAAAGCTATGTTACAAAATCAATACGTATAAATAAAAAGTGTGTTTGTAGAACATGTTCCTCTTGAAACTTATATAATTTTTTTTCGAAAATAAATTCATGAATTCCCATTTTTTATTAATTCTTGATTTCATTCAAATTTTCACATTTATAGCAAAATGAATCATACCTAAATTTATTCAAAAATAAATTTAAGAATTCCTATTTCTTTATTAATTCTTGTTTTCATTCAATTTTTTTTTTCAAAAAATTTAACTTATTTACGACGAAATTATAACAAATATATGATTTATAGTCATGTCAATTCATATAATGTAAATTAAATGGGTGGAGGGGGAAGAGTTACCCCCCCTTTAGCGGTCTGATCTCATTTTCCAGCAGCCATCTAAGTGTGGGCGAGCTATAGATGGGGGAATTTTTAAACACCTACTTTAACATGGCATTTTTGTTAATATTTGGAATTTTATTATATTTTAAAATCAATGATAGGACTTGAAAAGAAAAAAAAAAGAAGGAAATTATTAATATAAAAGAACAAAAACTCAACAAGGGACATAATTGAAGATACGAGTGGTTATATTACAACTTTAATGTTTTGAGAAAAAAATATAGTTTTTTTTAGGTAATTTTATAACGACATGATCGATCTAAATCACTGGGAAATCAAGCGAGGAAATGAACAAAGAATCTTGGGTATAGACGTTGTGGGGCCCTGGACGATACGATATTTTGGAGCCCTCCTTGGTTTGGCAATACTACCCAAGAGGAAAGAGGAGTCCGGAGGCCTCCTAAACCTATAAATTTGTCTATAAACTATTAATTATACCTTTAATTTTTCTAAGCCCTAGGCGGCCGTCCCGTTCGCCCCCTCAGATCCGTTCCTGTGGATTGTTAATATTAGTAGGCAAAAATAAACAGATAACAACTTCATTCATAAAAAAAAAATAACAAAGTTTGTTGCATAGCACCTTCATTCCCTCATCTATTTAATTGTCATGATTATAAATGGAATATTTGAGATAACCTTTCCGAGCTTTAATAATAATATAACCTTTAATATTATTTTTCATTTCTCTTTCAGTATCTGTATAGCTGTCTTGGAGTGATTTGCTGTCTCTAGTCGATGTGTCTTTTTAGCTGTTAATGTGAGATGTGCTGCATTTTATCTACATTTATGCGATAATATTGTGAGTTCTTTACTGATATTTTAGAGACTCGAAGCTTGTGAAATCTTCCATTTATTTCCTTGAATTAAAAAATGACTGTTTTGAAATAAGAGAGAAAAGACACTTTATTTGTCAAGGGATAGACAAATCTATCAAATTTGACATGTAAGTACAAATTACAAATATACAATATAAAGAATAAATATTATAAATGTAGATAAATACATTTTTTTTTCTCTTTTTCACCTTTTTTTTTTTTTGTTTTGTTAAGCCTTTTTTATCTTAAATTTTTAAAACTGAACTTGATCCCAGATAATGAACCAACTTTTACTCAAACCTATTTACAACGAAAATGAATAAATTAAACGAGCACATTTTGTATATAAATGAGTATAACAAAAGAAAATTAGATTACAAAATTACACGGGTTACAAAATCTATTTTCAGTTTTAAACTAACTTCATTTTCATTCTGCGATTTTCATATCTACACTGACAGACATGTAATCCAACTCATGCTCGTTAGCAAAACAACCTAAAACTAGTTAAAATATAATACAGCAAACAAACTTATTTCAGATTAGGAATATGTTTGGTTGCAGAGCTTTATGTGGTAATAATTTGGTTTATGAATTCATTAGCAAAGCAAGCACCAAATATATATATATATATATATATATATATATATATATATATATATATATATATATATATATATATATATATATATATATATATATAACTTTATCTGAGATATAAAATACATCGAAAATCATAAATAAAATATCTGATGTGGGCAACACATGACTTCCTTGTACGCCTATTAAATTATAAATCCGTGGCTCAAAAAGTGATACTGAATTTTGTTACTAGTTTCCGAAGATTGCAGTAAAAACGACACTCGGCGTCGCGACATCTATCTATTGACACGCACGCACGCACACACCCACACGCCACTGGAGGTCTCATTCCGTTATTAAATGTCCTTTTTTTTTCAGTAGGTAACTAGTTTCCAAGAGATTTCTTCGTGTTCCGTGACAACAATAAAACTGTCAATATCACTAGATAAAGCATTAGAAATCGACTGTTTCGACATTTTAAGCGGAAAAACCCACAAAACTAAAATCTTATTCTCATGCTGCAGACTTGTTCATCACACAAATGTGGAGGAAAACACGTATTATATGCCCATATTATATATATAATATATTCTATATATTCCACAATATAACGGCAGATGATTTATTTTCTGTTATTTTTTAGACTCTAGGCATCTTGTTTGGATTTTTTTTATTTATGTCCTCATAATAATAATTGTATTTATTTTTTTTTTTAACTTACTGTTTTTACTTCCTTGTACGCAATAGAGAAAGTATTGTAATCTCGTATTATAGTTCCCTGAAACAGTTTTTTTTTCCTAGAAGGGAGGAATACGAATTGTGCTAAAAATCGTAAATCGATATTTTCATGTATAAGCACGTTTCAAAATTCGTACTAACCGTTTTTAACATGTTTACAATAATGCATACGCGCGCGCCAGTCCAGAGTCCAGGATCTATAACTAATTGTATGCTATGCGAAGGTAAATACCTCAAAATATAGTATTTGTTTTAATATAATGTAATAATCAAAGGTCCGCCTTAATTTTCTCAACATTGATCGCCAGGATATGGCGAATTTCGACTTAGTCCAAACGACTTGGTGAATGTTGACAATGTTTTTTGGTGAATGTTTAGGGTGCCTCGAGACGGGCTCATGTGTCCAACCTTTACGGCGAATTAAAGTGGCTCTTCCCCTCCAACCGTAGACAATATTTCCTCGGATCTTTCCTATACCAAACTATCACCACCCAGCACCCTTCCTACATCTACAGCCTCCTACCTTAAATCCCTTCCTACATCTACAGCCTCCTACCTTAAATCCCTTCCTACATCTACAGCCTCCTACCTTAAATCCCTTCCTACATCTACAGCCTCCTACCTTAAATCCCTTCCTACATCTACAGCCTCCTACCTTAAATCCCTTCCTACATCTACAGCCTCCTACCTTAAATCCCTTCCTACATCTACAGCCTCCTACCTTAAATCCCTTCCTACATCTACAGCCTCCTACCTTAAATCCCTTCCTACATCTACAGCCTCCTACCTTAAATCCCTTCCTACATCTACAGCCTCCTACCTTAAATCCCTTCCTACATCTACAGCCTCCTACCTTAAATCCCTTCCTACATCTACAGCCTCCTACCTTAAATCCCTTCCTACATCTACAGCCTCCTACCTTAAATCCCTTCCTACATCTACAGCCTCCTACCTTAAATCCCTTCCTACATCTACAGCCTCCTACCTTAAATCCCTTCTTTTCTAACACCTTCTTTCTTTCCGAATAGATACTCTCTAATTGCAAAATTTCAATTTAAGAATGGCATCTAGTTCAGGGGTAAATAATAGTTTTTAATGCATAAGTTTCAACTTTGCTAATCAACTCTTTTTTTATGTTCTCTCTTTTTTTTTTCGTTTTTTATTGTTGTTTTTTTTTGTTCAAATTAATCATTTTTTCTGTAACAAGAATTTATTTATTTTATTGAAAATATTGTAACCATTGATTGATGTTTTAGTTTTGTGATAGTTTTTAGTCTGATGGTCAGATATTGTTTCTGTTTTACTTGTCCAAATGTTATTCTCCAGGCACATAGTCCCAGAATAAAGTTCTTCTTTTACTCTAATCTATTCTCTGTATATACATAGTATGTGTATATATACAAATTTTCTATAGATGTATTAATATCAAGTTTTATTCAAACTTAGTAATACCTTGTAAAAATAAGCATTCATTAAAATAAGAAAAAAATAATGGCCTATATATCGAATGAACTGGCCTCGTCCCCCCTCCCCCCTAATGAAGTATCCTTACTCAGCATAAAACCCGTGGAGCGTCGGTAACTTCTACTAGCCATTAAAATATAAACTCTTAAAATCGTCTTAAGGATCTAAGCTAAAATTTGCCTAAGCGTGCTTTTAGAAATGTCCGCCTCAGCTTGATTACCAAGTAGATACTAAGATGCGTTTTAAAAAACAATCCTTTTTTTTTCGATGATTTCAAGTGGCTAAATCCATTCTTTATCTGCTTCAGCTCAGGTCGAGGAGGAGGAGGGAAGGAGTTAAAAGGCCTCTTAGGGATCCTTTTCGACTAGTAGGTATTATTCAAATGGAGCTGTTTAACAAACTAAAGTGCAGAATAAATATTAATTAAGGGCTAAAAGGGCTCGGCTACTTTGCTAAGGAAAGGTAATAGTCACCCTTCGTCTCCGATAGAAGAAATCCCTCCTAATATTGTAATCCTTTCTCAACTCTAACAGACTGTATAACAGGTTTTGTTAAAAGTTTGTTGGTATATCTCTGGAATTTGTTATAAAATCTTTTTTATGAATAAATATCTGATGTGGACAACACATGACTTCCTTGTACGCCCATTAAACTATAAATCGGTGGCACAAAAAGTGATCCTGAATTTGGTTACTAGTTTCCGAAGTTTACAGTATTGACACATACAGATACAAACACATAAGCTCTTGTTTCTGGAGTTCTGAATTTACAAGAGATTTCTTCGTGTTCCGTGACAACATTCAAACTGTCAACATCACTAGATAAAGCATTGGTAATTGACAGTTTCGACATTTTAAGCGGAAAAACCCACTTAACTTATATCTTATTCTCATGCTGCAGATTTGTTCATCTCAGGAATGGGGAGGAAAACCAGTATTTTACAATAAATTTTAACAAGTAATAAAAATGTTTAATTGGATTGGAAACCAAATTGCGTTTGTAACCTTTATTACCGAAATATATGATTTCATTATTTAATTTAAATATAATTTTTGATGTATTTATTATGACCTTCAAGTAAAGTACCCTTTTCGGCTCATCTATTTCAACCAAAATCTAGTAAATACATACATATCGATATAAAAGTCCTATTTACCAAATTTGAGATATTTTAATATAATTTTTTATGAAAATCAATAATGACCTTCAAGTAAAGTACCACTTCCGGTAATCAACTGGTGACCAAAAAAAGAGGTCTGCAACTAGATTTTACAACAATCCTAAATACAAAATTTTGACTTTCTACGGCTAATCGTTTTTGAGTTATGCGAGATACGCACATACGTGGGAACGAACGAATGTATGTACAGATGTCACGACGAAATTAGTCAAAATCGATTCGGGATGGTCAAAATGGATATTTCCGTTGAAATCTGAAAATCGAAAATTTTCGCGATTACAATACTTCCTTCACTTCGTACAAGGAAATACAAAAAGTAAAAATATTGTTTTCAATATATGTTTTTATGGAAATAATTGAAGTCTGGATGTGATCATGTGCCATTAGTATGTGTAAATCCGTTTATAATGTTTTGTTAATAATGTACAAGGATTAATGAATGTTGTGTGTGTGTGTCAGGACTTAAATGCCGAATTTTCAAAATTGCTTCACCTATTCTGCCATCATAAGCTAAAAGGCCCTAAATCCAAATCATTTTTAAACACATTTTTGTATTGAACCCCAATTGTTCTAAAACCTAAACCTCTTTTTGACATTAGAAAGACCCCCAAAACTAATAATTAGGACCTAACCATTGTATTTAGGGATTTCTAATGTCACAAAAAGGTCCAATTAGAGCAATTCGCGTACAATACAAAGATGTATTTAAAAACTACAAACTAAAATCCTAACTCCAAAAAATGATTTGGAGTTAGGATCTTTTAACTTATGACGGCAGTATAATACTTACGTTTAATTTTGTTTATTTGAAGTCTCTCATTGTTAGTAGAATTAATAAATGGATAAATATAAACTATAAAAGAATTTGAAAATTAACTGAAGGAGAAAAAAAATCCGTTATTTTTCCGTTAAAAAAAGATAAAAACGGAGGAATAAGAAAAAAATTGAGACCCACAAAAGACAGTCCCCTAATATACCGAAATTTACATATGAAATGACAATTTACTGAAAATGACATCTCCAAATTTTCCATAATCGTGCTCTAGGGGTTATGAAACGGATAGAAATCGCAGTTCCGCCGCTCACCGCCGACCTTCGACCCACTGGGTGGGAAGACCAAGTCGAGACCCCCAAAGAATACTTCCCCGACACCAACTCAATTCACATACAAATTTTCAACCCTATAAACTAATATGGTGGAGCTGTAGCGATGTGCAAATCTTAAAAAACGCCGAAATTTCAGGAAAACATACCGAAATTTTGACTGGAATTTACCCATTCTTTAATGGTATCGTGCCTTGAAGAAAGCCCTACATACCGAATTTCAGCTCATTTGACCCAAAGGGGGCCGCTGGAGGTGCTCAAATGTAGCGGGAAAAATATATATATATATAAATATATATCAGACATCTCCAAATTTTCCATAATCGTGCTCTAGGGGTTATGAAACGGATAGAAATCGCCGACCTTCGACCCACTGCAATAGTCTATTTTTTTCGGGGAAAAAACGACTAAAAATGAGGTATATTTTCCCACTTCTTATCACCAGTGACTTTACAGACCGAGGACAAGTGTCATTCCTTGGGTTCCTTGACGATAGAAGGGAGAGATGTTAATTGCTTCGTTATAACTTGCAGAATAAGAATATCAATGGTGATAAGTTGAAATTTTAATTTGCAGTGTTTTTTCAGTTATAAATCTCCCAAAAAACATATGATTTGATATGCCATAATACCCAAGTAAAAGGAATTCACAATAACCTTTACAAAGGAGGCAATCTTGGACGCCATGTTGAATATCTCAACATGTGTACGCAATTAGGTTTTCCCAATACTTTATCTTCATCATATAAACTGCAATGGATATAATTTGACACTAATTTCGTAAATATCGTTTAATTTATAAGGAATTTAAATATTTTAGCAGCCGTTTTGTCCGCCGCACAGAGGGAAAAATTGTCGTATTAGTAACCAAAATTCTATAACTCTTGATTAAAAGACGATAAACAAAAAATCCTGTTTTCATTTATGAGAATGGAATTAGTGAGAGTCAAAAAATTATATACTGAGTGTGAAATTAATTTTTTCTTAATTGTTTCATCATTTTATTTTAAATAAAACATTTTATTAGGTATAGGACCATCAAAAGGGGAAGAAATGAACTAATATCCTTATCTATAGAGCTTTCTACGTACCTTTTCCAAGTAATTACTAAATTTACAAGATTTATAAATAATTATTATTTAAAAAAAAAACTTTATATATTATTTTTTATTTTAATAACTGATAAATTTAATATAGTCGAAATTAAATCGTAATTGTCATTTAATATTTTTACAGACATTTCCACATTTATAAAAAATAGTAAGTGTGATAAAACAAATAATTAAAAAATTATTTTTTTCACAGTAGTAGGTGGTGTAAGAAGTAGTGGTGCTAAAATACTATGATATAATTTGATCGATCAAATGCGATCAATCAGTGCTATATAGATTTAAAGATCTGAAGCCCTATTTTTAAACATTACATATATTTTTAGGCCATTAACTTAGGCATAAGCCTAAAATATGCTTCAAGTTATCTTATTTGTCATTTATAATTTTTGTAAATACGATAAATTTCGAATAAATAAAAAAATAGTATATTGTTAACTTAAATTTTTTTTTTCTTCAAATAATAATTATTTATAAATCTTGTGAATGTAGTAAATACTTGAAAAAAGCAATTATATACGTAGAAAGCTCTATAGAGAAGGGTGTTAGTTCATTTCTTTCCCTTTAGTTTGACCTATACATAATTAACTGATTTATTTAAAATAAAGTGATGAAATAATTAAGAAAAAATTAATTTCAAAGGCCCGGAAACACCCAATATATATTTTTTTCACTCTGACAAATAAAGAACATTCCATGCTCATAAATAAAAAAAGATTTTTTTTTTATCGTCATTTAATCAAGAGTTATAGAATTTTGGCCACTAAATCGACAATCGACCCACTGTGCGCCATCTTGATTGTTTACGTCTGAGTAAAATTTCAAATTGTCACCATTGTTATAATTATTCTACAACTTATAACATCTCTCCTATAGTTCTATCATCGAGGAGCCCACCGAACCTGTTTTATCGACACATTATCCCGGACTTTAAAAGCAATAATAAAAACTAGTATACCCGAGCGAGAACTCTCGCATTAGATATATATCATAATTCTTAATGCATTCGAAGTATAAGCGATATTAGAGAAATATATTTATTTGTATAAACAATATAATGTTATTCAAAATTTATTTAACACACACATTTTGTGAAGCTACATAGCTTGTAATGACTATGTTGAAGTTACAGTTCATACTTAATTAGTAATTAGCTTACCCCACTGGAAAACATTTCTTCAATTTAGCAGTTAGGCAATTAGATTCAGCTATAAAATTATCTATGTTTAGTATTAATATTTAACAGTGCCCTTTAGGATTGGACATGGGAAACAGTATATAATTTCCCACTCATTAAAAGTGTTTGTAAACAGACTCAAATTCATATAAAGTTGCCATGACAACGCCACGTACGCAAGATGGCGTACGGAATATGTGATCTTATATCGTGCATTATCTCGAAAACGGTAGGTTTTTAAGCTTTAAAACGCTGGACTAATACGCTCCACAGGAGCGTATGTGATCTTGATGCCCGCGTCAAAATCTTTAAAACCCAACTCATCCCGTCTCGATCCGCCGACTCTCAGTCGTCAAAGTTTTGAAACCTTCCAGTTTTTTCATCACTTTTATTTAAGCCCTTGTAAGATTTTAAGGAACAAAATCAGGATTCGTCACTTCTCTGTGAAATTCTAATTCTTTTGATACCTCACACGTCAAAATCCATCGCTCCTGAGAGTCGGAAAAGGGATCTATACTACCGTAATAATATATAGTAGTGATACTCTTCCTGGAACATTTAAGCACATTGAAGTAACATTTAATTACACCTCTTCATTGAGACACAGGCTTACCAACCGCCGCAATATATAGACTCAGCTGGTCTCTGTAAAAAAAAATAAAAAAAGAAAAGAAAGAAATAAGATCAGCAAAGCGTAAAACCAAGACTCATTAGAGACAGACACACAATGAGGGCAGTGCCACTTTGATCCGGCGACAATCGAGAAGCTAATGGCAATAAACAACCTCCCTTCCCCCCCCCCTCTCTTCCCCTCCTCTCCCCCCTCCCCCGCCAACGAGATAGAAGAGTATGAACTCTTTTTCAAAAGGAACTCCTCCGCATTCCCAGCTCAGGACCTCTTTGTGACAGCATTTACTCCGATACAGATCCTTAATACCCGCTCCTATTTACGCATTCCTTACGTTCCTCATACCTTCCTTTAGCACCAGCTTTCTGATTTCATTTTTATACCTTATTATATAGTACGTATCTATGAAATATATTGTATCATTAATTTTTAATTTTTTTTTTTAAATTATCTGTTTCACTGTATAAGTTTTAAATAGCTTTAGTAAATAAAAGCTTTCTCACCTCATGGCCTTCATCAATAATATTCTGATAGGAAAGAATTATATATTATTATTAACTTTTTCAAGTAACGTAGCTGAAATACAAAAATCAAACAATTAATTGTTTTTACTTCCTTGTACGCAGTAAACAAAGTATTGTAATCGCAAAAATTTTCGGTTTTCAGATTTCAACGGAAATATCCATTTTGACCATCTCTGAATCCATTTTGATTATTTTCGTTGTGTCGTCTATATGTACGTCCATATGTGCGTATCTCGCATAACTCAAAAACGGTTAGCCGTAGAAAGTTGTAATTTTGTATTTAGGATTGTTGTAAAATCTAGTTGTGAACCTCCCTTTTTGGTCACTGCATCATAACTAGAAGTGGAACTTTACCTGAAGGTCATTATTGATTTTCATAAAAAAATATATTAAAATATAATGCAAAACTCCTAAAATTTGTTTTTTAAGACTTATATATCAATATAAATAATATAATAGATTTTGGTATAAATTGGCAAACCGGAAGCGGTACTTTTACCTGAAGGTTATAATAAACTTACATCAAAAATTGTATTAAAATATAATGTAAAACATCACAAATTTGATAAATAAATCTTTTATATCAATATAAATAATATTCTAGATTTTGGTTGAAATTGGAGAGCCGAAAGAGGTTACTTGAAGGTTATAATAAACTTAAATCAAAAGTTATATCGACGTTTAATACAGAGATCAAATGGTGATGAAGGTTATAAACGCGATTTTTTTCACTCTCTAATTAAACGATTTTATTACTTGTATAAAAATTTATTAAAAAGTGTTAAAATTGAGTTTAAAATACTTTTTTTTCCTTCCCATTTCTGAGCTGAACAATTCTACAACAGGAGAATAAGATATTAGTTAAGTGGATTCTTCCGCTTAAAATGTCGAAACTATCGATTTCCAATGCTTTATCTAGTGACATTGACAGTTCTAATGTTATCACGAAACACGAAAAAAACGGCTCACAATAATAGAATGAGACCTCCAGAAACAAGAGCTTGTGTGTGTCAGTAGATGGATGTCGCAACGCCGATTGTAATTTTTGAAATACTGCAATCTTCGGAAACTATTAACCCAATTCAGGATCACATTTTGAGCCACCGATTTACAGTCTCATAGGCGTACTTAGAACTCATGTGGTGTCCACATTAGAAATTTTAATTTTCAAAAAGTCTAGAAAAATGCATAGTTTCTAGAAATAATATCCTCATACTAAAGCCTCGTTTTCACAGTAACAGTTTTCTTTCGTAATAGTTACGACCAGATTTAGAATTTTTTCAGAGAAGGCAATCTTAATTTGTTCCGCCCCTTCTTCCTTACCCTGCGCCTAATAAAACTGAATAGTTTTATAATTGTATTTTAGGTAATATATTTCGAAATAGATATCTCATATTTTTTTTTTTTTTTTTTATGAAGGAATGAGATGCTTGGGAGGCGGTAAAAAAAAGGTGGATCACAAATAGTAACAAGTATTGATTAGGAACCAACGTTTCGGCCCACTTTGCAGGTCAGGGCTGAATAAACAAGATAAAATAAAACAATGATACATACAGTGAATGAATTAAAATAAATAACAAAAAAGACAGACAGAATGATAAATTTGTAAAATGTTATAAGATGAAACTGAAAGAGTAATAACAACAATTAAAAACAAATATTTAATATTAATAGACCAAACTGATTATTATAATAAGAATAGATAAACTGAATGAGTAATAATAAAAAAAAATAATAATAGCTGTATTAAATAAATAAAAGGGGAAATAAAAATAAATAAACAGACTTTATTATCTTTTTTTAAAACTTTATTATTTCTTATTATGTTTTTTTTTTATTACCAAATTATTTTTATTGAGCAATATTACAAGAAAAAAGAAATTAGAAAGAGGTGCATTAGTACAATAAAAGAGCTATCAGATTACTTATTGATTGAAAATAAATTCATTGCCAGTAGTGTTTCCAGTAAGTGTAGGGCAATTTTGACATTTTAGGACATTATGACCCATAGAGGTTGGAAATAATTAGAGGCTAATTTCGCACAATTTACTCTTCGATTGTAATCGATTAAAATAAAGAGTTTTTCTTGACAAAATTTGTGTTATTATTATTTTTTATTTTATTTTTTTTATGTGTGTTTACCTACCTTTATAATTAGTATTAATTTCTTGCAATAAATATATAGTGATTACTATTTCTAGTGTGAATAAATTGTAGTCGGTTTGGAGTGCATTCGACCTTATAAAAAAATCTTGTGCGGTGTGCGCATCACACAACTTTCCCTTACTGCCCTATAATAATTATCTTTTTAATATAATTTTAAAGAGTTCACATAAACACTATTTGTAATAAACTCAGCAGCATTCACTTCTTCACGTCTTCTCTCAAAAAAGTGCAACAAAATAGTTTTTTAAACAATTTTGGTACGACAATTCCGTTTAGTTTCCATGTAAACATTTCTTTTCCGTTAAATAATGTAAAAGTAGAAATTATTAAGTTAGTTTCAACTCTATTATTCTATATATATATATTCAACTAATTATATTATTACATAGCGTATTGTTTATAACAGGTTGGTGGCTTGGTGGGAAGAAGTTCGGTCGCATCCGTCTTCTTTCGGATGCGCTCTGCTTTCCATCTAGGGTCTTGTTCTCCTTATAAGATACGCTGTATCTTTGCTAATTCTGGTCCGATTTCAATTATTTCTTTTTTGTTTTTTAGAAAACTTGATTATCTTTCATAAGACTTTATATAATATATAATTTATCATAACATGCATAGTTGTTGAGTTATGTAAAACTAAAATTTTCTTTTGGCTATAACATTTTTCGCTGTATTTTATTGGTGATGTATAAATAAATGAAAAGTCAAAAGACTTTAAGGAATAAAATTTAGGCAAGTTTCATAAAAATCGTTCGGGCCGTTTACGAGAAAATTATAAAGGAGTGTAAGATCGATGATATAAATGTTTTAAATAAAATAAAAGATGATAAAAAGTTTTAAGTATAAAATCGATGAAATAAAGTGGCACTTTCGATTAGTCGACTTTGACGAAAAAGTTGCTGTAACATCATAGGCATATACTTAGCTTAAATACGTAATTTTAGTTGCGTACAATTTTCGTTTTTGAGCTAGCATGTTCACGCACACACAGATACACCGACCATTTTGTGGGACTTGGTTATTTGGGCTCAAGAGACCTTAAAACCGAAACTTAAAAACGAGGTTCTTAATTCTTAAAACGTGTATTTTCGTTGAAAACTCGAATTAAAATACTTTCCCGTAATATATATTTCATTCATAGGTAAGGGAAAATAAAAATAATTAAAAACAAAAATATACAGTTGAGAAATTAGATTTAATATACTTTTAGTAAAAAAAAAAAGATTAAGTTTCAGAAAGAAAAATAATCTAAAAAAATATTTTTTCAATTAATAATTGAATTTGTTTTTCCTTCATTCCATTTCCCAACTGCGTCATCACATCACGGGTGGCTGATTCTCCACAGAACTGCCGAAAAAAAGAATTGAAAAATAAAAGAAATGTTAAAACACAGCGCTAAGCCTTGAGGTGCTCCTTTGCTCCGCCAGGCAGCGCCACACCCCATCCCCAATACTCACAGTATTTATACATCCCCTAAATTCCTTCCCCGTTTCGCCCCCTCCTACTCACAATATTCCCCCCTCTTTTAAAAGATCTGTATTCAGTTAAAAAAGAAAGAGATAAAAAAAAAAAAAAATGATGGAAGTAAAAAAAAAGGAAAAAAAATGTCTGTTTAAGTATGGCTTCGGAAACGATTCCCTCTCTACGTGTTTAATTTGTAACCCGAACCACCTCAAAACCTCCTCCTCTCCCTAATTTATCATTAAACTTTCCAAAGCATATTTATAAAGTAACAGCGGGAAAATTTTCCCACTAACGAGGTTCTTAATTTGAATTATTCACTTTGTTATCTGATACTCAGTTTTACGGATGGAAATATGTGCTTGAGTTCTATTGGTCTATAAAACTAAATCATATCCGTAATAAATAAGAGATAATAGTCCTCTTGGGGTTATTAATAGGATTTTTTGTTTTATTTTAGTCGAGGCTAATTAACTTGTTGCCGTAGGGTTTTAGTACTTTTAGGGAAAATTATAATGGAGGGGGGAGAACAGGTCATTATTTCTACGTTCAGTTTAGATATATCTGAGGTTGAATTATTTGAAACAGAACTGCGTTTTCTAAATCCCTTCGTAGGATAATGAGGCCCTGAAATATTGCTTTAAACTATAATATACAAATAAATACACAGCTGTGTGTAGTGATGTCAAAAAAAAAAAAATAATTAAAAGCTTGATATAAATAAATGCAGACTGAAAATATTACACCACAAGTTCCTTCATTTAGATGCTACGTTTCGGCCTTAAAGCCATCCTCAAGGATCTCTCCAACCAAGATTCCCCTACATACGTATGAAATTATTGTGTGAAAACGTTACTTTGTACATAAAATGGAAGGGATAAGAAAAAATAAATGTGCGAAAACTTGAAATTTATTTAAGTGAAGCTGTATACTGTATAATATAATTGAAAATGGATTGAGCAGCTTTTCATTTGAAAAATAAACAATTATGCATAATTCAAGCCGATGAGGAATTTATGGTATATTTCGACGTCGTTTTTTTACTTTCCCTTACCTATATAGGAAGTATATAGTAAGGGGGAGTATTGCGATCGTGAAAATTTTCGAATTCGAGTTTTCAACGGAAATACATGTTTTAAGGTCCCCTGAGTCCAAATGACCAAGTCTCGCAAAATGGTCTGTGTGTATGTGATCAGTCTAGCTCAAAAACGGAAAGCTGTACGATACTGAAATTACATATTTAAGGTTAGCACATGCATGCGATGCTACAGCAACATTTTCGTCAAAATCGACTAACCGGAAGTGCCACTTTATATAATCGATTTTACACATTTTTACAATTTTCTCGAAAACGGCTCTAACGATTTTGATTAAACTCGCCTAAATTATTCATCATAAAGGCCTTTAACTTTTCACATATATATGGTACATCACCGAGGAATTGCAGGGAAAAAAGTTACGATGAAAATAATATTTTATTTACGCATTACTTCAAAAGCGTGCAATTTATGGTAAATCATCTATAGACTTGTATGAAAGATAATTAAATTATCTAAAAAACAATAAAAAAAATCATCAAAATCGGACCAATAATAGCAAAGATACAGCGCATCGGACTAACCGGAAATGGTAATTATATCATGGATATTACAATTGTTTACAATTTTCTCGAAAACGACTCTAACGATTTTGATGAAACTTGCCTAAATTATTCTTCATAAAGACCTTTAGCTTTTCATATATATGGTACATCACCGAGGAATTGCAGGGAAAAAGGTTATGATGAAAAGAATATTTTATATGCGCATAGCTTAAAAAGTATGCATTTTACGGTAAAATATGTAAAGAATTATATCAAAGATTATTAAATTATCTCAAAAAAAAAAAAAAAAATCATCAAAATCGGACAAGTATTAGCAAAGATACAGTGTATTTTATGAGGAGCATAAAATAGATGGATAACCGAGCGCATCCGAAAGGAGATAGATGCGACCGAACCTCCTCCCACCAATCCGCCAATCTGTTGTAAACAATACGCTCTGTAATAAAGTAATTTAAGAATACAAAAGCGAAAATTAACTTAATAATTTCTACTTTCACATTATTTAATGGAAAGAAAATGTTTCCATAGAAACTAAACTAAACTAAACTTTTAAAATATATTTGCAACTTGACAAAGTTAAAATATATTGGTAGTTTACAGAATTGTTGTACTAAAATTGTGTTAAAAACTATTTTATTATACATAAGTGGGAGAAGAATTGAATGCTGCTGAGTTTACTTCAAGTATTGTTTATGTAAACTCTTTAGAATTATATTAAAAAGATAATTATTATAGGGCGGTAAGGGAAACTTGTGTGATGCGCGCACCGCACAAGATTTTTTGAAAAAGGTTTAAGCGCCAAAAATTCGAAATTTAGGTTTAATTTATTATGGGACATAATTAGACGCCTCCTCTATCGATTCTCGCTCACGATATCGAATAAAAAATTGGAAATGGTCTAAAAATCAACAACTGATGACGTAAGCACCAAATACTGAAATCTCAGTCGTCACTTTGGCCTTGAACAGCGCTAAAAGTATTAAAATATATTGTAATTATACATTGTTAACCATCTTAATAAACTCCGACTGTACACGATAAAGAATAAAATAAAAAATAAAAATATATTGTTTTTAGGGAAAAAACGTTTCATACGTTTTCTGTAAAGTTTGCTAAATGGCGCTTACGCCTTATTAAAATATCTGATGTGGACAACACATGACTTCCTTGTACGCCTATTAAACTATAAATCGGTGGCTCAAAAAGTGATCCTGAATTTGGTTGCTAGTTTCCGAAGATTACAGTATCTCAAAAACGACACTCGGCGTACCGATATCCATCTATTGATCTTCAAGTAAAGTACCCTTTTCGGCTCACCAATTCTAGCCAAAATATAGTAAATACATTCATATTAATATAAAAGTCCTATTTACCGAATTAAAGATGTTTTGCATTATATTTTAATATAATTTTTGATGAAAGTCAAATATGACCTTCAAGTAAAGTACCGCTTCCGGTTTTCCAATTTAGACGAAACTTTGGTATGTTATTTAAATCAATATATTAGTTGTAACTACTAAATTTGAGAAGGTTTGCATAGTATTTTAATATAATTTTTGATGGAAATCAATCATGACCTTTAAGTAAAGTACCACTTCCAGTGATCAAGCAGTGACCAAAAAGGGAGGTTCATTAGATTTTACAACACTCCTAAATACAAAATTTCGACTTTTTACAGCTAACCATTTTTGAGTTATGCGAGATACGAACGTATGTACGTACAGACGCCACGACGAAATTAGTCAAAATGGTTTCAGGGATGGTCAAAATGGATATTTCCGTTGAAATCTGAAAACCGAAAATTTTCGCTATTACAATACTTCCTTTACTTCGTACAAGGAAATGAAAAGCAACGTCCATAGAAGCTGGTAGTTAATATCAACAATTTACCTCAATAATGGAAATCTCTCAATAACGGACACATATTTTACCACTTATAGACAAACTTCGTTGTCATCCAGGAATCGAACCCGTGTGTTTTTAGTTAATTAACACCAAATATCACATTATTGTAGTTTTATGCTAAAACATTCTAACAATATAGTCTATTAATGGTTTACGAATTTGTAAGATTAATAATTAATGACCCTCTTCCAAATAAGGAGAGGATTTCCAAAAATTTCCTTTTGAGGAAGACTTACTAAAACAAAAATAGCAAAAGGTATGCGTGAGCGGTGAATGTGAACTGCCGGTGGCCACTTTATATACTCAACACATTACCTGATAGAGCGGGACTTAAAATGGCCAACCGTCCCATATCCATTATTCAAACCGATATCTCCCTCGTTAGCTTATCCTGTTCCGATAATACTGACAATTAGTACCTCTCAACACCTTTTAGTCCGCTAATTAGCACCGAAATAAAAGAAAACTTACCTTTTACAAAAATTTCACAAATCGAAAATGGAAAATAAATAGTTTTTGGGTATATAGTTAATATTTTGGAGGATAGATGGCGGTTGCTAAGGGTAACAGGTGGTGTAGGTAATACATTTCTTGACTAATGTTGGCTTTGTTTTAAGTTATATTTCAATATGCAAGTTATTTACTTAGATAAAGTTATTTCTTTTGGTGTTTCTTAAATATATTTATTATTATTAAGCGATATAAAAAAACAACAACTTAAGAAGTCCACAAAAGATTAAGTTGTAATTTTATAACCATAGTGAAGATAGTTACTTCATACTACTGTGTTATTTCGTCTTATTAATATGTAAAAATAAGATTCTCTAGCATTTTGGTTTTGAAAAAAAAAATAAAAGAAACATTAAGTGTTCATTGTTTACTTCAGAACAGAGAAACAGTAGAGAAGATTATGTTTAAGAAGATTTTCGCAGAATGGTTCGTAAAGTTATAATTTTATTTAATAGCTTTAGGTTTTTAGTGTAATAATATTTGTTTTATTGCCTAGGTTGTGGTTGATAATTTATTCCATTCCGCTTACTTTTATCATGTTTTTAGACTTTGCCATGTGTTGTGCAAAATTAAAACAAAAATTCGCCCAATATTTTTTACTTTCCCTTACCTATATACGAAGTATATGGTAAGGGGAAGTATTGCGATGTATTGTGAAAATTTTCGAAATCGAGTTTTCAACGGAAATACATGTTTCAAGGTTCCCTGGAGTCCAAATGACCAAGTCTCGCAAAATGGTCTGTGTGTCTGTGTATGTGTGTATTTGATCAGTCTAGCACAAAAACGGAAAGCTGTACGATACTGAAATTACGTATTTAAGGTTGACACATGCATGCAATGTTACAGCAACATTTTCGTCAAAATCGATTAACCGGAAGTACCACTTTAAATAATCGATTTTATACTTTTTTACATTTTTCTCGAAAACGGCTCTAACGATTTTGATGAAACTTGCCTATACTGTTCTTCATAAAGGTCTTTAACTTTTCATTTATTTTAGTAAATCGCCGAGGAATTGCAGGGAAAAAAGTTATGATGAAAAGAATATTTTATTTGCTCATGGCTTAAAAAGTATGCAATTTATAGTAAATTATGTACAGAATTATATGAAAGGTTATTAAAGTATCTAAAAAAAAAAAAAAAAAAAAATTAATCAACAATCGGACAAGTATTAGCAAACATACAGTGTGTTTTATGAGGAGCATAAAATAGATGGATAACCGAGCGCATCCGAAAGGAGATGGATGCGACCGAACCTCCTCCCACCAATCCGCCAATCTGTTGTAAACAATACGCTCTGCGACAAAGTAATTTAAGAATACAAAAGCGGAAATTAACTTAATAATTTCTATTTTCACATTATTTAATAGAAAGAAAATGTTTCCATGGAAACTAAACCAGAAACTTTTCAAATATATTTGCAACTTGGAAAAACTCTTTTCTTGTACTTAAGTGGGAGAAGAAGTGAATGCTGCTGAGTTTATTTCAAGTATTGTTCATGTGAACTCTTTAAAATTATATTAAAAATATAATTATTATAGGACGGTAAGGGAAAGTTGTGTGATACGCGCACCGCCCCAGATTTTTTTTAACTGTATAAGTCTTTTAGTTATTCTGTGATCATTTTTTTTTATTTTATGATTTGGATTTTCTAACGTTAGTTCCTCAATTGTTTCATTTGTTTAGTGTAGTGAGTTATATGTGATGCTCCATAGAAGATATTACTTATTACATATTACTGTAATTTCTTTTGGTTTATTATTTTCAATATTAGACCTTTATAACCGATCCAGAAAAAAAAAAAATGTTATCTCCCCTCTCCCTCAAAATTTTAGATTTTACGTTTTTAAGATACGTAGAATCCAAATATTGATTAAAAAAAAATTCGTCTCTCCACCGCGGCTTTTCTCCGTGACTACTGGACTGATTTTCTTGAGAAGTCACAGGTCACCAGGATGATCCTCGTAACTCGGCATTACCATCGGTATTTTTTAATTTGAAGGCTGGTATAATATTTCATGATATACTAGCCTGTATAAGACGGTCTTAACATAAATTTCATTTCTGGACTGCAATTTTCTAACTAAACTTGCATTTGTCGACCGTTATAATTTTTAGGAAAATGAGTTTTAAATTTCAATAAATGTTTGAATCATGAAAATGGTCCCATTTTAGTTTTTAATGATTATTACTAATACTTGTGGTAGTTTAGAGTATTTAGAAATGTTGGATGAAAAGAACAGGCTCCCACTATCACTATAGTGATATCATGTAAAATATGTTAAGAATGAAAACATCTGACCAGATTTAAAGATTTCAATGCATCAGGCGGTGGATTCAATGTAGGCGATAAAAGTTATAGGACACCTGTCTACCTAACTACCAATTTTTTATAATATAGGTTTATTAAACATTTTCTAAAAAGAAATTAAAAAAAAAATTTAATTTTTCAACACTTTATTTCTATCAATTATTTACTAAACCAAACAAAATTTGATAAATTTAGATAATTAAAATCAGTCTGAACTTGTTCCAGTTTATACTATTATATAAAAGTAAAGAGTTTGTCTATATCAAATTTTATTAACTGCCTGTCCGATTTGAAAAATTCTTTTTGCTAAGCATAGCCTAATTATAGGAATCGAAAATATTGATTTTTTTTTTTGTCCAAATCTTAAAAGGATCTGCAAACACCTACAGTGGCTCACTATCAAAATTACTATACCGTTTTTCTTGACTTATGTTTTTTTTTTAAATTGTTGAATTAGTAGTTACCAAGTCCAATATGACTTATCTTCGCTGATATTGGTCTGATATTTTTTTTTTTTTTAAAGTTTAGCTCTATAGATAATTTAATTATCTTCAAAATGAACATCTGGAATATTCCTAGAGATGTACAGTTTTCGAGTTTATTAAAAAAAGTGAATATGGGTACAAAATCCGATACGCCATATCTTTGCTAATTCCGATTTGTTAAGGATTTTTTTTTTTTTTTTTATTGTTACATGCATCTATTTTAATCAAGTTGACAGTCTTGGTTATAGTATTAAATAGATATTTTTTTAAATATTTCAACTGGAATTGTCAGTAATATTCGGAAGATAATATAATAAAACCGGGACAGGAGTTTGGAGTTCAGGAAGCCGTGAAGTGAGGGAGGGGGATTACCATATGCCGGGATATCGTGAGGAGGGAGCAAATAAATCTAAGTTGGCAGCTGAATTTAAGTTAATTTGGTGTGGATATTATAATTGCAGATGGTTTTTGATGCGGTGCAGAGGCTCTGTGCAAACACCTCGAATACAGACCCGACTTCCTCTCGCTCTCTTGTGTCAACAATTCCCTCGTCTTCGTTTTACATACTACTTAACAGGCTTGCTCCCTTCACTTCTTCACTGGAAGGATTGTCCGTCCCCGGTGTAACATCATAGTCAGCGACTGGAAAAATCCGACCAAGAGGAGAAATCAGAAATAATGGATGCTCGGCTATAATGGTAATTCCAAATAATTATTCCTTAGATTAAATAACAATAAACAAATACAAAATATTTATATTTTTGTTTACTTTAGTTAGTTTCATTCTCATCACAGCCAATGTTTCGGCCAGTCTATTAAGGTTATCTTCATAACTACTATATATATATATATATATATATATATATATATATATATATATATATATATATATATATATATATATATATATATGTAAATAACATCGATATCTCAGCCTGGAATATCTCATACATCGATATCTCATCCAGCTGGAAGAGTATTATTTAAAAACATATGAGAGGAAGGTTACACTTTATAAACTTATTCATATTGTGATATGCATTCGGTGTACAAACATTGTAATTTTATTTATTCTTTTCAGGTAATATTACCTCGAGTTTGTTGTGATACTCTACCTTGCTTATTCATGTATTTCTTTTGACATTAAATATACTCTTTTCAGATTAGATATATATCTTGGGTGTTTACCAATTTATATATATATATATATATATATATATATATATATATATATATATATATATATATATATATATATATATATATAACCCAATAAAATGTTTGTGTATATACTGTAGTCCTGAATATAGTTTAAATAAGGACAATTTGTATTGACGAATTTTAAAAATGTAGCGGCCTCCGAAATTTTTTTTTTTTAAATGTTGGCATGTTTCAAAAATTGGGAAAACAAAATCAGTTTTTATAATAATTTTTAATGATAAATCTGAACAAACGAAATTAAACAAAATACTTATAGAAACTTGAAAAAATTAACTAAAAAAAATATTTCAAAAGCTTCAATATTATTTGGTGATGTTGGGAAACAATTACCACCTTATTTGGCAGTCCCATGGATCTATTGTCCACCCCGTGAAATTATAATACTTCCATGGGATGGACGACAATAAACCCAGGGTACGGACAATACTTTGAAATCGAATAATTATGATTTAAAATGCCTAATAAAAAAATAATAAAAAAAAAATAGATATACCTAAATAAATACCTTTGTTTAGCTCAAATAATAAAATACAATGGCAATAGAAGGCGCCAAATAATAAGTAATTTTTTTTCGTCTTTATTTCTTCTTGAACTTTTTGTTTTGTTGGAGACAAGAAATATTTAAATTATCATGGAACGTACCAATTTCTTTACAACGTGCAGAAGGCTTTAGAGAGGTCCACGGTACATATAACTCATTTAACCATTTTTCGAGTTAAAAACTCGTTTCTTGTGACTGCCAATATAAGGGGAAAAAAAAACTTTTTTGTAAATATCTCTGCTTATTGTAAATTGGTATTAAAAATCTACAAAATTAAGAGCAATAAACATTATTGGTAAGCTTTCCCATTATATAACTTTTTTCTTTTAATTATATATTTTCCCATTTTATTAATTTATTTTTATTTTCTAATTAATTTTCTCCTTTCTATTTCTTGAAAATTCTTTATTACTTTTTTAATTTTATATTATTAATTTTTTCTACCTCTACACTTCTTATTTTCCATACTGATTAAAATGTCTAAAATTTAATTAAAAACTTAATGTTAAAGCAAATTATTAAAAGGTTTAAACAGTCATAATTCATTTCGACGTCGTTCTTTGAAAAAGGCCTAAGCGCCAAAAATTTGAAATTTATTGTTCAATTTATCTATTGATTCCCGCTCACGAAATATCGAAAAAAAAATTAAATATGATTTAAAAAATCTGCTATTGATAAATTCCTTAAAAATATATTGTCAATATATAGGTTTTGCCCCCTTAATCAACTCCTGTTCACAAAATAGAATAAAAAAAACAAATGTTATTATGTTTGCTAAATGGCACTTATGCCTTTTTCAAAAAACGACGTGGATATGTAAAGATCTTGAATTATAAACAAAATAATAGAATATTATAAACAAAGCTTAATGAATAAAATCGTATAAGTTATTTTTAATTTTTTAAGTTATTTATTTAAATAGTTTATAAATAGATGCATTTATACAATTTAATTCTGATTATTTTAGATGGTTACAACAAATTAATATACCGGGTACATCTTCGATATAAGTCTTTGTTTTATTATTACTTAGAAATGAATCTTTCCAATATTGGTTATCGAGTTACATTAAAGATAATGAAGTTGAAATTACAAACCATGAGATATAAAAAATTCGAGGGGAAGAAACGGGCTTATAATGAGATAGTACATTTATACAAGAAAGAAAAAGATAACGAGGTCAAGTAAACTGAGAAATGAAAAAATCAACAATGCTCAATTCCAAATTAATGTCTTAAGTATTGTTATAATTGAAGGGATGAATAGTGGGATGAAGAAGGTATTTAGCATTTTTGTTCAACTTGAGTTATTGTCAGGAATGAAAGAGTTATGTGTTGATCTGTTTTTGGATACTTACAGCAACTCTCTAAGAGCCTGATTAAGATACATTAGCCTAGATATAAGAGCAATGAAGGAGGTACGTTATGAGATAACAACAAAGTATTTTTATAATGTAAGAAGGAACGCAAATTACCATTTTGGAAAAAAAATGGCAGATGGTAATGTCGAGTTCCGAGGATCCTCCTGCGGTGACCTGTGGCTTTGGTGCCAAATCTCAAAATAAAAACTGCCAAGTAGGCTCAGAGGAATGCCTCGAACGGACGGATTTTCGGATTCAACATATCTTGAAACGTAAAACCTCAAATTTTAGGAGAGCTTAATTATTTTTTCTTGATCGAATTTTTTTTTTATTTCAAAGCCCTATGGGATGTGGGGTTGACATTCAGGGAATAAAAATAGTGGGAACTCCTTTTTCCTATCCCCATTTTTGCCTTCTGCTTGATACGTTTTTCGCTAATTGCTAATTTCCTGTCTTTGATCCTTCTTCTATATCTTGGATTCATTTTAAGGTAGTGTTGAAATGTCATCATTCCTGTGATGGGGCTCACTTGTGATTGCGAAATTGCCTTATACAATAATTATGCCTTCATTTTAACTTAAATGTATTTTATCTATTAGATACTACAGCGTCTTGTCATGTCTTCGGAGCTGGTGGAGGTTGCAATGCTATCAAATAGCGGATTTCTTGATGGATCACAAAGCTTTATTATTGAAAATAATAAACTAAAAAAACAAAATTTGCGGGTAGAAGAAGGTAATATTTAAAGTAAATATTTTATTTTTTAAACTCATATTAAAACAAAAATTCATACTGAATACAATTTTTACCACTTACAGAAATAATATTTGTTCGTAAAAGCTTTAAAAAAATATATTAACTAAAAATGTAGTTACCGCTGTGACAACTTTAATGCTAAATATCTCAAAACACGTTTACTGTTGCATTTCTAACCCCCTCCCCCTCCAATGACATACGCAGAGGGAGATCAGAGGGATATATCCCCTCTCCCTCCGAAATATACGAAAATTATAATTTTCATACCTGCTAACATAAGATTTGTATTTTGATTATTATTTTTGGTAATTTTAATAATAGTTTTTGATCCAATTATCAAATTTATCGAAGTATTTACTAATTCTTTGAATCTAAGCCAAATTTGGCCAATATAGTGATCATTTGCCAATTCCTTCTTAAATTCCCCACCCGAAAAAAATTTAAATCCCCTCCAAAAAATAAAATGCTGCTTACGCCCCTGGGTATTTCCTTCATTCACTCATCCTTTCAATTATCTAAACTTCTTGCACCACTAAGTTAACCTTTATTCCTCGATCAAAGATTACAGTATCTGGATTTGTCAATTAGTTTCTAAAAATATTGTTTCAAGTGTTAACTTCTTCTAATCCGTTGTTCTTGGTTTTACAATATGTTATTGGACAATTGAAGTATAAGGCTCCAAATTTATGTAAACAGTTTAGAAGGATAAGGAAGAAGGGAGGCGGAAGGGAAGGACGGGAGAGGGGGAAGATACTAATAGATGTTGGCCAACTTATTAGCTTGCCATGTTCTCACTCAAAGGAACCCCCTGTTTTCGCAGCTAATTCCGGGAGCAAGTTGAGCAATAAGTACCACTTACCCGCCCAGGTATTCGTCAATTAGACTCCGTCAATCCGCCAATCAGGGCTCCGTTTATAATCTGTCCATGTTACAAACCATCCCCCCCCCCTCTCCCGTATTATTCTCCGCCAACTCCAAGACCCACAATTAGGAAAAAGTTTCTCCATTCTTCCGAAGAAAACATTTAAAAAAAAAATCAGTTCTGAAAGAGAATTTTCAAGTATTTATACCCATTTAATGAACATTTTTTATAAACTTTGAACTAAATAAAAAAAACTTGCTGACCAGACAATGCTTCGCTATTGCTAGATTTGAGTGTTGCTATATATATATATATATATATATATATATATATATATATATATATATATATATATATATATATATATATATATAATAAGTATAACTAATTTAATTAATTGAATTGAAGCAATATGAAAATATTTAAATATATCGGATAAACCGTAATTAATGTGCATTGTTTATCATTTATCCTGTCTTAACCTAGTGTATAATTTTTGTTACATTAATGAAAATATAAGAATTAAACATTTAGGGTTAATCAGTTGAGGTACGTATGACGGTATAGATGGATGGATTTTGCTTAACTGACCAAATACATATGTGCCCATAATTATGAAAGTGGTCTAAGTCATATATTTCTTGTTTCGAGATATTTAATGAATTGCATTTAAATAAATTACAAAATATTTTTATATTATGCGACATTTCAATTTATAATTTTATTAGTCTTGATTAATGGAAATTTATTATAGATATGAAATTTTGTGTCAATTTCATAGGAAAATGTTGTTTTTAAAACTTGAACTGACTTAGACCATTTTCAAAATTAACTGAATGTCCTATAATTGACTTAAAGTAATAAAAAATTAGGATTTTTATTTGAAACAACAACTTTAACGAAATAATTCATAAACATTTATTAATCATTTTTAACAAGTAATCCATTTTTATCATAATTTCGAGTTTTTTAGATTTTTAAAATGTTCCTGAAAAAATGGAGGGATGTATGGTAGTAAGCACATAAGATCTTTATGTTTTTCTTCCGTTACTGGTCTAGTGGTGTTGTATAATGGAAGTAATTGAATATTTTTGGTCTTCCTCTTTTAGGTTTATATAATAGTTTAAGTTATGTTTATATAATTTCTTTAAATTGTTGACTTAGACCACTTTCATAATTAACACTAAATGAATTCCGTATAACGTTATAATTACAACTACTATCTAAAGGTTCATTTTTGACGATATCGTAAAAATTACATTGAATAAATTTAGTTTAAAATCATGTCGTGTGAAATAAGTGATAAATTCTTCTTTTTTTTTTAATTTTGACTTTCATAATTATAGGCACATATCTCCAGTAGTCCAATCTTAAATTTATTCCCATCCATAACAGAAAAAAACAATTACTCACCGGAATTATTGGGAAAAACCCGACCCCCTAAACCGTACCATTTACCTTCAAACACCCCACCTTTCTTCCATTACAGTCATTTCCATTACTAGTTCAATGCGAGAACAAACCAATATAACATTTTCTGTTTGATATAATCTACTTAAACCTTGGTGAATACTAACATGTATTTGATTTCTTGTCTTAATTAAATTCATAATTCATAAATGTTTTATAATACTAATTTATATTACGTTTAGTTTAATATGTATAATAATACCAAACTGTATTTTGAATTTTTGTGTGTTTTTAGAACTGAAGATGAATGTATAACATTTGAAATTAGTTTTCAATAAAAATAAAATTATAGATGTGGCAAATAATTTATCAATTCCTAATTTAGGGTTAATTGTTGGGCGGTTATTTTATGAAAATGTAAATATGATATCAAAGTTTTGTAGAATTACTTAGGGAATTGTCGTTGAGGACCGGATAATGTCATGCGCTCGGAGGCGTTTTATGTTAAGCATTACAGTTTCTATTATAGAAGAACAATTCGCTATGTTGTTTACTGGACAATATTGAGCCAGAGACGGGGCATTGGTATATAGTGCCCACTGTCGACACTAGCCGCAATTAAGGGCACAATGGTCAGAGGACGACACTATCAGCATAGTTGATGAACTATAGCCATAGCTGATTATAGACTCTCCAGAGATAGCTGGAGAACAAAGACGGGGCCCGGTGTTAGCATACATGATGACCACAAAGCTGGATCAGAGGCCCCAATTCCAGTCCGTCAGCCCTCCCTCCCCGGCTAAATGCAGTTATACTCCAGCACTCCAACTATTGTAGTCTGGATATCGGAGCTCGTTACTGTGCACGATATCCCCAGCCCTCGATATCCAGTATTACCTCCCTCCCCTATCATTGTTACCTACCCCCCTCCCCCTCCCGCGGTCCTTATTTGGTCATGTTACGTTAATGCTCATTGGCAGGATTTGCATCGCTACTCGGAAGAACGACATTGATCCCCCGGAAATCCGTTTTACCAGGGAGGAAACAATAGTGTTACTGGGAAAATGCACCAACGCTCCGATACAATCGGTATTAAATAATAATCTGCGAATTTAGCCACAGCAACGGATTTAATTTCAATACGAAATCCGCCCAGCCATTCGAGAAAAAATTAAGCTTCATCCCGTAATAACTCAAATATTGAAGTATATTTCATATATGTTTATTGATTTAAGGTGAAATGTAATTTATATAAATAAATGAAGGCTGAAAATATTTCACCAAAATTTTTTTTTATTTTAAAAGTACACGGATAATTGCAACTGAAAATTATAATTATAAAAGAAAAATACTAGAATCAATATAGATAAAAAAAAATTGAATAGAGTCTGCAACATGAAATGTGATATCAATGGTTTAAATTAGCACATTAGCAAAGATATTCACTGAATTGAAATTTTAATTTATTAAAATAAATATGTCTATTGTAGATTTATAAAATAATATATAGTATTTTGGGTTTTTATTTTATGTAACTTAATTGTTACATGCAATAAATTATTTTAATTGTCATAATTAATAACATTATATTACCTTCTTCTTTGGAGTTTCATCTGTATTAACTATGATTGCAGAGTTGGCTCCCTAATTTCTTAAGTTTGTGTCTTAATAGTAATAACTTAATAAAAAAAAAAATTACGTATTAAATTAAACCTGTGGTACTGTATGGGACGGAAACAGTGGGTTTTACCAGCACTTCTGAGAATAAAGAGAAAGATATTGAGGTGTATCCATGGACCAAGGAGAGTGGGAGGAGAGTACTGGCCAAAAAAGAACAAAGACCTATACGAAGGCATTGAAGACCTAGAGACCTCAATGAGGAAAAGGAGATTGAAATTTTACGGGCACATGAAGATGATGGACGAGGATAGATTGAACAAGCAGATCTTTGACATGGTGATAAAACTTAAAAACATCAAAGGATACCCCGAGCAGATAAAGGAAGAAATAGAGAGACTGGGGATCAGAGAAGAAGACTACCAGGACAAAGAGAAAATTTAGAAGGATGATAGATGGAAAGAAGGTCCTTGCGGTGGGGAGGAGGAGAAGAGGGGGAGGAAGGTGGACAGAGGAGCGTAGAAGGGAAATGGGGGGAAAGATGAGGAAGGTGTGGGCTGAGAGAAAAATGAAAGCCATGAAGTGATATACGCGTGGTCCTTAGCTGGCATTTGTCGCGATAAATAAATAAATAAATTCTATTAAATTTGATCCTAACCTCAGTTATATTTATTGTTCTTTATATTAAATTTATTATTTTTTAGCAACTACCCTGTATGATTAGCAACTACCCTGTATGATTAGCAACTATCCTGTGTGATTAGCAACTATCCTGTATGATTAGCAACTACCCTGTATGATTAGCAACTACCCTGTATGATTAGCAACTACCCTGTATGATTAGCAACTACCCTGTATGATTAGCAACTACCCTGTATGATTAGCAACTACCCTGTATGATTAGCAACTACCCTGTATGATTAGCAACTGCCCTGTATGATTAGCAACTACCCTGTATGATTAGCAACTACCCTGTATGATTAGCAACTACCCTGTATGATTAGCAACTACCCTGTATGATTAGCAACTACCCTGTATGATTAGCAACTACCCTGTATGATTAGCAACTACCCTGTATGTTTAGCAACTACCCTGTATGATTAGCAACTACCCTGTATGATTGGACTTGGTCCAGATTGGACTTGATGTATTGCATTGTATGCATTTTATCATATTTTTTGAAGCAGGTATATGGTTATATATAAAAAAAATTTAAATATGTATATTTATGCAGTTTGCTATGTTATGAATAAACTAAATAAGGGCCTTTTCAGAGATGCCCGAGGATGGCATAAAGGCCGAAACGTAGCATTTAAATAAAAGAACTTGTGGTGAAATATTTTCAGCCTTTATTTATTTATATGAAGTATATTCATTTATATTTCCTTTCAGGGATGAATCCTGGTACAAATTGAGTAGTGTAGAGAAATTACTTAGATTATTACTAATTAGAGCATTAGACAAATGAGTAGCCCAGTTCCAAACACAGCCTTGTCCCAGCATTGTTTCTGTCAGGTTGATTCGTCCTCTATCACGTTACCAAAAAGGCTAGGAACGTGTTAAAGATGCATTTGTATACATGGCTTCTTTACAAAAAGTCCACAAGCTATTAGTTTCAAACATGGCCAAGTCGAGTATAGCCAATCATAGCGCAGTATTCGGACCACGTGACTCCGAACAGCTTCACTACGCCATTCGTTGAATGTTTACTGTTCAATTTCAGCTGATTTGGTAAAATAATTAATGAAAGTTTTAATTATTGCCAACATTATAACATCCAGTATGTAAAAAAAGGAGCTAAAAAATTATAGACAGACAGCTTTTTATTAAAAAGTGTATTATAATTTTAAGAACCAACCTCGAGGTTAGATTTTCATAGTTTCATGTCAGCAGTTTTTGTTATATGTAAACCCGGCCATGTCCAATTTTGTTTCGTGAATAACGGATAAGCTTTAAATATAACGTTTCACTTCTGTTAGACATTCAATTTTAATTACTCAGGACGAGTGCACGAGTTACTGACGGCCTAAAATTATGAAAATCTTGTTAAATATATATGAAATTGAAGTTGTTAAAAACTTCAAGATTTGACAACACATGACTTCCTTGTACTTCCTGTTAAACTATAAATCGGTGGTTCAAAAAAAGAAAGGCGGAAAGTAAAAAAAAAAAAAAACAGTTTCAGAAAAAGTAACACATTCGGCGACCCAATTTTAACTAAAATATAGTATGTTATTTATATTGACATAAAATTCTTATATACCAAGTTTGAGATGTTTTTTATTAGGTATATTTTAATATAATTTTTGATAAATATTTATTATAGCAATCAAGTAAAGTATACCTTCCGTTTTGCCAATTTTTACCGAAATCTAGTGTTTTATTCATATTGATATACTAGGCTTATATATCGAATTTGAGAAATTTTGCATTATATTTTAATATAATTTTTAATATTTTAATCTACTATGACCTTAAATTAATGTACCACTTTCAGTTTGCCAATTTGTAACCAAAATAAAGTATGTTATTTTCATAAAAGTCTTATATATCGAATTTGACAAGTTTTGCATTATGTTTTAATATAATTTTTGTATTAAAAAAGTATCACTTCCGGTAATCATGAAGTGGCCAAAAAGAGATGTTCACAACTAGATGTTACAACAATCCCAATTACAAAATTTAAACTTTCAACGGCTAAACATTTTTATGCGAGATACGAATGAACGCACGTACATCATGAGGAAACTAGTCAAAATGGATTCAGAGATGATCAAAATGGATATTTCCATTGAAATCTAAAAACATAAAATACTATCTTTACTTCATACATGGAAGTGAAAACGACCTAAAATTATGAAAATCTTGTTAAATATACATGAAAAGGTAAAAAAGTAGTTGTTAAAAACTTCAAGATATTCTTAATTTTAGGTGTTTTTTTTTTTTTTTTTTTAATGTTGAATACAGTCGTTAACTGTTGCATTCACTCTATTGATATTCAATTTTTTAAAAAATAAATAGCAATATTAATGAGGTTTTTCTATCGTAACAGAGTTTTTCCATGCTCCTGGAAAATTTAAAATGATGATACTATTAGAAAATAGATAAATTAAAACACTCCAAGAAGGTGGCAGTCTAGATTTATACAAAAAGCGGCTGTATCAGTTTTTTTTTTTATTATTGCAGAGTGTTACTGTCATTCTTGAATAATATAAAGTCCTTCAGATAACGATGTTTTATTTGAAACGGGAAAATTTCTCTTATCCGCCGGGTTCAGAAAAAAAAAACCCGCGGAGTTTTATATAGAATAACTTAGCCGAAAAAAAAATCATCTTACTGTTGAAATAAATTGTATTTATTGAAAGTTGTATTTGAAGTGTATATAGTAAACTAGTAAATAACGAACGAGCATCAAATCGAAATTAATATGAACTCGAAATAGATTAATTACTTTAAGTTATCGATGACTGAATGTGTGAATGATGAAAATGATGACGTCATCAACTCAACTCTCAAAATTGGCTAACTTTACCTCCTTGCTATACTTCTGTCTTAAGTCCAAATCCAAAAATACTTTTAGCAATCTCTAAGACACATTTTATCTGTTAAATGATACCAATTATTGCTTTCTAGCATTCATAGAAGCGGAGCTATGAGCGTTTAAAAATATTACCTTCTTCAAATTTTTCTGTCCTAAAGATGAAGGACCGTAATCCTATGTTAAAAATGTAAAAAATCGAACAAATAATTAGTCAGAAAAATTATACTTATGATAGATCTATGATATCAGGAGTAGAATATAAATGATACAGAAGTGAGAGAACTCCAGAGAGTAGTGGAGCGGCCAAGAAAGAAACGTTCGAATGCTTTGGTTCTATAGGAAAGGGTATAAAGGTCAGAAAGGGGCTATCTTGTCGATGTCTTTACGCTCTGGCGTTGGTGCAGAAGCGATAACATCGTTCGCTTGCATAGGCTAGGTCGCTTCAAAACGTGAGTTCGCACCGTTGCCAAGCCTAGGCAAGTCAAGCGCCAATCCAAACGGCAAACATGTAAACATGTAAGGGGTTTGTTTACAGAAGCTTAGTAAATTAACCTATCCAAACGCAACTTTTTCGACCATTGCATTCGACAAATGCAACACTAGGGCTTATGTGGCGCTTTCCGCAAGATCTGGGCTCACACTTATCTGGCAAAACAAGGCAAGCCAAGCTAAGCAAAACTTCATATATCTATAACCTTCTCAGCACTACATATATCTATAACCTTCCCAGCACTTCATATATCTATAACCTTCCCAACACTACATATATTTATAACCTTCCCAGCACTACATATATCTATAACCTTCCCAGCACTTCATATATCTATAACCTTCCCAGCGCTACATATGTCTATAAACTTCCCAGCACTACATATATCTATAACCTTCCCAGCACTACATATATCTATAACCTTCCCAGCACTACATATATTTATAACCTTCCCAGCACTACATATATCTATAACCTTTCCAGCACTTCATATATCTATAACCTTCCCAGCACTACATATATCTATAACCTTCCCAGCACTACATGTATCTATAACCTTCCCAGCACTACATATATCTATAACCTTCCCAGCACTTCATATATCTATAACCTTCCCAGAACTTCATATATCTATAACCTTCCCAGCACTTCATATATCTATCACCTTCCCAGCACTTCAGATATCTATAACCTTCCCAGCACTTCATATATCTATAACCTTCCCAGTACTTCATATATCTGTAACCTTCCCAGCACTACATATATCTATAACCTTCCCAGCATTTCAGATATCTATAACCTTCCCAGCACTACATATATCTATAACCTTCCCAGCACTACATATATCTATAACCTTCCCAGCACTTCATATATCTATAACCTTCCCAGCGCTACATATGTCTATAAACTTCCCAGCACTACATATATCTATAACCTTACCAGCACTACATATATCTATAACCTTCCCAGCATTACATATATTTATAACCTTCCCAGCACTACATATATCTATAACCTTCCCAGCACTTCATATATCTATAACCTTCCCAGCACTACATATATCTATAACCTTCCCAGCACTACATATATCTATAAACTTCCCAGCACTACATATATCTATAACCTTACCAGCACTACATATATCTATAACCTTCCCAGCATTACATATATTTATAACCTTCCCAGCACTACATATATCTATAACCTTCCCAGCACTTCATATATCTATAACCTTCCCAGCACTACATATATCTATAACCTTCCCAGCACTACATGTATCTATAACCTTCCCAGCACTACATATATCTATAACCTTCCCAGCACTACATATATCTATCATATGGTCTTTCCTGGGCATCATGAGATTCCTCTTGCTGAGCTGCTTTTTCTAAACGTGATAGATTTTTATATTTCGACTTGGGTTTTCAATGCATACCAGCCGACACTATTTCTAGTAGAAGCTATTAACTTGAACCCTATCCAATCGACTTCAATACTGTATTTCTTTTATCATGACATTAATTCTCTGAAGTAGATTATTTTTCTAGAAAATCTAATATTGTTCTGCATTACGGGTATTAAGCAGGAAAGTGCCCTATTATGAGATTATTTTTACTAAATTGCGGAGGGAATTTCCCAACATAATATTTACCAATTTATTTTATTTTTTTAAACTTTATAACTAATAGTCCTTTGAAACTTTAAACAACTTTTTAAAATAAGGTATAATAATTTTATAATATGGTTTAATTTTATATTATGGTACACATTGCAAATGCGTCTAAAATAGTAATTAATTTTTATTGTTTTAAATCAGTCGTTTTGGGATAGTTTGTATTATTTATGCGAGATAGTATCGTATGTTTATTTTACAACGAAAATCCTTCTTTCCAGTTTTAATTTACTATTTGTACTCGTGCCCAAACAAATCCTGCCTAAATTTGGCATTTTTAATTAGGGATAGATTAAATACCCGTATTAAAATTAAATTATCTGTTAAGGATTGATAAATTATTTGCCACTTCTATAAATTTGTTTTATTGAAAACTAGTATCGAATGCTATACATTCATCCTCAGTTCTAAAAACACACAAAAAATTCAAAAATAAGCAATCCAAAATAATAAAACAAATTTATAGAAGTTGCAAATAATTTATCAATCCCTAATTAGATTGATCCTTATATACCATCATGCGGATGTCAACTAAATTATCTATATTCAGTCTCATTAAAATAACTTATTAAATATTTTAATGAGACTGAATACAGATAATTTAGTTGACTTCCGCATGATGGTATATATATATATATATATATATATATATATATATATATATATATATATATATATATATATATATACACATATATATATATTTAGTATATCTATAAGCGGAAATCGTCAGCTGTGATCTATTTAAAGCAGTAATAATTGAAATTACGTAAACATTATGTATATTTCGGTAATTATTTACAAGAAAGAAGTGAACGTATATGGGAATGAACGTATAAGGGAATGTGGTGGGGACGTAAACTCAATGTGAACAATGCGAGGCCACGCCCCTTTAGATAAGGGAGTGACCGGTCCCAATAATTACAATATATATACATATATATATATATATATATATATATATATATATATATATATATATATATATATATAATGAATTTGTAGGTAACAATTAAATAACTGTTAAATGTGTAAACTTTAAAAAAATTAGAAAAAATACCGATAATAGGAAAAAATCCTGTTGTGTCTCAAATCAGGCATACCCACTTTTTTTTTTTTTTTTTCATTACAAGATCAGTTAGTCTCATAAAATTAGAAAGTTTAGGACTAGTGGCTGGTGAAAGATAAAATGTTTGAAAAACTGATTATAAACAGTAAAAATTATTTTTTTAAAAAGAAGTTACCTTGTGTGCCAAATCATCTGTCAAACATAAGTCACAAAACATTTCTTTTAACACGTATTTAATTATTGGAATGGTCTGAGTAGGGAAGACTCGTATTTCGTCTCAATGATCATTAGCAAGGAGTTTATGACGTAATTGGTAACTCATGAATGTAGAAGAGATACAGGAGCATCCTATATTAGTATCTCATAATTCGCACTTTTCCTACTTCTTGCTACTAAGCAATGATCTTCAAAACAATGAAGATTTATTTAGATTATTTATTTTATTTTTTAAGAATCTTAAACATAATTTAAAGAATTTCAAACAATAAAAGCGTGATTCGATTCCAGGACTCCGTTGATTCCAACGACGGTGAGCTCCGAAACGCGACTTGAGTAAACAGAGCCTACTTCAAAGGAGATGAAGTCGGAATCAAGCCAATTAGAAAATTTTTGAAACGAGTAAATATTTAATCTGTTTATTTGATCGGGAAGGCTGAGGAATTTCGGCAAGTTCCGTCCCAGTCCAGATAATAAAGACTTTATATAAGACGTTGCGCAAACAAGACCAAAACTTTGAGAAGATGAAATTAATGAGACTCCATTTCATAGATTGCTACTCATCTCCGCTCTGAGCCAACAATTTGCCAAGTTTCCTCTCACGATTGTTTACTCTTCTTCAGGTGTTATCCTTGCCGTTTTCCGCATCGCGAAATTTCGTCTCAAATTGTCGATTCAATTTTAATTTTTTTTTTTTTTTAATTCGATAAGTATGAAGGTTTATCAACTCCAAATGTTAATTATAATTATGATTACGAAAAATTTACAAAAATTATATATATATATATATATATATATATATATATATATATATATATATATATATATATATATATATATTCATATCAAATTTATAATTATTGCAGTTAACAAGCAGTCGGGTAGATAGTTTGTATGCTAAAAATAAGACAGATGCCAATATATAGTAGTAAGATGTATTCTCATCCAGGAATATAGTCTCTGTTACAGTTTAACTGTACCACTACAACACATGAAAGGGTCTTGGCACGGAAAGTACTTGGTAAGGACCGCACTCTCACGCTCAACCGCCAGGTTTTTCTCCCGATTAAGGTCACCCACTTTATAGAGGCTGGGTGAACCCCAGGAGGATCTCCAGATCCCACAGGGCCAATCCACGGCTGGAAACTGAATAAATAATATCTGCCACAGCCGGTCTCGAACCCGGGACCTTAAGAATAGTAGCACAATGCCCTACCCACTAAGCTAACCGCTTCCTTTTTTTTTTCTGTTATACTTTTGTAAATAAAATAATTCTTTACATGGCTCTGTTGGTCAATTTGTTAACTGTCGATATATTAAACTGTTAATGTGTGATGTACTTCTCTTTGGTTATTTTTTTTTAAGTTGCTGAAGTGAAGTGTACTATCTCTGGCCAGCATTCGCGTGCTCTTTTGTTTTTCAATCCTGACCATGAATGAATAGATATGCAATGCTATTAATTATTGAAGAATTTTGGCCGGCTTTCTAGATTTTTGGCAATGAAAATTAGCTTAATTTTTCGGGCCTATTTTTTTTTTTTTTTCTCTTAGCTCTTTATTGATATCTAATCTTCATTTCTCTACCTAATATATATATATATATATATATATATATATATATATATATATATATATATATATATATATATATATATATATTCGTTTTTAATACATTGTACTATTATTAAATTTATCATATCTTTGTCAGATCATTTGTATACATACATACAATGCCTAATGACAGTGTTCTTATGGTAGTAAAAAATAAATAAATTTTTTTTTTTCTGATTTATTTCTTTTCTTATTCCCTCAAAGAATTTACTATTTGGCAAATGAAAACAAATTTTATAATTTTTCAAAATATTTTTATTTCAAATCTTGGACGCTAGAATCTAAACATACATCGATGTTTAAAAACATCAATGTTACCGATAAATACACCGGTCTAAAAATATGGATGATTTTAATGTTTTCATCCTTATTTTTAAATTTTCGTTTACATGCCTGCCAAACAATGGCAAGTCCAAAACCAAATCAAACGGCAAACTTTTTTCGGCTAATACGTTCCGTTTAAAATATTTTTATTTTAAAAAGAAATAATTAAAAATATATAATTTATATATTTTATAAATATTGTTTTTTATTTATTTATTTATTTTATATTATAATATTTATTTATATTTATAAATATTTTATAAATATAAAGATAGGCTAAAAATCAAGGATAAGGACTGCTTGGATAGAGAGCTTTTCGGAAAAAAACTAAAAGAAGTTGGGATTCTTGCGGGGAGGAAGGAGAGACGAGGGAGAAAATGGGCTAAGGAAGAGCGAGAGGAACAGTCCAGGAAGATGAGAGACTATTGGAGTAGAAGGAAGGCGGAGAGTGTGAAGAAGATTAAGTGATATTCGCGTGGTCCTTGCTGGCCGATTCGTGTAAAAAAAAAATATATAATTTATATTAAAAAAAAAAAAAAGTGTGAATGTAACACTAACGCTTATGTGGCGCTTCCGGCAAACTTCCTTTGATTTGTACCCAAAAACCGCTAGTAGATCATTTACACCTATGATTTGCCAAGATTTGGCAAATGTGTAAACGCACCTAAGGGATTAGAACCACTTCTGAACATGTTACTATCTAAGTGGCATATAGTCTGCTGCTTGAATACTGAGATTGGTATTGAAGTTGGTCTGCATCGCTACCCACAACCTTCTAGATTAGAACATTCCTTGAGACTTTAGTGACTTCGATGGGTACTTACATAGCTACAGCTGATAATTGCTGTCCTCCTAAAACAGACTCTATGGCCAAGGGGGTACCTGATAAAGACATCGAGTCTAATTGTAATATCGCAGAGGGTCAAGACTAGGGAAGCTACCTGCCCCATATCTGTGGTCTGCCTCCCCCTCCGCCCCCCTCCGAGTGTTGCAAGTATGCAAGTATTTAATTAAACTCACCTCTACCTGATTGTGTAATTGTGCTCTGGCTGTTGTATATATTATTGTTAGTTGCCTCATTAAACGCTTCTACAAATAAACCAGCAAAAATGCCAACAAAAATCAGATGGCAAATCAAATCGTTTTTTATTGATTTTTGTATTAAACTATTTGATTAGGAACCATCATCTATATAAATAAAAATTTAAATGTTTGTTTGTTCAAAATCTTAAATATCTGAAACTACAGAATCAATCTATACCAAATTTTAACTATATCATATTCATAGATACTTATATTCATGGTTTAGCATAGAATAATAAAATCTATAGCGGCTGCACAATATTCGAAAAACCACTCTTAATCTAGATTGTATCGCCAAATCGGCTCTAAAGATTTTATTGAAACTTGTCTAAAGTCTTCTTCTTAAAGCTCTTTAACTATCCATGAATACGGGAAGTACTTTACCGAGAAAAAGAAGAAAAAGTTATGATGGAAAGAATATTTTATTTAGGGATTGATAAATTATTTGCCACTTCTATAAATTTATTTTTATTGAAAACTACTTTCAAATGTTATGCATTCATCTTCAGTTCTTAAAAGCACACAAAAATCAGCAATTTGATATACAGTTTGGTATTATTATACATATTAAATTAAGTTTAATATAAATGATTATTATAAAACATTTATGAATTATGAATTTAATTAAGACAACAGATCAAATACATGTTGGTTCCAGCATGTAACCTTAAACCTTGGTGAGTACCAAAATGTATTTGATCTCTTGTCTTAATTAAATTCATGATTCATAAATGTTTTATAATACTAATTTATATTATTACATTTAATTTAATATGTATAAGTATATGCATTTTTACGACATTTAATTTAATATGTATAATAAAACCAAACGGTGTTTTAAATTGCTGATTTTTTTTTATTTGTGTGTGTTTTTAGAACTGAAGATGAATGTACAGAATGAAACTAGTTTTCAATAAAAAAAAAATTTTAAAAGTGGAAAATAATTTATCAATCCCTAATTAGATCGATCCTTCTATACCATCATGTATTCGTCAAATTAATATTTTATTTGCGCATAATTGGAAAAGTATATATTTTCTGCTGATTAAAAGAAGATAATTGAAATAAAAACACAAAAAAAAAAAAAAAAATCATCGAAATTAGACCATTATTAGCAAAGATACAGCGCACTGAATATTGATACATACAATATATTATTGGGTTGAATGTTGTAATCGATTCAAACTATCGATGTCTATATTCAATGGCTCTACGCGTTGCAGAGCACCATGGGTTAAAAAAAAAAAATCATCGAAATTAGACCATTATTAGCAAAGATACAGCGCACTGAATATTGATACATACAATATATTATTGGGTTGAATGTTGTAATCGATTCAAACTATCGATGTCTCTATTCAATGGCTCTACGCGTTGCAGAGCACCCTGGGTTAAAAAAAAAAAAAAAAAATGTATTTTAGGCCATTGGTCTATCAAGTTACTATTGTGTTTATTTATTATATATACTTAAATCAACCGAAAGCGAAGCAATTCCGGGTCAGTTTATTAATAATAAAAATGTTGGTCAGTGTAACTATAATTACATTTTACTCCAGCAATGACTAATTTCTATTTTTTCCATTTTTTTTTTTTTTTTTACTTGTATTCAATACTACTATATTAAAATATCAATGGATCCTGAAAAAAAAAAAAAACAAAAAAAAAAAAAACAATTTCCACAATTTGCCTTTAATTTTATTATTTTTACCGTACATGATTTAGCATATTCACATTTTAAAAAAAAACACCTACATTTTTTGATCATTTAATCATAAATCATGAATCAAATTGAGATTAAACACATTTAATACAACATTTCTTTAGTATTTTGAGCTCAAAATGTTTCAAAATCTTAAAGGAATCACAACGAATAATTTGAGCCATCATATTTGAAAATCGGTTGAGGCGTTTGCTCAAAAAATCGTTAGATACCTTTTAATTTTCAAGGTAAATATTATAAGAATAGAAGCGACAATCAAACAGGCGGCGAGGCGTACACATCCCGACTTCCGCCTAACAGGATAAAGGAAGCTTGTTCAACGCGTCCACTTATTTCCACAAAAAGCATTATTCCGACGTGAGGGGGGAGAGGTAGATTTGCTTTGAATACTGATGGCCTCCAGGGGCATAGCGTACCCTCCTTATCGCGGCGAACGACCATCCGCCAGGGTGATCCTCGCAACCGCAAGGAGGCTATCATTAGCTGCGTCCTGGAATTAAGAATACGCCCTCTTTTGAAGTGATCCTAAGCAGACTATTTACATACTCCCAGGTTCAAGGTATCGGTATATTATGTAAATAGGAGCCACTCTCCGCCAAGAAGTAGAGGAGAAAATTAGAGATGGAGCTTTCGGAGGGATTTCGTCCAATCGTCTTGTTTCTGGCTGGTGTAACGTTTATGGGATGATAATAATCCGAACATCTACAACAACAAAAACACGATAAATTCATGAAAACGATAATCACTGTGCACTTAACCAGCAGATCTTAAACGTAAACTGCTCTCTCCATTTTCATCAAATTGATATCATTATTATTACTTCCTCAAATACTAGTCCCAAAGCGGGCATGCAAAATGTTTAATAATGTTGTATTCAGCTAAAACGTTTTGGAAAATTCATAATTCCCCCAACTTCAATAGTCGATAATTATGGGGGGATCGGGCTAAGTTATCCAACTTGTTATAACTTTATTTCATAACTTCTTGTTTTTTACTTCCTTGTAAGCAGTAAAAGGAAGTAGTGTAATCGCGAAAATTTTCGGTTTTCAGATTTCAACGGAAATATCCATTTTGACCATCCTTGAATCTATTTTGACAAGTTTCGTCGTGACATCTGTACGTTCGTACATTAGTTCGTTCGTACATATCTCGCATAATTCAAAAACGATTAGTTGTAGAAAGTTAAAATTTTGTATTTAGGATTACTGTAAAATGTAGTTGTGAATCTCCATTTTTGGTCACTGCATGATTACCGGAAGTAGTGCTTTATTTGAAGGTCATTATTGATTTTCATCAAAATTATATTAAAATATAATGTAAAACATCTCAAATTTGGTAAATTATACTTTTATATCAATATAAGTAATATAATTAATTTTAATTGAAATTGAAGAGCCGAAAGGGGTACTTTACTTGAAGGTTATAATAAACAAATCAAAAGGTATAAACGCGATTTTTTTCCACTCTAATTAAACAATTTTATTACTTGTTTTATGTGTTAAAATTTAGTATAAAATACTTGTTTTCCTCCCCGTTTATGAGCTGAACAAGTGAGATAGACAGAAAACGACATATAATAACGGAATAAGATCTTCAGAAACAAGAGTGTGTGTGTCAATAGATGGACGTCACGACGCCGAGTATCGTTTTTAAGATATTGCAATCTTCAAAAACTAGTAACCAAATTCAGGGTCACATTTTGAGCCACCGATTTATAGTTTAATAGGCGTATAAGGAAGTCATGTGTTGTCCACATCAGATATTTATTAGTTTGAGATAAATTCTATTCCAAATACCTTTATCTCCAAACTGGCATAATTATTTCTCAAAAAACTCTTAATAGTCGTTGACAGTAAATGACCACGTTACGTTGGAAATTGTGCACCGCAGACGAGGCAAGTTTTCCAGCTTACTGAGAATGCTCAGAGGCAAATTTTCCAATTATAATTTAAATGGTAAAACATAGGTAATAAATCTTTTTACTTCCTTGTACGGAGAAACATCCATTTTAACCATTCCTAAATCCATTTTGACTAGTTTCGTCGCGACGTCTATACGTTGGTTCGCTAACTCAAAAACGGTTAACCGTAGAAAGTTAAAATTTTGTATTTAAGATTGCTGTAAAATCTAGTTGTGAACCTCCCTTTTTCCTTACTGCATGAGGCCTGGAAGTGGTACTTTACTTGAAGGTTGTAATTGATTTCTATCAAAAATTATAATAAAATATAATGCAAAACTTCTAACATTTGGTATTTATGGTTTAAATATTGATTTGACTAACATAGTAGATTTTGGTATAGATTGGCTAATCGGAAGAGCTACATTACTTGAAGGTCATAATAAACTTTCATCAAAAGTTATAGTAGAATAGGTACAATGTAAAACATTTCAAATTTAGTAAATAAGACTTTTACATCAAGAATAATAATATACTAGATTTTGGGTAAAATTGGTGAGCCGAAAGGTGTACTTTACTTGAAGATACATACAATTTTTTATTAAAATTAAATACAGAGATCATATGGTTCGGTAATGGTTACAAACGCGATTTTTTTTCCACACTAATTAAACATTTTTATTACTTGTTTTGAGTGTCAAAATTGAATGTAAAATACTATAATTTGGACCTAAAAAACAAAATGAATTCATTTATATTGAATTTTGTCCCGCTACTTAGACAGCGTACTGTGCGGTGCTTAAATGAATTATTGGTGTCAGTTGGGTTGAGTTTGATTTATATGATGGAATAAATAATCAGGATTCAGTAAACATGATTTTTCATTGTAAATGCCGACGTTTTGGCCCAAGCATGTGAACCATTCTATTTAGTAGAAATAGAAATTAGGTTATATTAGATATGAACAAGAACTTGTTATTATCAGTCGGTTGTTGTTGTTATCTCATAGAATCCACTAGCCTTAATGATGGCTCGCATGTTTGTGCCAAAACGTCGGCATTTACAATAAAAAATCATGCTGACAGAATCCTGACTAATTATTCTATTAAATTTTACGAAATTATAAACCAGTTTTTGGATTGTCCTGTAAAATCATTTCTTTGACACATAGAAGATTTCACAGCGGTAACGAAGATATATTATAGTTTAAAACTTTTCCGTTCATAAAAAATATTCAAACCATTTTACCTTGTTAAGAGTTATAAAAAAATTTCTGAAACTTTACTTTTAATCTATTTAAAAGAGGATTTGAGAAAGGCAATCGGTGAAATAAGGCGGGTCTCTCTATTGAAAATAATCTGATAAGATAATAAATCTATTGTGCCCAGTTATTGGCTCAGGCACCGCTGAAATTGAAAATAAATATTTATAACTTTAGAGCACCCTCCCCAATTCCCTACTCCATGGCTTTAAACGGCCAATAAAAGGATTGAATTAATTAAAAGGGCCAATCTCGGAGTGGCTACAAAGGGGCCGGGGGCTCTCATGCAAAAAGTACAATTCCGATGAATGTTTAATATTGTATGACTTTGTCTGTCTAAACAGGGTCACTTGTCCCACTGTTACTATTCCCTTTCTTTCTTTCATTTTTTATTTTTTATTTAAATAAAATCCTTAAAGCTCTTAGGAATGGAAAAGTTTCATTACTAGAGAAGCTCTAAGTAATTGCAGACGACTCAGTGAGGCAATAGATGTATTGTAGATAGAATTTATCAATGGGCTGGGGAAAAAAAACCATTGAACATTATTAGTTTGTTATTATTATTTATTTGTTACATTAATTATTAATTATATTATTAAAATTTTTGTGTTAATTATTGCTAAAACTAAAAATATCTGATGTGGACAACACATGGCTTCCTTGTACGCCTATTAAACTATAAATCGGTGGCTCAAAAAGTGATCCTGAATTTGGTTACTAGTTTCCGAAGATTGCAGTATCTCAAAAACGGCACTCGGCGTCGAGACATCCATCTATTGGAACACACATACACAAATGGGGAAGAAAACCAGTATTTTACACTAAATTTTAACACTTAAAACAAGTAATAAATATCTGATGTAGACAACACATGACCTCCTTGTACGCCTATTAAACTATAAATCGATGGCTCAAAAAGTGATCCTGAATTTGGTTACTAGTCTCCGAAGATTGCAGTATCTCAAAAACGACACTCGGCGTCGCGACATCCATCTAATGACACACACATACAAATGGGGAGGAAAACCAGTATTTTACACTCAATTTTAACACTTAAAACAAGTAATAAAAATATTTAATTGGATTGGAAACCAAATTGCGTTTGTAACCTTTGTTACCGAAACATATGATTTATGTATTTCATTTAAATATAATTTTTGATGTAAGCTTATTATGATCTTCAAGTAAAGTACCCTTTTCGGGTCACCAATTTGAACCAAAATGTAGTAAATACATTCATACCGATATAAAAGACCTATTTACCAAATTTGAGATGTTTTACATTATATTTTAATATAATTTTTGGTGAAAGTCTAATACGACCTTCAAGTAAAGTACCGCTTCCGGTTTTCCAATTTAGACCAAAATCTAGTTTGTTATTTAAATCAATATATAAGTTACAAATACTAAATTTGAGAAGCTTTGCATAGTATTTTAACATAATTTTTGATGGAAATCAACCTTCAAGGAAAGTACCATTTCCGGTTATCAAGCAGTAACCAAAAAGGGAGGTTCGCAACTAGATTTTAAATAAATCCTAAATACAAAATTTCAACTTTCTACGGCTAATCGTTTTTTTAGTTATGCGAGATACGAACGTGCGTACGTACAGACGCCACGACGAAACTAGTCAAAATGGATTCAGGGATGGTCAAAATGGATATTTCCGTTGAAATCTGAAAAGCGAAAATTTTCGCAATTACAATACTTCATTTACTGCGTACAAGGAAGTAAAAGTAAAATGTGATAAATCTGAAATTTGACATTTTTTTTATACTCTCTAATACTACTACAAAGTTGCTCTTCCTCTTCACTCACAGACAATATTTAATACTAATAATATTTAATAATACAATATATCAGTATACGTATATCAGTATATGTATATCAGTATATGTTTATTATATTAGTATATGTTTATTTTTCTTCTTATATCAGTATATGTATACAATATATACAATATATATATACAATATATCACAATATTAGATATAATAATATATCTAATATTTAATACTACTACAAAGTTGCTCTTCCTCTTCACTCACAGACAACATTTTCTTGCATCTTTTCTGCACCAAACCATCAACTCCCCTGTCCTCTGGAATTCCCTCCCTTCTAATATCCGCCATTCTTCTTCTCTCTCCTCTTTCGAATTCCACCTTTTTCAACACCTCCTCACATCCCAAAAAGACGCTGTCCAATGAAATTTTAATTCAAGATTAATATCTTGATTAGTAGAAAATATTTGTTTCAATTATCATACAAAGTTTCAACTCTGTGAATCATTTCATTATCTTTATATCTTCCAATCATGAAATTCTGTTGTAATTGTTTTTGACGTTGTTTTAACTCTTGATCGTTTCACAATTTTTATATTTTAATTTTCTTCGGTTTTTCTTTCTTTTTTTTTTGTTTTTTCTTTTAATTTTTTTTTTTTTTTTTGTCAGTACAATTATATTTATTTTTTACCAGAAGGATGTTCTTTTTTTTCTTTACTTATATGTTATAATTGAGATTATTGTAATATCAATTAACTTCTATTAATGTAGTCTTTGACCAGATATTTTTTTTCTGTTATCATTTTTGCTTGTACATACTTGTCATTCTTAACAAGTCTCCGAATAAAGTTTATTTTTGTATTCTATTCTGCATACGTACAAAAAATCATTGAATTTTGAGACATCAAGTTCCGGACCATTGCTTCATTTGATATTTGATTTGACTCATCAACTAAAACAAGTAAACATATTTCAATTTTATCTTTATTTTTCGTTTCCTAATAAATAATAAATTCTTTAAAACACTAAAATACCATCTATTAAATAAGGCCGAAACTTAAAAAAAAAAAATAATAAGAATTGTACCAATAAAATAAAAAAATCACTACTATATATTATTACGGTAGTATAGATCCCTTTTCCGGCTCTCAGGAGCGATGGATTTTGAAGAGTGAGGTATCAAAAGAGAGGAAATTTCATGGAGATGTGACGAATTCTGATTTTGTTTCTTAAAATTTTACAAGGGTTTAAATAAAAGTGATGAAAAAACTGGAAGGTTTCAAAACTTTGACGACAGAGTCGGCCTATCGAGACGGGATAAGTTGGGTTTTAAAGATTTTGATGCGGGCATCAAGATCATGTACGCTCACTCGGAGCGTATTGGTCCAGCGTTTTAAGGCTTAAAAACCTACCGTTTTCGAGATAACGCACGATATAGGTCCGCACGGGTCTCATGCCATCTTGCTTAAGTGTCGTTGTCATGGCAACTTTATATCAATTTGAGTCTGTTTACAAAATCTTTTAATGAGTGAGAAATTATATATTGTTTCCCATGTCCAACCCTAAAGGGCACTGTTAAATATTAATACTAAACATAGATAATTTTATAGCTGAATCTAATTGCCTAACTGCTAAATTGAAGAAATGTTTTCCAGTGGGGTAAGCTAATTACTAATTAAGTATGAACTGTAACTTCAACATAGTCATTACAAACCATGTAGCTTCCCCAAATGTGTGTATTAAATAAACTTGTTTGGTAATATTATATTGTTTAGACGAATAAATATGTTTCCCTAATATCGCTTATACTTCTAATGTATTAAAGATTGATATCTAATGCGAGAGTTCTCGCTCGGGTATACTAGTTGTGATATATTACGACTAAATTGAAAATATATATATATATATATATATATATATATATATATATAGTAATAATATATTACGACTTAGTTGAATTAACGTAGTCCACAGTAGGCCAAAACAAAATGTGTGGGAAAAAAATTATATATATATATATAACTCTATATATATATATATATATATATATATATATATATATATATATATATTACGACTATGAAAATAAGTTTTTATTAATAAATGTATTGTGGGATTAATAAGGCCTACCATCTCTTGATCTAAATTGATTAATTTTATAAAATAATTTAGGTTTTCTAGTCTGGCGATTCTAGTTATGATAACTATTCCGTGTAGTTATAGAACTGCCAACTGAACTCATATTGATCGCCACAAATTTAACTTTGTATTGTACTTAAGGATATCAAGTTGGAAGCGTGTTCCTCCTACCCCTCCCCCCCATCGCTGTTCCTCCAACTCGAAAACTATTGGACTAATTACTAAACTATAATCTGAGTAAACTATATAGACTTATAGGAGTAGCTAGTTAAGAGCCGCTCGGATCGGAAGGCACCAATTGGAGAAGAGCATTAGGTAATCAGTTGGTTCGGAAGAGGTGCAATTACTCAGAATGCAGCTGTTGGCGGTGTTCCGCTGCACCGCTCAACTCAGTCCTACAGCTGCACTCAGTCTCGACTGAGTTAATTAGTTTCAGAGTTCATTGTAATTTAATCCACTTCCCGCCGCCTCCTCCGACTCTAAGGCTCTTGTTTAACCGTGGCCCGTTTAAATATTAGTCGGCCTCTCCCTAATTGCTTATAATACAATTTTATCCTTCCCTAGCAATTTTAAAATAAACTTTTAAGGTACGAAGAAGAAAATAATATAATTTTTTATCAAGAATAAAAATGAACTTTGAAGATTATGTGAATTCTTTAAAATTATTTGTAAAAACGCTGCAAAGTATAACAGTATATTATTTCCAATTAGTCGTATTTCAAAAATATTTGGTGTGTCCATTCACACGACTTTCATTATAGCAAGTAGGCTTAGATGACCAGGATAGGTGATCAGAATAGAGAGTGAAGGGGTACAGAGGAAAATGTTGGAGGCGCACTTCAGCGGGAAGAGGACAAAGGAAAGACCAAGAAGCAGGTGAACGTGGAGGATGGATTCAAGGAAGGATGAAGTGGAAAAAGATGCGAGGAAGCTGGAAGTCCAAAAAAGAAAAATTGGACGGACGGATTTTTTTTATTCCATATTTGGATTCTTTTTTTAATACCTTGCTATACTGAATCCAAAATACTTTACATTTTACACTTACTTTAAATAAAACGCTGATAACCGAGATAATTCGGATAATCCGGAAACCATGATAGCGCGGATAACACAAATATTTCGGATAACTCGGGTAGCACGGATAATTAGGATAACACGGATAACCAAGAATATTCGGATAAGACGGATAATCCGCATAACCTCTATCGTTTTAAATTGCCGTGTTATGGGCTCATAAAATACCTGATCGGCCGTCATTTTGAGACGAAATGATCTATGGTAATGTCGAGTTCCGAGGATCATCCTGGGGTGCCCTGAGACTTTGTTGCCAAATCTTAAGAAAATCGGTCCAGTAGAGTCTCGGAGAAAAGCTGCGGACGGGCGGATTTTTTAAAATTCGATATTCGGATTCTATGTATCTTGAAACGTAAAACCTCAAAGTTTGAGGGGAGAGGGGGGAGGGTTAAAATTTTTGTTTTCTTGTTCGATTACAAAGGTACATTATTTAAAAAAATTTAACCAAAATAAATATCTAACATATAAAGTCGTAGAAGGTAATGAAGAGTGACGAAAAATGCGCAAACCTAAGTGGTCGTTGCAGTTATTAATTTCCTATTAACTAATTGGAATTTCCATGGAAACAAAATTAAAATTTTTAAAATTTATTTTCAGCTCGACAAACCAAATAATTTATGAAATACTGGAAGACAAATAACTACAATGTTAACGAACTAATATGGTTATTTATCGAAATAACAGTCTTTTAAGGAGCAGTTAAGGAACATCAGACTTTTAAGTAAGAAACAAATCTGTCTATAGACCACATTTTTAAGCATTAGGATTTACCTATAAAAATTGTTTACAGTTTCAAAAATATAAAATAAGAACGTATTAAAATGAAATAAAGGGATAAAAGAAATAAAACAATGACTTAAAAGGGTAAGGTCAAAATGGATACAAAAATTCCAAACAAACAAAGCTCAAAGAAGAAGGATCCGATCACCCTTCAATTATGGTTGCGTATTGTTGACTGGTTGGGGATAGAATGGGTAGAAGGAAATCCATCGGAACACAAAAGATAAATAAAGTGGGGGGAGGTTAAGAAAATCAAGTAGGATGGGGGGAGGGGGAATTTCAAGCAAGTCATTTTGATTCATGGTTTGCAATCTAGGGTAAATTTTTTTTGTATTGTACTTTTGTGATGGAAGACGTGATGAAGTGCATGCTGATTAATATTTTAAGTAGTGTTTATCAGTTTTGGGCAAAACGTAATTTCAATTACAATTACTTACCAATTACTGTAATTTAGAATTGCAGAAATAAAATTACAATTAAAAATAATTGTAATTGCAATTACTTAATGGACCACTGTAATTATACTTTTCGACTACAATTACAATTACTAGTTGAGCCAAAGTAATTGTAATTACAATTAAGTAATTATAAGTAAGTAATTACAATTTATTTGTAATTAAAATTTTATTTCTGAAATTCCTAGTAATTGTAATTGGTAACCGCAATTACCTAACGCCGAAATGGCACTACAAAAAAGTTTATTTCCACAAATGTGCTAAGAGAAGCGTTTCAAAATGGCGGAGAGTTTCAATGAATTAAATGAAAATTTACAAAAATTACGTCAAGATTAAATACAGAGTATATATTTTTATGACTTGAATTTAAGGTAATTGTAATTGTAGCTGCAATTACTTACCATCAAGAAGTAATTGTAATTATACTTGCAATTACTTACCGTCAAGAAGTAATTGTAATTGAGAGTCTCTACTATAATTACAGTAATTTAAAGAATTAATTGTAAATACCTAACACAATTACAGTAATTGCAATTGAATATGTAATTAAATAGTAATGTAATTAATTACTGCCTATCTCTGGTGTTTATGCGAATTCTTTAAAATTATTTTTAAAAATGGATAATAATTATAGGGTGATAAGTAATAGTTGTTTGGTGCGGCTACTGCACCGGATTTGTTTTTATTATACCAACAAATATTTTGAAATATCACAACATATAAAAAAAATCATAAATTCATCAAAGACTCAGGAGTTAAATTAATGCATCACGCTGAAAACAGTCCCAAATTAAATATATATGAAGCATTTGAAATAATAAAATCCTTCAAATCTAATCCAGATTTTTGCTTAAATCACCAAATAAATATCTCCAATAGTCCAATCTTAAATTTATTCCCATCTTCAACAGAAAAACCAATTACTCATCGGTATTACTGGAAAAACCTTGACCCTTAAACCGTTACCTATAAACATGCTACCTATCTTTCGTTCATTATTAGTTCAATGCGAGAAAAAAACCAGTACAAACTTTTCTGTTTGATATAATCCATTTAAACCTTGGTGAGTACCAACATGTATTTGATTTCTTGTCTTAATTAAATTCATAATTCATAAATGTTTTATAATACTGATTTGGATTACATCTAATTTAATATGTATAATAATACCAAATTATATTTTTAATTGCTTATTTTTAATTTTTTGTGTGTTTTTAGAACTGAATGCATAACATTCGAAACTAGTTTTCAATAAAAAAAAATTATAGAAGTGACAAATAATTTATCCATCCCTAAGTAATTTTTAAATTACGTTTAATGTTGAAAAAAAAATTCTAACTCTTCTTCAATTATGTTCTGAACAAAAAAAGTTTATCCATTTCACTTAAGTGTTTCCTGAACTGTTGTTAATTCAAATTACCCTCATTTAACTTTTTTTTATCTACTCTTATTTCGTAGCATCGTATTTAAATTTTGGGTGAAAACTTAAAAGTTATTTAAGTGAAACTTTATTAGCGTTTATAAAAAAATATTGTCGTTTCGACCTTGTTCCGCGAAAATGTCTGTAACAAATGATTCTGAATAATATATCGCTACCTTGGAAGAAGACCGGTACAACTCCAAAAACAGTACTTTTGAGAAAACAGCTGATTTCATTACAAATTTAAACTGATTATTAAAGGTTATCTTACAATTGTATAAATAGTTTCTTGAACCCTTTTGCAAGTAAACGCTTGGAGGTAACTTTCGTAAGGTATTTTTTGTTTCAAATATATTTTTATATTAACACGTACGTTACACGAGCCGAGATTTTTATTTTGTTTTGTATTGTTATTTCTTAATGTTAATATAAGCCAATGGGAGCCATGATGGAGATGCGTAACCATGACAATGAGAAGTCCCATTGCGACGCAGTCCCAAATGGGAACTGCATCGATGCCCATCGGCTGCAAGGTGCAGGCTGCAGGGACTGCATTGCGGCAGCTGCCCTTCCTTATCCTGCCCAATTTTATCAATGTCCACCCCCTTCAGCCCCCCCTTCAGCCCCCCCTTCAGTGCCCCCCCCTTCGAGGACGTGATCCAAATCTGCGCCGTCCTTGTTAGCCGCTCCTCGAGTCCTTCTTCGATTGTCCTCAATGGTCCGGACTCAATAGCTCTCCCGCCCTTATGGTTCGAGTACCGCGCCATATGGAATTCTATATATAAGTGCGTCAAACATAAGTCAAGATATAAGTCTTTTTACTTTAAGAAAAAGGTTTATATCAATTGAATCGTGAATTGTAGAAACATCATATGCCAATTTTTTTTCAATAATTAGTTTTTACTTACTTGTACGCATTAAAAGAAGTATTATAATCGCGAAAATTTTCGGTTTTCAGATTTAAACGGAAATATCCATTTTGACCATCCCAGGATACATTTTGACTAGTTTCGTCGTGCCCTCTGTACGTACGTGCGTATCTTGCATAACTCAAAAACGGTTAGCCGTAGAAAGTTAAAATTTTGTATTTAGGATTATAGTAAAATCTAGTTGTGAACCTCTTTTTTTGGTCACTACATTATTACCGGAAGTTGTACTTTACTTGAAGGTCATATTAGACTTTCATCAAAAATTATAATAAATTATAATGTAAAACATCTCAAATTTGGTAAATTGGACTTTTATATCGATATGAATGTATTTACTAGATTTTGGTTAAAATTGGTGAGCGGAAAAGGGTACTTTAGTTGAAGGCCATAATAAACTTATATCAAAAATTATATTAAATGGTTCGGTAATAAAAGGTTACATACGCGATTTTTTTTTCTCCAATTAAACATTTTTATTGCTTGTTTTAAGTGTTATAATTGAGTGCAAAATACTGGTTTTCCTCCCCATTTGTGAGATGAACAAGTCTTCATCAGGATAATAAGGTATAAGTTAAGTGGGTTCTTCCGCTTAAAATGTCGATTTCCAATGATTTATCTAGTTACATTGACAGTTCTAATGTTGTTACGGAACACGAAGAAATCTCTTACGGGCTTGTTACCTACCGAAAGAAAACGACTTATAATAAGGGAATGAGACCTCCAGAAACAAGAGTTTGTGTGTGTCAATAGAGGGGAATCACGACGCCGAGTGTCGTTTTTGAGATACTGCTATCTTCGGAAACTAATAACCAAATTCAGGGTCACTTTTAGAGTCACCAATTTAGGCGTACAGGGAAGTCATGTGTTGTCATCAGATATTTTATTTTAACATAATATTTTGTCTATAGACTTTTAATAGGTACAGAAACCATTTTACTTTGAAAAACAAAGTAGTTATAACAGTTGTAAGTTTATGCGAATTTCAGAAGCCACACATGTCCTGGATTTGTGTTTTCTGGAAATCATCTATGTTAGTTCTTAAAATGGGCTAGGTTTTTCTGCCAGAACTTTCCATTTTGATTAGATTTATGTATTCAATTTTTTTATCCTTTCTAATAATTGCAATTAAATGGGACAAAACACAAATCACTGTCTTGCTATAGTTTTTTTTTAATGTTAATCACTAAAGATCGCTTTGAAGAAACGATAACGCATTACTTCCCACACAGAGGGCATTCTTTGCTATCTTCTAATCGAGATGTCGTGAAAAGGAAACTGCGAACGGGAGATCGTATTTTTACACTTAAGCAACATGAAAATTTAATTTTAGAATCAAGTGGCAAGAATAAAGTTCAAGTTAAACCTTTATCATCTGATGATGTATTAGATTATGAAAAGTATTAACCTAAATTTTACCATAAGAATGTAGTATCTGCCAAAACAAAATGTAGGAAAATCCCACTGAAACAAAACAATATATTCACCATATCGCAATGTATGGAATTTACATATTCGAAAGAACGTGTAGTGCACCAGAAGTAAAAAAATCTGGTGCGGTGCGCGCATCACACAACTTTCCCTTACCGCCCTACAAAATTATCTTTTTAATATAATTCTAAAGAGTTCACATAAACAATACTTGAAATAAACTCGGCAGCATTCAATTCTTCTCCCACTTAAGTATAATAAAATAGTTTTTAAAACAATTTTAGTACAACAATTCTGTACACTACTTCTATATTTTAACTTTGTCTTTCTTACAAGTCTATAGATGATTTACCATAAATTGCACGCTTTTGAAGTTATGCGCAAATGAAATATTCTTTTCATCATAACTTTTTTCCCTGCAATTCCTCGGTGATGTACCATATATATGAAAAGTTAAAGGTCTTTATGAAGAATAATTTAGGCAAGTTTAATCAAAATCGTTAGAGCCGTTTTCGAGAAAATTGTAAAAATGTGTAAAATCGATTATATAAAGTGGCACTTCCGGTTAGTCGATTTTGACGAAAATGTTGCTGTAACATCACATGCATGTGCTAACCTTAAATATGTAATCGAATTCGAAAATTTTCACGATCGCAATACTTCCCCTTACTATATACTTCGTATATAGGTAAGGGAAAGTAAAAAGTACATTGATGAGCTAGAATCTCACACATTTGTTTTAATAATAGAAGTTGAAGATCTCGGCAAGGAATACCCACAGAATTGTGTCTGTAATATCTTTTTTTAAAATGATGAATATTAAAAAAAAATAAATCTTGTGATAAATGAGGAGGTAAATAAATTTTATTCAAAGAGGAAGAAGAAAAAGACGAATGCGATTTTTAATGCAATATTTTATGCATGTTATCCTTTATTATAATATCTATCCTTTATTATAATATCTATCCTTTATTATAATATATATCCTTTATTATAATATATATCCTTTATTAAAGAAGTTTATGCAACATTGTATCATTTATTTTTGTCTATGATCACCTATTGGCTTTAAACATGCAGGGGTACCTGTAAATATTTCGATAAGTGTAAATATGAGACTTCAAAATAGACTCAAAACTTTTTTCTCTTATAATTTATTAATTTTTATTGCTCATTTTAGGTATTGTTATAGATTTTTTCACAGCCTGAGGTAAACAATTTGGTTTGAGACACATCTGAACAAAGAAAATTCAAGATGGATCAAATGGATCAATTGGATCAAATTCAAGATCCCAATTGTTTACCTCAGGCTGTGAAAAAATCTATAACAATACATAAAATGAGCAATACAAATTAATAAATTATAAGAGAAAAAAGTTTTGAGTCTATTTTGAAGTCTTATATTTACACTTATCGAAATGTTTGCAGGTACCCCTGCATGTTTAAAGCCAATAGGTGATCATAGACAAAAATAAATGATACAATGTTGCATAAACTTCTTTAATAAAGGATAATATAATAATAAAGGATAGATATTATAATAAAGGATAGATATTATAATAAAGGATAACATGCATAAAATATTGCATTAAAAATCGCATTCGTCTTTTTCTTCTTCCTCTTAGAATAAAATTTATTTACCTCCTCATTTATCACAAGATTTAATTTTTTTTAATATTCATCATGTAAAAAAAAGATATTACAGACACAATTCTGTGGGTATTTCTTACTGGGATCTTCAACTTCTATTATTAAAACAAACGTGTGAGATTCTAGCTCATCAATGTACTTTTTTACTTCTGGTGCATCTACACGTTCTTTCGAATATTTAAATTCCATACATTTATTAATTTTTATTGCTCATCTTATAGATTTTTTCACAGCCTGAGGTAAACAATTTGGTTTGAGACACACCTGAACAAAGAAAATTCAAGGTTACTTGATACGAGGCTTAGAGAGAAGTATCTGCTTGCAGCTGGCACCACATATATTTATTTCCAGATTGCGAAAAATTCTGACGTGATGGGAAAAAAAATGAAGGTCATTTGCGAATTCAGCGCTAAAAAATGCATAGAAATCAATTATCAAAAGTTAAAAATGTCACAATCCATATTTTATTATCTCCAAGTTTTATTATTTCTGTTTATACCCATTTTTTTCGCGAACCGGCCGCCTAAGGACCACGCAGATATCACTGTTTAGTTCTCGTTCTCACCACACTCTCATTTTCTTCCTCCTCCAAACAGCCTTCATTCTCTCCGATTGTTGCATTCGTCTGTCTTCCGTCCAATTGCTGTTCCCACGTTTCACTTCCTCTTCAGCTAGAACTTTAATGCTGTTGGGTCGTTCTCTGTATCTGGCAGTCTTCGTCCGTGATTCCAAGTCTTCTTAATTCTTCCTTCATCTGCTTGGCATAACCACTCTGGCTTCTCAGGTTATATATTTTGTCGAAGATCTGTTTATTTGTTCTTTGAGGATTCATTATAATCATGTGGCCGTAGAATCTCAGTCGTGTCGTCTGTTCCTTATAGTTGTTTCCAAATCTTCTACCTGCTCATAAATTTCCTTGTTCGATCTCAATCTGTAGTTTCCATTTATTATTTCTAAATAATTATAAACCCAAGTTTATTATTTCTAAATAATTATTAATAATTTTATAAAAAATTTATTAAATGTTTGCATTTATTTATTCTTTTAGCGTTTGGTATAATAATTCCAAATAACTTTTAATTTTTTCTCTATCTTCATAAATGTCTAAAATAGGGCGTAAGAAAACTCTGATCTGCCACCATTTCGAGACAAAATGGCTGATGGTAATGTCCAGTTTTGAAGATCATCCTGGAATGATGGCCTATGACTTTGGTATAAAATATAAAATATAAAAAAAACAAGCTCAACAGTCTAGGAGAAAAACCACAGATGGTTTCTTTTATTCGGTTGGGTTCTACGTATCTTGAAACGTAAAACCTCAAGTTTTGAGGAAGGGAGTAAACATTTTTTTTTATTATTCGATTATAAAGCTTCATTATTGAAAATAATAAGCTCAAAGTAAACGGGTTTCCATGGGAACATGCGCAAAATACTTTAAAACGTGGGTACAAAGTCCAATACGCTGTATCTTTGCTAATACTGATGCGGTTTATACGATGTTTTAATTAATATTAAACATTAGGTAAACACATAATAGATTAATTTTGTAAATAGGTTAGTAAATATTCAAAATATTTAACAATATTAATTTTCTGGAGGACAAAAGTTTCTCATTGGCTGTAATATTTTATGAAATAAATCTGAACCTTCAAATCTTCTCCAAAAAAATTCACAAAGATATGAGTCAAGTATACTTCTTCTTGTCCCGTACTCTACTGCATTGCGTCTTTTAACACTAGATCACAAAGAGTCCACTCTTTGTGTGTGGTCTGCTATTGTAGATTACACCTCCATATAGCTTTATCGTTTTTGGAAATGTATAATTTCATGTAATGTCCTCGGGAACATTTCCTTTTTCTGTGTAATATTCCATTCCTCATCATCATTTTGAAGCCCTTCATCTGTGATGAAAGAACGTTTTTTAATTTTAACAAGTTTATTTTTAGTCGTATTGTCCCCGAAAAAAATTGCTAACTATTACAGTGGATCGAAGATCGGCGGCGAGCGGCGACATTACGTTTCATAACCCCTAGTGCACGATTATGGTAGTTTTGGAGATGTCTGATATATATATATATATATATATATGCATATTCCCCCCCCCCCCCGCTACATTTGAGCTCCTCCAGCGGCACCCTTAGGTTAAATGAGCTGGAATTCGGTATGTAGAACTTTCTTCCAGGCAGAACGATACCATTAAAGAATGGGTAAATTCCAGTCAAAATTTCGGTAGGTTTACCTGAAAATTCGGCGTTTTTAAAGTTTTGCACATCTCTGTAACTCCACTATATTAGTTTATAGGGCTGAATATTTGTATGTGAATTGAGTTGGTGTAAGGGATTTGGGGGTCTCAGCTTGTTTCTCCATCCCCCTGATTATTCGATTTTTTAAAATATTTTCGTACCTCTAAAACCTCTTCAAGTTAGGGGGCTCCAAACCGGTTACATTTGAAAGCTAATTAAACTACCTATAAAACAAAACAAGTTTCATCGAAATCGGACCAGTATTAGCAAAGAGATGGCTATTTCAAATCCAGCGGCCCCCGTTGGGTCAAATGAGCTGAAATTCGGTATGAAGGGTTTTCTGTATCGAAGGTCAGCGGAGAGGCAGAACAATATAATAAAAGTATCGGTAAATTACGGTATGTTAGGGAACTGTCTTTTGTGGGTCTCAACTTTTTCCTTACTCTCTCGTTTTTATAATATTTTTTTGTGAAAATACGACTTTAGTGACTGAGTTCTGCTGCCCACGGACTTTTCTTTCACACTCAATAAAACAATACGTTTACGATTCAGGTTATAACCTCATTAATATAATAGTCTTTATTTATTAACTCATATGAATGTGACAAATGTATAACAGTTATTAAAAAAATAACTGGTGATACTTAAGAAAAAAAGACCCGTTGTCGGTTCCGAGACTAAAAGCAAAGGCGCGTATTCGATACTGTTTATCGATCATTTCAAATCGCACATCGCAACCCTGCAATAAACAATACATCGATAAGAGAACATCTGCTCCAAATATAAATAATTTATTAAAATAAAGAAAGCAAACGGCAATAAAAGGAGACGCCTCAGACGGTATTAAATAAAGCGGAATGCAGGCGCGGCATATAGGCTTTGAATCATTCAACAGCTACCCCCGCCATTTTTCATGAGTTATTGAGCAAAATGGCCTTTAACATATTTAGCGATGTTGGGAGAGAATGCACTTTGGCGAATGTGCAGAGATTGTCGGGTGGGACATATCTGACCGCGCTACGTGTTCCGACTGCACCGGTCAACAATCAGTGAATTTTCTATCTTGAGGGGGCCACCGGCTGAATATAAATTTAGTCCGTGCGTCCCCCCCCCCTTCCCCACCTCAATCATCGAGCACAAAGGCCCAGATGGACGACGATAACCCCGCCACGGTCAAACGGTATTTTTATTCTTCAACTTCTCTCAATAAAGGAGTTCCATTTTCAGTTTAACTACGCCTGGCCTTGCACCTTTTTTTTTTTATTGCGAGAGTTTTTGAACACCGCCCTTGGGTTTTAAAAAAAGTACGTTTATTTCTGCGAAGGCAGTAAACTAGACCCGGTAGAAATGCAGGAGAAGGTGGGGGGGGGGGGGGCGGAGAGTTAAAGCGAAAATGAAATTGTCAAAGACTCGTTTCGCTGACATCTTATTCTTATTCTTCTCAACTTGAAGTTGTTTCTTACTCAAAGATGAAGGTGGAAAATAATAATATTTTGTAAAGGCCTCGAGTATTTTTTTATTGTTAAAATTTTCAAGTATCTACTTTCCCTTACCTGAATATGAAATATCTAGTGAAAAATTTCGATTCCGAATTTTCAACGGAATAATACTACATTTTAAGGCCCCCTGAGTCCAAATAACCAAGTTTCGCAGCATGGTATAAGTATGTATGTAGTAAATCTAGCTCAAAAACAAAAATTTGTACGAAATTGAAATTCCGTATTTAAGGTAGACATATGCCAGGGATGTTAGAACAAATTTTTCGTCAAACTCGACTTTCTGGTAATGATACTTTATATAATTTATTTTACACGTTTTTACAATTTTATCCAAAAAGACTCAAGCGATCTTGATCGTTGTATCAATGTACAATTAAATGTTCTTTAAGGTCAGTTAGATCTTATCCTCATTGAAATAGTCTGACTGGGCTTAAATGACGAATTTTCAAAATGGCTTCCTTTAAAGTATCTTTAATTTTGTTTATTTGAAATAATTAACCATCCCTCATTGTTAGTAGTATTAAAACGCTGCTGCATTATTACACAATGGTTTATTATTTCCACTTAATAATATTTCAAAAATTTCTATTCTATCCAAGTAAAAGAAATTGAGCAGTAGGCACCAAAGGGAAAGAAATTTGAAGCTTTTCACAAGATGAGCGACGTGAGAGTGCCGAACTGGAAGTGTTAATTTAAAAAACTCTGTCAATGCAAGTAGGCTGTGATGTAAAATGATACAGAGGGAATATTTGATGTGCACTTCAGGAGGAAAAAAAAAAAGGAAAGACTAAGGAAGCTAAAGGAAGTAAAGAAATAATCCAAGGAAGAATAAAACAGAGAGATACGAGGAAGTCAGAAGCCCAATAGATAAGTCAGGAAACCGGATGAACAGCCGCCAGGAGAATCAGTCTCAGAAGTTCCTTACGCAATAACTCAGCTAATAATGGTCCGATTTAAATGATTTTTATTTCGATTTGTAGGGAATTTCATTAGCTTTCTTTTTAACAATTTTGCGGACGTACAGATTTTATATTTTTATTTATTTATTTTTTTTAACGCCTTATGCTGATTCTAAAACACCTTACATTTCCTCTCTATCTTTATAAATGGCCGAGTTATGGGCTTATGAGATCTCTAATCGGCCGCCATTTTGAAACAAACAGACGGATGGTAATGTCGAGTTCCGAGGATCACCCCGGGGTGACCTGTGACATTGGTACCGAATCTCAAGACAATCGGCCCAATAATCTCGGAGAAAAGCCGCGGACGGCGTACGGCGTACGGCGGACGGATGGATTTTTTTTTTTATTCGATATTTGTATTCTACGTATCTTGAAACGTAAAACCTCTAATTTTTAGGGGGGGTTACAAAAATTTTTTCCTTGGTCGATTCCAAAGGTCTATTATTGAAAATAATAAACCAAAATTGGCTAAATATAAACTATGAAAGAATTTTATAATTAACTAAAGGAAGAAAAAGGAGAAATAATTTCCCACGTTGAAATTTAATTTCCAGAAATAAGGGCAGTAATATATAGATGTATAATATTCTGTGAAAAAGCTATAGATTTTAGCTGATTATTCTAAAAATTATTATCGAGCATATAAAGTCATTAATTGATAGTTGTAGTTAATAATTTATAATTTTACATTATTTAATGGGAACTAAATGCCAGTGGAATTTCAATGGAAACTTTCAAAATTGAAGAAGCGCGTGTGAGTTCTTTAAAATATTTTTTTTAAATGGATGATTATTATAGAATGCTCCGTACCATATTTTTTAAAATTAATTTCTTATTTTTTTAAATAGGATTTCTCCGAGAAAAAAAATTGTGGGCTTTATATAGAAATTATTTTTCGGAAGTTATTTTTTTTTTTTGATCAACTCAGAATTTAACCTTTCTCGATACGAAACACCTTTTTGATGACGCATTCTAAATAAAACTGGGTAAAGTGTATCTCCTTGTTTTAAATTTGAATGGACTTCAAACTTTTCGAAATAAATATTACCGATTCGGGCTTTATTATATGTTTTGAGAATGCTCATCTGAACTGCTAGCTTCTTCGATATAGCCTGCTCTATCAAAATAGTTTCATACGGTCAATGGATTCGTAAGATTTAAATTTTAAATATTTATATCTGGATTTAAAATGTATTTAAGAATATATATTCACATTTCATATTTAATTTCAGAATTGTTTTGGTTAGTTTACAGATATTTTTCCGGTAAAGTTTTGTTTTATTTCGTAAAGAAGATTTTTATTCTGTATTTTCGTGTTACTTTATCGGCTAGAAGCAAAGTGAATTTAATAAATTTTACACTCAAACCAAATCTTTGCCGGCAAAACCTAAATTCCACACCACCCTTATGGCAAATTATGTGCCAATTCCGGACCAATGCTAAAATAGACCTCAACTTGATTTATAGAAAATAAAAGCTTAATAAAAGGATAAGCTTTCATGAAAGTGGATTATCTGTATCCCTGCAGGGGATTGAGAAAAACATTTAAAATTAATTAGGGATTGATAAATTATTTGCCTTCTTATTTGCCTTCTTATAATTATTACTTCTATAATTTGGTTTATTGAAAACTAATTTCGAATGTTATACCATTCATTCATCCTCAGGTCTAAAAACACAAAAAATTCAAAAATAAGCAATTCAAAATATAGTTTGGTATTATATATATTAAATTAGATTTAATATAGATCAGTATTATAAAACATTTATGAATTATGAATTTGATTAAGACAAGAAATCAAATACATGTTGGTACTCACCAAAATTTAAATGGATTATATCAAACATTGTCCCGAAACATTATGTTTTGATTCCATATTACGGCCCTATATCCACCAAAGTCGGAAATGAATTGAAAAAAACTAGGATTAAACCCTGTATTTAAAATAGAAAAAAACCCTATCCTCATATTTCTCTTCTCCTAAAGACAAAATAGACCCTTTTAAAAAAAGCGGAGTATACGAACTAAATTGTAATGATTGTGCAGCCAAATACACGGAAAAACTGGAAGATCGCTAAATAAGAGATTAAAGGAACATATACGTGCATATAATAATAAGACAGAGAATTCCAACTTTGCAATTCATTTAAATGAAAAAAATCATAAATTCATCAAAGACTCGGGAGTTAAATTAGTGCATCACCTTGAAAACAGCCTCAAATTAAATATATATGAAGTATTTGAAATAATAAAATCCTTCAAATCTAATCCAGATTTTTGCCTAAATGACCAAATAAATATCTCCAATAGTCCAATCTTAAATGTATTCCCATCTACAACAGAAAAACCAATTACTCACCGGCTTTACTGGATAAACCCTGACCCTTAAACTGTTTACCTATAAACCTGCCTATCTCTCGTTCATTGTTAGTTCAATGCGAGAAGAAATCAGTACAAACTTTTCTGTTTGATGTAATCCATTTAAACCTTGGTGAGTACAAACATGTATTTGATTTCTTTTCTTAATTAAATTCATAATTCATAAATGTTTTATAATACTGATTTATATTAGATCTAATTTAATATGTATAATAATACCAAATTATATTTTGAATTGAATATTTTTGAATTTTTTGTGTGTTTTTAGGACTTTGGATGCACATATAACATTCGAAACTAGTTTTCAATAAAACAAATTTACAGAAGTGTCAAATAGCACAGGCCAACGATCAAAAAACTTTTGTACTGAAAATACCTTATTCCTATAGTTTTTAGGGTGCTGAATCCAAATATGATATTAAAAAATCTGTATCACCCACAATTTCTTCACATTTTATAGTTAAATTTATTAAATTAAGCGATTTTTAAAGCATTGAACAGCTTTCAGTCTTAGGCCTCATGAAACAATTAGGCCTTAAGTTAGTTTCTAATTATATTAATTAATTATAGTTACTAATTTATATTAATGTAATTTAATATGAATAATAATGCCAAACCATATTTTTGAATTTTTTGAGTATTTTTAGAACTGAGGATGAATGTATAACATTCGAAATTAGTTTTCAATAAAACAAAATTATAGAAGTGGCAAATAATTTATCAATCTCTAATTAGATTGATCCTTCTATACCACCATGCGGATGTCAACTGATTTAAAATTAATGTGTGATTTTAAAAATGAAATAAAACTTTTCGCAGTTGGTTCCCTCCGAAAGCCACCGTACAATGGATTTAGTTAACCCAAACTATAGTTCTTAAAGAGAATTTTGTCTACTTTACGATAATACGATTGGAACTTGAGTTGTTTTGAGTTATCGCATCGCATTCAACAAAAAGCGTGACTTACCTAAAATAACACGATACTTAAATTTCCTGCTATTCTATGGGAATCGGACCATGGTTCATATGAACATTTTTGTTTCTCTTGTGATGCGAAATCATCCCCTTAATTTTCCTGGTTCTTATGCTGTAGATCTTGTATATATATTTTTTGCTTCTGTGGTATCTTATAAGATCAGCTGTTTTATTCTTTTAAGATCAGGTGTTTTATCCTTTTAAGATCAGCTGTTTTTTGACAAAATAAAAATATGTTCACTTGGAACTTTAGACTAACAACTTATTAGGACGAGATCGGTGGAGACTGTGACCACAATAACAGAGGCAGTGCACACTCCTAGCGAAACTATTCCAATAATGCTCCCCCCCCTCCCTCCCTCCTATAATATCCTGGAATTTCAACTTAATGAGACAGTAAATTGTGGTCTGAGGACTACTTAACCCTACTCCACGCTTCCTGCTGTAGAGGATACCTTATCCACAATTACTATGTCTGTTCTACCCGTATGCTGCTCCTTATTGAGTAGATAGTTAACGGGGAACACATACTTAGGGTCGCTTCTATTAACAGGTGCAATCTTATATGTGTGTGTGTGTGTGCGTGTATATATATATGTGTGTGTGTGTGTGTGTGTGTGTGTGTGTGTGTGTGTGTGTGTGTGTGTGTGTGTGTATGTGTGTGTGTATGTACAAGAGTCGGTAGAAACGGGCCAAACTCCAAGAATGGGTTGCATACAGGAAAATAATTTTAAAAAACTCATATGGTATGTTCTTATCTTATTTTCATTTGTTGAAATTATATTGACTAATTACAAATAAACAAAATTTCTTACATGTATTAGCACTTTGTCTATTTTACGATAGGGCGATTGGAACTTAAATAGATCACACACACACACAGATGTATATATATATATATATATATATATATATATATATATATATATATATATATATTATATATTATATATTATATATTATATTATATATATTATATTATATTATATATTATATATATATTTATATATATATATATATATATATATATATATATATATATATATATATATATATATGTATATATATAATAAATAACACAAGTTAAATTAAAATACCCCAAAGTTAATGAATGGTGAAAATGATTAACGGGTCGCAATAAACATAGAGAAATAATAGTATATTATTAGTAAAGATGTAAAGATATAAGGATTAATACAGATACAAGGAAATAAACTAAAAGAAACGAAATTTATGGTATAAGGAAATTAAGGAAAAAATCTTTCAAGCGATGTAGACCCAGAACTGCTAAATATTGGTTAGATAGATTAGCCTGAGTTTATTTACATACTTCTCTTACTATTGTATTGTATTGAATTCAAAGGACACCTTAAGGACATGTAGGGGGCGAACGCAGATTATTTTGTCGTGGGGATTGAATAAAAAGATAAAGTAGTCACCTAAAGGTCTATAATCGCCAAATTGGGTGTAAGTTTTGAGGGTAAGCATGAAAAGTGGATCAAATATTATTGTTAAAAATTACCAAAAATATTACCTGTAATTATAGTTAATTCTTTGGTAATTTTTAATTTTTAAAAATTTAGTTTGTAATAAAATACATCGTACATTTCGGGAAGTAGGGAGAATATATCCCCCAATTCTCTCCTGTGTACGCTACTGCATGCATATACCGTTTGGCAGGAAGATGAATGTACAAAAAAAAAAATTTACATTTTAGATTCTAAAGCAATTACATAAAACAAACTGAACTTTGTTTCTCACTGAAAACGAATTGAGCTAGGAAACACAACATATATAGAAAAATAAACCATGGCTTATCTGGCTCTTTTTATTTAGTTTTTATAATTCAACTCAGTTATTAAACATTTACTATAATTTAAATCATATTTCTTAAGGAAGAAGTTTGTCAGGAGGAGGAGGGGAGGGGGTTGCGGTCAAAAAGTAACACTTTAATAAGTAACACTTATATATTTCTGTGCCAACGTATCAGCCTAAGTTTTAGGCCATCTTTAGGGCTACAAGAAAAAACAAAATAACAACATTGAAAAACGACAGAGGCAGTAGCAGTAACATTAAAAAATGATAAAAACAGAAATAAGGTAAGAAGGTATAAAAATAATAGCTGGCTCTTTCTGTTTAATTTCTGTTTTTATCATTTTTTAATGTTAATGGTACTGCCTCTGTCGTTTTTTAATATTGTTATTTTGTTGTTTTTTTTTAGCCCTGGAGAGGCCTAAAACTTAGGCCGAAACGTTGGCACAAAGATATATAACTATTACTTATTAAAGTGTTACTTTTTGATCGCACCGCTCCCCCCCCCCCTTCCCTCTCCCCGAACAACTTCTTCCTTAAGATATATATCTACAGTCAACCAAAACTCACTCCATTGTAAATCATATTTCATATACAAAAATAACATTCCAAAATTTTCCATTTAAAAGGTCTATTAGTTTTTTGTTTTTTTCTGGTGATATAGTTTCAACTAAATATTCTTTCCATTGTGAATTAAAATCGGAACACCTTCCTTACTATATGAAGCATGTTTTCATTTTCTTTACCATGACACAGAGCACATAGCACATGTAATATTATAATAATATATAATAGTATAATATTCTTCAGCCATAGCGTACAATTTAAATTAAAAAGTTCACATTTATTCTTAAATACTGTCTGAATCAATTCCATGGAGTTTTCATAAATTATTTAGCTAACAGTAAAGTAAGGTTTTCTTCACTTTTTTTTAATTTTCTTTAGCTTTATGAATTACAGTATGCATTTGACTTTCCCATCTTTCCACTGGTACAAAATCACTATCGAATGTACAGCTTAAACTATTAGCTAATTTCATCTATACGTTAAGCCAGCTAGTATTTTATACCTTCTTATGGTAAAATTTTAATAAGTCCTATTGTAACCAATCTTAGCGTTTGATGCCTCTGCTCCTGCCCATTGGCTCGGTTCTTCTCATTTTCAGGAAGAACAATAAAGAACGAATTTTAATATCGCTTTGAACATTTCCACGTAGACAAAAGGATAATAATTCCTATCCGCCATGTTCCCCTCGAATTCTAATTTAATTCAAAGAAATTATAGAGAGAGAAAAGGGGAGGGGATGCCTTCCGGAATCCGAAGTAAAAACCATAATAATGGAGACGTTTCAACTTTAATTAAACTCCTCATCTGGATTAAAAGAAGAGGAAAATGCAGTGCAGGATGAAAGAATCCTTTTTTTTTTTTTAATTCTTTTTTCTCCTTTTTTTTTTAGCTTTCATTAGGAATGAAGGACCATATCCAGTTGAAACTAGTCTGATGAAAGTTTTAATTAAATGAAATAGGCCCTGGGAATCCTGAACCATGGGGACATAAAGCATCGGCACGTCCACAGGACCTTTTAATATTCGTTTAACAGAGCCCTCTCTTTTCTAAGGGCTCACAATTTTATTTTATACCTTGCCTAATTGGCGAATTCATTCCTCTGCCCAAATTTAATATCTGTCATTCTTTCTTTGTATTACCTCTCGACTTTTGTACAATTGCAGTTGTGGATTTACGTGATGAGGTAAATGTGAAAGTATGAACACCTGGTAACTCACTTGATTATTTGTTTCCTTAAGGAAATGCTAACAGAAGAACTGTGTTGTACGAGGAGGCTCAGGACGGTCTTAAAATATTTTATATTCACTAATTGAGGGGTCTGCAGCAATAAGGAGGTAGCTCCATTTTTTCAGTTAAACTGGATTCCAAGTATAAAAAAAAAAAATCGCTCTTTCTAATGATCTAAAAAGTGAGTAGCTACGGCCTTTAGTTCCAACACTTTCTGCTAGAACCTCCACATTACTTAAAGGTGCAAAAAGGATGTTGCTCCTGAATCTATCTTCTTATTGGTCCGATAATAATGGCCAAATGTAAGAGTATGTCGACATTATAAGACTACCTAATGTGGACACCGGATGACTTCCTTGTACGCCTATTAAACTATAAATTGGTGGCTCAAAAATTGATTATAAATTTGGTTACTACTTTCCGAAGGTTGCAGTATCTCAAAAACGACAATCGGCGTCGCGACGTCCATCTATTGACACATAAAGACACAATTTCTTGTTTCTGGAGGTCTCATTCCGTTATTTTAAGTCGTTTTCTTTCAGTTGTTAACAAGTTTCCCAGAGAATTCTTCTTGTTCCGTGACAAAATTAGAACTGTCTATGTCACTGGATAAAGCTTTGGAAATCGACGGTTTCGACATTTTAAGCGAAAGAACCCACTTAACTTATATCTTATTCTCCTGCTGCAAACTTGTTCAGCTCACAAATGGGAAAGAAAACAATTATTTTACACTTTACACTGGCTTGACCACACGCCTCGCTGGTATGTAATTATCACGTTTTCTTTACATTTTCTCCTCCTCATTGTTTTCTATCCTTCTTCTTTCTTCACCACATAGGATTTTTATCTATTTTTGTTTTTGGGGCTTACATTATTTTATATTTTACTCCTTCATCTCATAATTACAAAAATCAATTACAACAATGTCAACTTCTTTAACATAATAGTCATCTTTTGCATAACTTACAACTATCTCTGTATGCTTTTATATACTGTATGCATTTATGCTTTATGCTTTGCTATGCATGTATGCTTTACACATTACCAAACCTTCATATTATGTGTCTTTTTAATTAATAGATTTCATATATTTCACTATTCCCTGTGTAAATATCGCATTGTTTTTATTTTCAATTAATTTTTAATTTTTACATTGTTATTTCATTTTATTTTATTTTTTCATTTGTCTTTTGTATTATGTAATTTAGTGTTATCTTTTTCTTTTCACTTCCTTCTTTTTCCTTCTTTTTCTTTTCTTAATACTTTTTTATCTTGCTTGTATTTTCTGTTTTTTATCATTTATCATTTTTACTGTTACTGGTACTGCCTCTTTCTCTTTTTCATTGTTGTTATTTTGTTTTCCTTTTAGCCCTGAAGATGGCCTAAAACTTAGGCCAAAACGTAGGCACAATTATATAAGTTCACATTATAGTAGTCTATTTCTTTGACCGCACCCCCCGACCAACTTCTCCCTTTAAATATTTTACACTTAATTTTAACACTTAAAACAAGAAATAAAATTGTTTCATTGAAGTTGAAAAAAAAAATCGCGTTTGTAACCTTTATCGTCGAACCATATGATCTTTGGATTAAGTGTTCATGTAACTTTTGATGTTTATTATGACCTTCAAGTAAAGTACCTCTTTCGACTCACCAATATCAACCAAAATCTACTATATTATTTATATTGAGAATAAAATATTATTTACCAAATTTGAGATGTTTTTCATTATATTGTAACATACTTTTTGATAAAAGTCTAATATGATCTTCAAGTAAAATACCACTTCCGGTAATCATGTAGTGAACAAAAAGCGAGGTTCACAACTAGATTTTACAATAACCCTAAAGATAATATTTTAACTTTGTACGGCTAACCGTTATTGAGCTATGCGAGATACGCTCGTACGAACGTACGTACGTACAGACGTCACGACGAAACTAGTCAAAATAGATTCAGGGATGGTCAAAATGGATAATTCCGTTGAAATCTGAAAACTAAAAATTGAAACTTTTCACGATTGCAATACTTCTTTTATACGTACAGGGAAGAAAAACAAGCAGGATGGTTCAATGGCATTGATGTTCGACAAGAGATGGTTTTAAACTTTGTTCAACATTCTCAAACGCCTGTTTTTGAAAAACCCATACATCATTGTTTCAGGAAGTACGTGCAAAAACAAATATTTGATAACTAAATATAAAGTATTCTTGTATCAATGAGTATATCTGGAGCAAATTATTCTTTTATCAATGAGTATATATTTTCATTATTCATTATTCATTTCAAGTTTCATTATTGTTATCATATATATATCACGAAATGTGAAAATAATGAAACTTCATGAATCTTTCTATGCCACCCATTGACGACATTCTATCGGTATAGACCCATCCTCTGCTCTTAAATAATATTGCGTATGCCCTTATGGCCTTAAATATTATAACGTAATGACCCTCGCCCAGAAAATAATATTGTTAGATAATTTTTACTTCCTTGTACGAAGTAAAAGAAGTATTCTAATCGCGAAAATTTTCGGTTTTCAGATTTCGACGGAAATATCCATTTTGACCATCCCTGAATCCATTTTGACTAGTTTCGTCGTGGCGTCTGTACGTGCATACGTTCGTATCTCGCATAACTCAAAAACGGTTAGCTGTAGAAAGTTGTAATTTTTTATTTAGGATTGTTGTAAAATCTAGTTGTGAACCTCCCTTTTTGGTCACTGCTTGATCACCGGAAGTGGTACTTTACTTGAAGGTCATAATTGATTTCCATCAAAAATTATATTAAAATACTATGCAAAACTTCTCAAATTTAGTATTTATAACTTATATATTGATTTAAATAACGTGCTAGATTTTCGTCTAAATTCAAAAACCGGAAGCGGTACTTTACTTGAAGGTCAGATTAGAATTAGGTCATAAAAAATTATATTAAAATATAATGTAAAACATCTCAAATTTGGTTAATAGAACTTTTATATTGATGTGAATGTATTTACTATATTTTGGTTAAAATTGGTGAGCCGAAAAGGGTACTTTACTTGAAGGTCATAATAAGCTTACATAAAAAATTATATTTAAATTAAAAGAGAAATCATATGTTTCGGTAATAAAGGTTACAAACGCAATTTCGTTTTCAATCCAATTAAACATTTTTATTACTTGTTTTAAGTGTTAAAATTGAGTGTAAAATACTGGTTTTCCTCCCTATTTATATGTGCGTGTGTCAATAGATGGATGTCGCGACGCCGAGTGTTGTTTTTGAGATACTGCGATCTTCGGAAACTAGTAACTAAATTCAGGATCACTTTTTGAGCCACGGATTTATAATTTAATAGGCGTACAAGGAAGTCATGTGTTGTCCACATCAGATATATTTTTTTTATTATAGATTTATTTAAGTATAATGAGGTTTAATGAATAGACTACTTGCATCTAATTGAAAGATTTTGTGGAGTATCAAGAGTATTATGTTTTGGTCCTTTTTTTTTTTTTTTACATTTATTTGTTTGTAGACGTTTTCAGGTGTATTATTGATTTAGGCTGTAACCCGTCCATGTTTCGCCATTTATTAAGGCCACACCTTTGAAATGGAAGCCCGGAAGAAAACCGAAAAGTTTTAAAACGCCGGAGAGGTAGCAACCTTTTAGTAACAGTGCCTTTTTGATAAATTGATGCAAACCAGGTCCTTTTTGCTATCAATTAACGGAAGGGAAGCGGTCAAGCCTTTTGCATTTCATAACCAACCACCCCCTCCTCCCTTCCTTCCTCCCCCTCCCCCGCTCCGGCTACTTCATTATTCAAACTGAATTGTCCAAATTGAGTTCTTACTCCCTTTTTACCTCCCGCCCTCTTCCATATACAACGTCTCTCTCAAAACTGTTGTGTTGGCTGGACGTTGCTAAAGAATCTGTAACCGGGCGAGAAAAGTTGAAGAAACTACGATTCGCTTAACTGGTTTTTACTTGATTACTGATCGATTCGGAAAATCATTAATAATGCAAAATTGTAATTCTGAATCAGTTCAGAACATATAAGCATCTCTGATCATCTTGAAAGTATGTTTCAAGTCCATGTAAACATCAAATGCAATCAGAGGCCTTTTCTAAGTCTAAGAGTATATAATAATAATAATCATAAGTATTCAAACCCATTAACCTTGGAAAGACACTAAATAATTAATTGTGACTACTATTATTTCCAATGATCGTTTCTTGCAATAGTTTTATTTTGACAAGCACAAGAAAGGATATAGAAGATCTTGTTCTTGTCCAACATTTTTTTTTTTATTAAATTCTACATTTCCTTAATTTTTATTACAAGATGTATATGTTGTACCAGATATCTGAGCGGAAGAAATAAAATAGAAGGGAAAAATAAATAATAATAAAACCTGTAGTACACGAAGGCTCGATGCCAGTAACACCTACCTCAATCTCCCACCACTATCACCAAAGCGGGCAATAGACGATGACCGCACTCCAACCGCTCCACCCGAAATAGAACGTGGAATGACCGTGAGTGTGAAATCCTGCCAGGATTTTTTGGGGTGATGCGGAGCGGCTGGAATTCCATCGGTCTTATATTCCTTCGCGTCACGTCAAAATCCACTCCAACCAACCGTGAGTGTGCAAAACTGATGGAGTGGAACGATGGACTGCACAGTTTTTAGGCTATGCTATAATAATAATCTTATCAGTAAATGGTTGGTCAGTATCAGTAAAATACAGTACAGTTAAAATTTACGATATTGATTGCATAAAACATATTACAAAACTATTGATATAAATAACTTACAATTTTTGTATTTTTTTACTACTATTTTTTTATTTATTCATTTAACTACTTTTACAACTTCGGTCATATGTCGTCACCAAATATACGTTTTTTCCATCTTCCTCTGCCTTGCCAGTCTCCTTCAGGCATTCCCCTGTTCACCATTCCTTCCTTGACGCCCTCCAACCAGCTTCTTCTTGGGCGACCCCACTTCACTTTTCTCTCTGGTCTCCATTCCAAAATTCTTTTATGCCATCGCCCCTCTTCCATCCTCATCACGTGCTCATACCATCTCAGCCTCATTGTTTCAATGGTACGGAGTATGTTCTCCACTTGTTGTTCTTGCCGTCTTATTTCACTATTTGGAACTTTTTGAAGCCATGAGATACCACACAATCTCACTATTATTATGGAATGATTGCTATTAATTATGTTAAAAAATACAAATATCAATAAAAAGGAAATAAACATTTTTAGTGGATTTATAATTTATAATATGCTTAAAATTCCCACTATTTTATTTTTTTATTTTTTAGTAAAGATTAAATTCTTTAATGTTCTTGCTATTCTAGAAGCATTATTTATATCCCAGTCTTCACTCTAAACACTCTAATCGCTTCACTCCTTCGTTCCATAGTTCCATTTGCATTGATCGTCACTGACCATCTTAAGAATTAATAAACCTCCTTAAATCATTGAGCTCCTTAACTTTGCTTTATTTCTTGATCACCAGAGGCCAATCTATCCATCTTTGTATTCTCTCAGAACTCATTACTTTATTAAATCCTTTTTTCTTATTTTTTTATCATTTCGTTAATCCTTATCCATTTTTACCTTTCTTACCTCAAACACCATTTTTTCCCTCATCTCCTCAAATTCAAATTCTCCTATAAAATTTAATGTATACATAAAATTAATAAAACTTCATGAAGTGGATCCTCCTAACTTTTACTCATTTGTCCCTTCACCCCCCGAAAGACTTTGCAATAATTTATGTGTATGTATGTATGTATATATATATATATATATATATATATATATATATATATATATATATATATGTATGTATGTATGTATATATACACATACATATATGTACATATATATATATATATATATATATATATATATATATATATATATATATATATATGTATGTATGTATGTATGTAAAAAGAAAGTCGACGTCACCTAGCAACCTAGCACGTTCATCTTATTTCTTTTAAATTTAATTTGAATTTTACGAGTACTTAAATAATTAACCGTAGTCAGTTAAAAAGAATATATGGGAATAATGATCATATGGCACTCGGCCACTATAAAGAGGAGTTTACGTTGAAGCTGGCATTATAGTATAGTGTGAATTATAATTATAGTATAGTGTGAATTATAATTATAGTATAGTGTGAATTATAATTATAGTATAGTGTGAATTATAATCATAGTATAGTGTGAATTATAATTATAGTATAGTGTGAATTATAATTATAGTATAGTGTGAATTATAATTTGTTTTATTGTGTTACAATAGCTTTAAATGCCGTTTCTCTTTTTACAGAGAGAAACTCAATTTAGTTATTATTTCGCACTACAGATTTGTGTACCTTATATATATATATATATATATATATATATATATATATATATATATATATATTATTATTATTATTATTATTATTATTATTATATTATTGTTTCTATCTTTGTTTCTTTCTTCCTTTTTTCTTACTTCCCACCTTTTCCTCATTCTTTCCGATTGTTCTTTCCTTCTTTCTTCGGTCCACGCCACTCCTTTTCTCGCATCTCTTTCTCCCACAAGGACCTTTAGTCTTCTCCCTTAGTCATCCCTATCGAAACAGTCTTGGTCTGTTATTTCCAGTCTCTCAGTTTCTTCCCTCATCTGTTTGATGTACCCCCCAGCACTCTTGTATCCTCTCATTTTATAGAAGATTTCTCTATTTAATCTCTTTGGGTGCATCCTCACCATATGTCCGTAGAACCTTAATCTTCTTATTCTTATGTCCTATTCTTATTCTTATTCTAACATAATTATTAATAAAAAAAATAAACAAAATGATAAGTATCCATATCAATATTTAAAAAAAATATTTTATACAATCAATATCGTAAATTTTAACAACACTGTATTTATTGTTGCACAATATTTATTATTATTAGTATAGCACAGTTTAAAAACTGTGCAGTTCATCGTTCCACTACATCCGTTTTCTACACTCATAATCGATTGGAGTGATTGGATTTGGTTATAACACGGTGGACTCTAAAGCCGATGGAATTCCAGCTGCTCCTCTCTACTCCAACCATTGCGCATAGGATTTCACACTCACGGTTGTTCCATGCTCCATTTGATGTGGAGTGATTGGATTATGATCGTCAGTGACCCCTTTAAGAGTCCAGGACGTGGAGAGATCTATTGATTTTAGAAACGATGTCTTGCTACTTGGTAATGTGTCAATAAAAACATTAAAAACATCTGGCTGGTCACTAGAGTAGAAAAAAAAACTTTATTTGAATCTGTAAAGAATTGATAAAAGAATCCCATTGCTCTTCGTCAACATATTTCCTTTTTTTTTCTTTTTCTTTTTTTTTTAATTAAAAATTCTCATTGACCTTTCCAACAGAGTCACAAAAGGAGTGGCAGCCTTTAGGTAAACTACACTCCTCGCCCAATCAAATAGAATTAAATACCTTTGATGAGGGCAGGTAGGGCTGATCCGAGCCCTTTGTGAGCACAATGTTAACCTTAACTTGTTGACCTCCCAGACCAGTCACTAAACAATTTTTTCTTATAGAAAATATATGATGTGTACTTTACATGACTTCCTTGTACGTCTATTAAACTAATAATCTTTGGCTCAAAAAGTGATCCTGAATTTGGTTATTAGTTTCTGACGATCACTATAAAACCGCTGCAAATTATTACACAATCGTTTATTATTTACACTTAGTAATATTTCAAAAGTTATGGGCATATAAGATCTTTAATCGGCAATTATATAGAATTTTATATTTTTATTTTATTTATTTTTTTTTTTTATACCTTGTTATGCTGATTCCAAAACACTTTACGTTTCCCATCTATCTTTATAAATGGCCGAGTTATGGGCTTATAAAATCTCTAATCGACCGGCATTTTTAAACAATCAGACGGATGGTAATGTCGAGTTCCGAGGATCATCCTGGGGTGACCTGTGACATTTGTAACGAATCTCGAGAAAATAGGTCCAGCAGTCTCGGAGAAAATCCGCGGACGGCGAACGGACGGATTATTTTTTTTTTTCGATATTTGAATTCTACGTATTTTGAAACGTAAAACCTCAAATTTTGAGAGGGAGAGGGGGTTACAAAAAATTTTTCTTTTTGAAAATAATAAACCAAAATGACACTCGGCTTCGCCATTTTGAAACCCTGATGTCAGCAGATGAAGCTTTTTAGTATCTGGGTTGTCTTCAGTTTTATGTGTCCTTTAAATAAATAATATGTGATGCGAAACCACTGACATACACAACTTTTTAAATCTTTCGAACATTTTTGCAGATTTTCACGGCCCCTTATTTCAGTAGCTATTACGAATATCAAAATAATACATATACTAACATACAGGAAATTTAATGTCCTTTAAAATTGGTGACGGCAAATTTTTACCTTAAACGCACTGTAAGCGAGTTATTTCGGAAAAACTGAAAAACTTTCTTCGCGATTTTTCAAGATGGCGAAAAACGTACAAGAAGGAGGAATTCGAAAATTTGGATTTTGTACAAGAAGGGCAATACGTATAATTATACCTGAAAATTAAAATTACTCCATTTTTTGCAAACCAAAATCTGGAGATTGCCAATTTCGAGAAGTGTACTTGACCGAATTAAAAAAAAAAATTTGTTCAATGGGCGCATAATTTGATGCTCTACAACTTTTATTTTATGAGTTTTTCTCTTAGAGAACTCATTTCCAAACTCACGCATACTACTCTGTCTCTGTTTTTTACAAAATCGTCGTTTATGACCGTGGTTTTCGACCACACTAGTTAACCAATTTATTATATTGTGGTACTCATTAAACGCAAAATTTTATGTTGTTTAATTTAATATACCACAGCTTTTTTCGATTGAATGAACCGTTTAGGAATTATAGTTGTAAAAACAAAAATAGTCCCGAAATTGCGAGTTTCTTAAGCCATCATTTTTTTAATTAGATGCGACTGGCAGACTCTTATCTTTTAAATCTCAATACTCGGTATAAACGTATTACTACTTATTGCACAATACAAGTTATCAGACGACTATTATATTTAAAAAAATTTATAACAATAATTTTAAACACTAGTTTTAATATCAGTAAACTGCCTATCTCATTCCAATTTCTTAGACCACACATATTATACATCCGGGAGTCCCACCATGTGGCAACACCTTGTCAATGTCAGGTCGGCTGACCATCGCCCAGAGAGATCTGTTGTCTTCCTACCGGAAAGCCTGCCAAGCTCTCTCTTATATTCAACAGTTTATTACTACAATATTCTTGGTCAAATTTCAATTGTATACTTTATAACTAAACCCTCAGGACAGCGCTCCCAAGAAGTTCACATGAGCTTCCAAGAATTGTTCCTGTATAGACCACCCAAAATTATCCCTCCTTTACTCCCTGCAACTTCATCCCCTCTCCATTCTCATCCCTATAAACCATTCTCTAAATTTAATATAGGACATTAAGCCATGATGTAAAATTGCTAAGATATTGTAACTTAGTTTGTAAGAAGCATTTTAAATGTCATTGTAACATATTCTTCGACAATAAAAGTATATCTTAAAGTCTTCACTGTTGTCTGTTCTTTCATTTACATGTGGCACAGAAGGCGATCTATCGCAGCGAGCAATTCTTGATCGAGCCCGGTGGCGATCCATTTCTCAATAGAGAGATCGCAGATAGTATAAGGCATTCACACATCCGTCAAAATACACACACACACACGCGCGCGCGCAGACATCATTATAAAAATGTTCAGTACGGACCTTGAAACGTTCTTATCCATGCAAATCTAGATTTGTAATTTTGTGTAAGATTCGTATTTCTCCCTTCTAAGAAGGCGAGATATAAAAAAACAAAACAGTTTCAGATAAACAACACTTCCGGCCGACCAATTTTAATCGAAATTTAATATCTTATTTGCAATGATATAACAGTCTTATTTACTAAATTTGAGATGTTTTGCATTTTATTTTAATATGATTTTTTATGAAAGTATATTATGACCTTCAAGTAAAGTACCATTTCCGGCTGGCCAATTTTAACCAAAATCTAGTATATTATTTATGTTAATATAAAAGTAATATGTACCAATTTTGAAAAGTATTACATTATATTTCAATATAATTTTTTATGAAAATCTACAATGACCTTTAAGCAAATTACTACTTCCGGTGATGATGTAGTAACCAAAAAACGGAGGTTCACAACTAGATTTTACAACAACCCAACTACAAAATGTTAACTTTATATGGGCAACCATTTTTGAGTTACGCGAGACACGTACGTACAGTCGTCGCGACGAAACTAGTCAAAATGGATTCAGGGATGGTCAAAATAGATATTTCCGTTGAAATGTGAAAACCGAAAATGTTGGCGATTACAATACTTCCTTTACTGCGTACAAGGAAGTAAAAACATCACGTCAGATTATTTGAAATAATTTTTAAAATATATAATCCAAAGTTGCTAAGAAAAAAATCTGGTGCAGTGCGCACATCACACAACTTTCACTTACCACGCTACTTGAAATAAATGTTTTATTATTATTAAACTAGTATGCCCGAGCGAGAACTCTCGCATTAGAAGATATCTTCTAATTCCTAATTCCAAGTATAAGCGATATTTGGGAAATATATTTATTCGTGTAAATAATATAATATTACCTTAAAAGTTTATTTAACACACATATTTGGTGAAGCCACATAGTTTGTAATGACTATGTTGAAGTTACAGTTCATACTTAATAAGTAATTAACTTACCCCACTGGAAAACATCTCTTCAATTTAGCAGTTAGGCAATTAGATTCAGCTATAGTATAGTTTGTATTTATATTTAAGTGTCCTTTAGGGTTGGACATGGGAAACAATATATTAAACTCATTAAAAGATTTTGTAAACAGACTCAAATTGATATAAAGTTGCCATGACAACGGCACGTACGCAAGATGGCATAGGGCCCGTGCGGACCTATATCGTTCGTTATCTCAAAAACGGTAGGTTTTTAAGCTTTAAAACGCTGGACCAATACGCTCCATAGGAGCGTATATGATTTTGATGCCCGCGTCAAAATCTTTAAAACCCAACTCATCCCGTCTCGATCCGCCGACTTTCAGTCGTCAAAGTTTTGAAACCTTCCAGTTTTTTCATCACTTTTATTTAAGCCCTTGTAAGATTTTAAGAATCAAAATAAGGATTCGTCACTTCTCTATGAAATTCCTTTTCTTTTGATACCTCATTCATCAAAATCCATCGTTCCTGAGAGCCGGAAAAGGGATCTATACTACCGTAATAATATATAGTAGTGATTATTATAATCTGGCTTTAGTAACATCAATGCGACAGTTCAACATAATATGTTGAACAGTACGATGATATAGAAGATACGAGAATAATAAAAATGGTAAGAATAAATGCAGTGGCAATAGTTGGTAGAATATGAAAACAAAAATAAAATGGTATACATAAAAAGATTAAAATGAAATATAGAAGTTATATAAGAAAAAAAAATCAAAAATTAAAATAGTACTCATGTGATGGCAAAGAATAAGGAAAAATAAGGGGGCTTAAATATGTTAAGGAGAACAAAACAAACAGTTAGTATCGAATTAAAAGGAAAAGATAAAAACTAAAACATAAAAAGAAAATACATTTTTTTATTGGATTTATAATCTATAATATGCTTAAAATGTTGACTATTTTTTATAGTTTTTTTGGGAGGTTCAGATTAAATTATTTATAATTATTATTAATAAATTAGTAACACATTAATTCTCAAGAATTATATTAATATGTACATTGAAATATTAATAGATTGCAATTATTATAAAATACGCGTTTACGTGTTATGAGTATGAATCATTTACCTGTCAGTAATAAATGGTGCATTAGAGTGGAGTGATCGTCATTCGAGCACTTTAAATCGTTTTCACTCCAAGCACTCCAGTTGCTTCGCTCCATCGTTCCATTTGGAGTGATCATCAGCCTTTACTTGTGTACATCCATCCACTCCTTGAACGCCAGAGCCCAAGATATCGATCTTTTATAGTCTCTTATATAAAACTGTTTTGTTTAGAAAATCATTTCTTCGTAGTCTTTCATTACCGATTTCTACCTGGCCTCCTTCAAACATCCAATACTCTTATCATATTTAATATATACATATATATAGATACAACCGGTGAACCTCTTCGTGTATGGGCACCCTCCACTCCTCTGTTTACCCGATGACGAGAGGTGATGTCACCTCGCCCTCCCCCGACAAGACGCCCCCTGCTCATTAGGAGGAGCTGAGTGGTCCTGGGGGAGACCGCGGACCCCCCTCTCTTTATCCTCCCTCCTTTTGGACTGATACAATTACCTTTATTACTGCCATGATGGGATGAGTTATGGCCTTGTTATTTATGAGTGAATAAATTCTAGAGCGAGCGGATTTAATTAAAGATTTATGGATTTCTTGTTCGGGGATGTCTTCATCCTTAGCGGTCATTCCTCCCTTAACTCTCCCAAGCCCTGAAAGTGCTGCCTTCGTCCGGAAAATTGGTGTTGAAACCTTCAGCTGATTTATTCCCTTCAACATAGGTACTCCGAATATTATTCATGATTTAGGAATGTTTGTTTAGTTTCTAACAATATTTCTTAAACTTGATTCTCCTTCGTTTCAAACTTATTTGTTATAAAAATATCTGATGTGGACAACACATAAGTTCCTGGTACGCCTATTAAACTATAAATCGGTGGCTCAAAAAGTGATCCTGAATTTGGTTACTAGTTTCCGAAGATTTCAGTATATCAAAAACGACACTCGGGGTCGCGATATCCATCTATTGTCACACAGACACAAACATATTCTTGTTTCTGGAGGTCTCATTCCGTTATTATATGTCATTTTCTTTCAGTAGGTAACCAGTTTCCAAGAGATTTCTTCGTGTTCCGCGATAACATTAGAACTGTCAATATCATTCGATAAAGCATTAGAAATCGACAGTTTCGACATTTTAAACGGAAGAACCCACTTAACTTATACCTTATTCTCCTGCTGCAGATTTGTTCATTTCAGAAATGGAGAGAAAAATCAGTATTTTACTCTTGATTTTAAAATTCAAAACGAGTAATAAAAATGTTTAATTGGAGTGGAAAAAAAAAACGCGTTTGCAACCTTTTTACCGAACCATATGATCTCTTTATTTAATTTTAATTTATTTTTTGATGTGTTTACTATGACCTTAAAGTAAAGTACCCTTTTCGGCTCACCAATTTTAACCAAAAACTAGTAAATACATTCATATTGATATAAAAGTCCTATTTACCAAATTTTAGATGTTTTATATTATGTTTTAATATAATTTTTTATGAAAGTCTAACATGACCTATAAGTAAAGTACCACTTCCGGTTTGCCAATTTCAACCAAAATTACTTATGTTATTTATATTAATATGTAAATCTTATATATCAAATTTGAAAAGTTTTGCATTATATTTTAATATATTTTTTGATGAAAATCAATTCTGACATTGAAGTAAAGTACCACTTCCGGTTACCAATTAGGAGGTTAGTTACCAAAAAGGGAGGTTCACAATTAGATTTTACAATAATCATAAATACAAAATTTTAACTTTCTACGACTAACTGTTTTTGAGTTATACGAGATACGTACGAACGAATGTACGTACAGATGTCACGTCAAAACTAGTCAAAATGAATTTAGGGATGGTCAAAATGGATATTTCCGTTGAAATCTGAAAACTGAAAATTTTCGCGATTACAATACTTCCCTTACTGCGTACAAGGAAGTAAAAACAAAATTAAAATACTGCTGTAAGATTCTAAAACAACCTCTTAAGTCTCTCAAATGGCAGTTAATAACTCTATCAGTCAAAATTCAGACATTGTGAGAAATAAAAAAAAAAAAAAACTAAACAAATAGAGATTGCTACAAAAAAGTTAAAGCTATAGTTAAAGAAAATGGAAGCCACTTTAGTAAAGCTAATCCCCAATTCAGATATTATCAGGACAGAAAAAAAGAAAATTCAAATAACTGAACCAAAGATAGCACATCTCACAATAACAGCCTACGAAAGACTAACTCAACATAAATATAAAATCAATCAAAGAAAGTTCAACTATACGATAGGATATTAAGGGGTCATTCTCATGGGGACTTGTCAAATTCGCATCTTCTGAATCTAGGGTTGTTATTACATGATTCTAATTATCATGGAGTTGACTCCAATTATTGTGTATATTATTGGTGAGTACACTTCTTATTAGTGTATAGCTAGTGACATTTAAAGTAAATTGTGGTTAAAATGGTTAGGAAATCATCAAGAACTTGTCTCCAGGGAATGTTGAAAACGAGAGCTCAAGTATTTTACCGCTATTGTTTGGGGAAATATTCGTTTTGGAAGGTGAGCAGAGCTCTTCTGGCCTTGGACCACGCAATATCTCAAAATGTTAGTTTTACTCTGGAATCCAGAGAATTTGATTCAAACTAATATCATAGTGGTAACATACATGAGCACTCGTCTTCACCATATCCTGGAGACATAAGTTCTTGATGAACTCCTAACCATTGGAAATGTTAACAAATTTGAGTACCATTTATTTTTTTAAAATAGCACACTTTTGCTATGTACGTGCTACTTTCAATTTGAGCTAGATTTTTTTTTTCTATCGTTATATGCCAATGTCGACAGTAACATACTTGGGAATTTTGATTTTTTTAAATTTACTTTAAATGTAAATATTTTGGCCAATGACTATTTACTAATGATAGGTATGTTCACCAGTAATATATACGGAAATGGTAGCCAACTCCATAATAATTAGAGGAATGTAAAAACAACTTCTCTCAAAGTACCCATAACCACAGTACCTATAACCACAGTGCCTATTCTTAGCTCTGATAAAGGCCTACAACATAGGTTGAAATGTCAAATGAGATTTATTTCTGGCCGCACCTCTAACCATCATCATCTTATTCTTTTATATGAATAGAATAAAATATTGTTTATTTTTTTTATTAAATAAACTTATCGAAAATAGATGAATGAATTAAGAAAGTAAGAATATTAAAAAAAAAAATGATACTTATACAAGAGACTTAGTTTGTTTATTATAAAAAAATCTGACCGAGATTCTAGAAAGAAGAAATTTTTTTTAGAATTTAATATGATGATTTTTATGATTCGATGGTAGATTTATTATCTGGCTCGTAAGGATACTTGGACCGTGAATAACTCCTTCCCGAACATGGCACCATAGCCAATCAAAAGCTTGATCTAAATCGAAGTTGGTGCACCGGCGGGCCAATTACAGAGCCGGGCTATGAATATGATACCCGCTAGAGAAGCTTTTTAGCCAACTCGTCGCAAACTCCCTCTCACTCATTATTCAAAACTCCCGGTCCCCTTTTCCGCTCATATAAACTCAATAGGGAGGGAGTCAATAGGCCGGAAATACGGAGCTATAGCTCAATGGGAAACTTCTCCATATCCAATAGCCTTTCTTTCTCCTCCTGGGTCTCTTCTTGTCCTAATATTTTTATCCCCCTTCCTTCTCACTTATAACTGCTCATCTTGATGTCATAACAGAAAAGAGGCCATCCCCATGTTCGTTAAGTATAATCAAATATCATCAAAAGTTTTCCTTGTAAGGAAAACATGTTTTTTTTTTTTTTAAGCAGCATATATATATATATTATAAGAAAACTTCCAATCTTCAATATTATCTGTTTTTTGCCTATTATCTGTTTATTTTATATATATATATATATATATATATATATATATATACAGGGTGTATCGCAAGTAGATGACAATATGCAAGATGGAAAAACTAGATCAAAAATTTAGTTAAATGCCGCCAACCGCATGATTCTATCTCATTCCATTGCACAGATATGTCGTTCCAAAGGTTATTTCGATAAAACCGTGTTTTTTGTAGGAAAACCTCAATTTTCTCTGCTTCCACACATTTTTTTTGCAATGTTCCATCACAGTTTTGAATTCAGCATTAAATTTCCTTTAAGCCTAATGCACATTCAATGTTCACAAGTATCTTTTCAAAAGCGCGATAACAGATCAAGAAATAAAATTTTTAAAAAAGTGTTGTCAGCGACAAATTTTCGAGGATCACTACTCTTCCAAAAAAAATCCTGCAAGCTGCCGAATCTCACAAAAGTTGTAAAATTTAATTACCTTTCTAACGGTGTACTCAAAACTGCAATTATCTCTCAATTTTGTAGTACAATTGGAATGGGAAGGAGAAAAAAACTGATGTCATGCTTATTTTGTAGGATCTTATCTCCAATAAATTTAATTTATTTTTTATGTAAATTACAAAGAAAAATTAAATTAATTCTTACATTAAAGTTTAATAGTAAATAAAATGTCTTTGAACATTACAAAAGTTGCTGGAACTGGCCTCCTCCTTGCAGTACACACTGACGACATCTGTTTAACACAGCTGATGTAGCCCTTCGAATTTGATCGCGGTCAGCTCTCATTGCTTCACATGATTCGCGAATTCTTGCGATCACATGGTTCATATCCTGAATGGGTACTCTGTACACTTCCGATTTAAGCCTACCCCAAATATAAAAATCTAGTGGCGTCAAATCAGGGCTTCGGGCCGGCCAATGCACAAGTCCATTTCTCCCAATCCATCTTCCTGGGTACTGTTGATTGAGCCAGTTCGTTACAGCTCGTCCATTATGTGCTGGACACCCGTCCATTTGCCACCATAGCTCTTCTTCAAGTGGTATTGCTTCGAGGAGTGCCGCACTTATATCATCCTGAAGTAGATCATAAAAAGTATTTGAATTTCACAGACGAGGTAAGAAAACGGGCTCTGTCATATGCTGCCCACAGACTCCTAGCCACACGTTCACACTGAACTGATATTGGAAGTGGTGTTCTCTAGTGCCATGTGGATTATGATGAGACCAAAGGTGAGTTGCGTGAGTTAAAAATTCCGGCACGTGTGAATGTTGCCTCATCTGTCCAAATTATGCGATCAGGGAAGTTACGCCTCTCGTGCCACTGTTGAACATACCATCGCGCAAACACCATCCGTAGCTCCATATCACGGGGTAGCAACTCCTGGACAGTAGTCAGGTGATAAGGACATTGATTGTCTTCCCTGAGAGCTCTGAAGACTGTAGAGTGCGATATTCCCAGTTGATTTGAAGCGCGACTGGTACTAGTTGATGGATCATTATCAAAAATAGTCAAAATGTCTTCAACGTCCCTTCGAGCTCGGCCCGCGTAGTTAACAGGTTGTCTTGGAATAGAGCCTGTTTCTCTCATGAAGCGATAAGTGTTTTCAATAGTTCTTCGGTCTGGAAATCTTTGCCGATTAGGAAACATATTGCGATATTCTTCTTGTGCACGAAGACCATTGCCTCTTGCAGCCCCTTATGCGAAAATCATGTCAACGTACTCTTCAGCTGTGTATAAATTTGGCATTTTACTTCTTGAACTCAAATCGAAACTTACTTAACAGACTGAAGATTTGCACGATACTGACAATTATTATCAGTATTAAACACAAAGTAGGTAGACGAAGAATTAAAGAGATAAGGCAAACAAACCTTAATGCGAACATAATCCCTAAGAAGTAAACAAAAACATTCATTATGCCAGACGTTCTTTTAGGTTTCAATCACCTCCCTAGTAGATTTATTAAATAAATATTTGTAATTTACATAAAAAATAAATTAAATTTATTGGAGATAAGATCCTACAAAATAAGCATGACATCAGTTTTTTTCTCCTTCCCATTCCAATTGCATTACAAAATTGAGAGATAATTGCAGTTTTGAGTACACCGTTAGAAAAGTAATTAAATTTTACAACTTTTGTGAGATTCGGCAGCTTGCAGGATTTTTTTTGGAAGAGTAGTGATCCTCGAAAATTTGTCGCTGACAACACTTTTTTAAAATTTTTATTTCTTGATTTGTTATCGCGCTTTTGAAAAGATACTTGTGAACATTGAATGTGCATTAGGCTTAAAGGAAATTTAATGCTGAATTCAAAACTGTGATGGAACATTGCAAAAAAAATGTGCGGAAGCAGAGAAAATTGAGGTTTTCCTACAAAAAACACGGTTTTCTCGAAATAACCTTTGGAACGGCATATCTGTGCAACGGAATGAGATAGAACCATGCGGTTGGCGGCGTTTAACTACATTTTTGATCTAGTTTTTCCATCTTGCATATTGTCATCTACTTGCGATACACCCTGTATAGAGAGAGAGAGAGAGAGAGAGAGAGAGAAAATAAAAAAATAGATGATTGAAGCTACCTTACTTACTTATTACTGGGCAGCACTACAGCCCGGGGTGGGCCTTGGCTTCCCTTACATCAGACCACTGCTCTCTGCACAATGCCTTTCTTTTCTAATTAATTACTCCCAGCGTACGCAAATCTCCCTCTACGTCATTCAACCATCGTCGTCTCGGGCGACCTCTACCTCTTGTGCCTTGCATAGGGGTCAACAAGATCTTCTTTGGCATTCTCATAATATGGCCTAACCATTCTCATTATATGGCCTAACCATTCTCATAATATGGCCTAACCATTCTCATTATTTGGCCTAACCATTCTCATTATATGGCCTAACCATTCTCATTATATGGCCTAACCATTCTCATTATATGGCCTAACGATTCTCATTATATGGCCTAACCATTCTATTCGTCTAGCTTTCACGAAGTTAACGATGTCACATTCGCCGTACAGCTCAATGTTTTTTCGTATTCGCCATTCGGTTGAAATTACCTATGATACTTAATTATAAGAAAAATTTAAATCAGTCCACTTAAAGCCGGATATATATATACTAGAACCCCGAGATTTATATATATATATATATATATATATATATATATATGAATTAATAAAAAAATGGTCTAATAACTAACTGGTTATTGTACTATTTAATAAACAATTACAAACTGAACTAGCTATATATCAACGACGCTTTTTGAAAAAGGCTTTTAAGCGCAAAAAATTCGAAATTTAGGTTTCAATTTATCATGGGGCATAAACAGTAGATATATCGAGAAAAAAAATGGAAATGGTCTAAAAATCGACTATTAATCGATTAATCGTATTTCCGGAGGAAGCACCTAATACTGACGACTCTGTCATCACTCTGGTCTTGACCAGTGGTAAAAACTTTACAAATATGTTGTAATTAAAAATTAATTCTAATTAAAGGTTTTGCTCCCTTAATAAACTCCTTTTATAAATGATAAAGAATAAAAATTATAACAAATATATTGTTATTAGGGAAAAAAACGTTTCATATCTTTCCTGTAAGGTTTGTTAAATGGCGCTTACGCCTTTCAAAAACCGTCGCCGATAAATATTATATATATATATATATATATATATATATATATATATATATATATATATATATAATATATATAATTACTTTTATATTTAGGTCAATTTTCATTAAAGCAGTAATACTTACTTGCAATAAGTAAGTAAATCAGTAAGGTCAATAAGGTAAAGCAGTAAGGCCCTGAACGATATTCCATTCATTGTTTGCCTCGAGGCAGTATAAACCATTTAATTAATTAAACCTAGTTGAAATATATAATCGGCTTTATGGCCAAGTTGTTATAACTTATGAATATGCCATTGGCTTTAACCAACTCAAAGCGAAGGAATATCTGCTACGACAGCGGATTCTCCGCCAGACAGGCTGTATCCACAGTTTCTCCCGACTCTCTCCCTCCTCCCCTTTCTCCATCCTCCCTCTCTCTCCATTCACAAATCATGAATAGTTATGAATCTAATGCAGAAAATGTATTCCTTTACAGAAATATCGAAAAATCGGAAGTTCTCTTACTCCGGCTAATTTAAACAGACCTTAGTAAAAATAATATTTAAAAATGGTGTTTGAAAATATTATTTGAAACACATTAGAGTAATGTTTTCTTATTTGGCAATGCTTAGGATCTCGTAAATGAACAAGGAAGACTGCGTCAAATTAAAAGTTGTAACTTCAGATAAATACTTATATTCATAAAAGTACTTAAACCACTACTAAATGGTGTCTGCTACACTTACTCCATGTTTGAAGCTGAATCAAAACCTAGCTGCCTGATTTTCACAATATAATTACCCAAGTGGCTACTGGCTTCAGGTGGCTGTCTATGAATGGTCGGAAGAGCTCCAGAGGAAAGGAATGGAAATAAATCCTATTAAAAGTAAGGTGATGTTTAACGGCCGAGACGGGGAAGACCCAATTCATATTTCATGCAATAATGAGCCGCTAGAGAAGGTAGATAATTTCCAGTACCTGGGCACGATTTTCAGCAGAGATGGGAGAATAGACCAAGAGGTTTCACATAGAGTCTAGAAGGCTAATGGTGTGTTCTACTCTATCTGCACTACAATATTAGGGAAACAGGAGATAAAGAAAGAAACCAAAATAGCTTTATTTAAAACAGTGTTTCTGCCTGTCCTTCTATATGGTGCGGAGAGCTGGACTGTTCTTGATAAACATGCGAGTAAAGTAACGGCCATAGAAATGAGGTACCTTAGGGGAGTACTTGGGAAAACAAGAAGATACTGCTGGAGAAATGAGAGAATAAGAGAGGAACTGAATGTAAGACCAGTAAAAGAAATTATTGAAGAACGCCAACTGAAATGGTTTGGTCATGTTTACAGGATGGGCGATAACCAAAAGGCTAAATGGCTCTTGGAAGCAAAACCAGAGAGAAGGCGACCTAGAGGCAGACCCAGGATGCTGTATCAAAACTATCTGGAGAGACTTGGGCGAGCCAGAGGAAGCATGATGGTGGATATGAGAAGAAGGGCCAGCGACAGAGATCAGTGGGCGAGATGGGCCGAGGCCGTTCCTCCACGCTGATGGCACTAAGGAGGGAGTGAAAGAAGAAGAAAAAGTGGCTACTGCTGAAGCAGTGTCCATTTATAGACTTTTTTTTTTAATTTTAGAAAAATATTAACAATATTTTTGCGCCGATATTATCAATATATATATATATGTATATATATATATATATATATATATATATATATATATATATATATATATATATATATATATATATATATATATATATATATATTGTAAACAGATATCGATATTTTGCTTTTGACATCACATCTCTGGAATAGTCATTATAGATAGCAATAAGAATTCACCACACCACAAGTTATTATGGTTCTTTGTTTGTAGTACCTGGTGGCCTTGCAGAATTTTTTTATTTTATGTTTTTTCTCCTTTTTATTGTAAATATCTGTTTTCGATACTAAAATTTTAATATATTATTTCAACATCGCTATATGGAACACCAACTGATAGTACCTTTAATCGAAAAGTCCATAGAAGAAAGAGAAAGAGTCACATTTTTCCCCCAATGGAGTTATACACATCAATATGTTCATATCATTGAGTAGAATAAGACGGTAAAAAGATACAGCCGGAAATGTGGATGGTCAGTTTGTTAAAAGTGCTTGAAGAACAACCATACACTGAAGAAAGGCGTAACTCCAAAGGTTCAAATTTTATTTTTTCTAAATGCATTCTGGATGACACTTCCGCTTTCATTCACGGACTCTTCAATTAACTTATTTCTTTTTTTTACAAGGTGTAAATCTCAATATACACCTGAAGTCCTTAATCTTCAGGTAGCGTGGGACTCCAACCCACTAAAACTGCCTTCCTTAGCAACAACTGAGCTAGGCCCAACAAGTTGCTCTTCTTTCATGTAATAGTCTCGGGTGTGGAGTATAATCTCCCAGTTTAGTGTGTCTTTCTATCTTTTAGAGTTTTAACTAGTTTACTATATTCAATTTACTTTGTTACCAAGTCATAAGGTTTCACTCTTTTAAGCCACCTTATTTGATGCGAAGTTTCCTGAACCAAACACACTATTTCAGGATTAGCATGAGTTTGTATTCTCCTATCATGGCTATTAGCATAGTTTGTTATTTCCTCAATGACAAGATCGATTTTAAGCTCTTTGTGCAGATTTTCGTTCATAATGAGCCAGGGAGCATCGACTATACTTCTAAATACTTTGTTTCGAAAGGTCTGAATTACATTCAGCATATTACTTTTTCATAAGACCACAATGGTTTTAAAACTTGTTTGTACAACAGAAGTTTGTTCTCAACTGTCAGTTGAAATTTCTACCTAGCAGCCAGTTCATTTTTCTGAATTTGATGTTGAGTTCTTCTTTCTTCTTTTTCAAATGTTCTTTCCATTTGAGTCTTGCATCTAGTGTCATACCCAGATACTTAACAGCATTTATATGTAATTTCCCATCTGTTAATATAAACCTTTTACCTATCCGCTTTTCTATTTGTGAAGTTTATGTATACAGATTGACATTCATTGAGTTTGATTCTCCACCATTTAGTCCTCTCACATACATCTGTGATTGAGCTGTGGAGTTCTAATTTATTTCTGAAAATTATTGTGGTGAAAACAACTTCTGAGTCTGTAAGATAATGAGATACTGACAAGGAATTGGAATGTAATGATATAAACAAGTTATGTTACCAAAAATCTTAATTTATTGTTATTGATAAACTACAAATGACATGCTAAAATTCATGGAAATTTATAATGATTGATCATATAACAGAAAACTTTCTTTATTATTATTATTATTTTTTTTAATAATAATGTAAGCAAAACTAAAAATATCTCATATTATTATTGCTCAAATTAGATAACAACATACTGTAGAGATTCTATTACAAAAATCATCTCGACATTAAAACTAAGCAAGGCTCCTCTTACTTCTAACATACAATTATTACATAGTTAATCGTTCAACTAACTAATTGGCACATTAAGATACACAACAACAAAAAATTATTAAATGGCTTTTGTTTTTCAACATCAAACAGAAAACATAAGCTGAATATCAGGGATCAAGTCTTTCATTTCGTAAGAAGGAACTTTTGAAAATATTGCTGGCTATAAATCATACCATACTGTACTAATAATTTATAGTAATACATTTAACATATTTCAAATATAATTAATTGAAATAATGTGTTATAAAAAAAAAAAAAAAAAAAAAAAACTAATTAGGTTAGAACCATCAAAGCTAAGATGATTCTATGCAATTACTCGTGAAATATATATAATATCATAATTATTTGTTAGTCAATTAGTATTTATATATTATTTATATACATTGTATAATATCATTATTATGTCATAAATCATTATACTCTTTTTTTTTTTTTTACTTTTTTTTTAATTACAAAAATAATCTTTGTGTAAATTGTTTTATTCTTGTGTTTTTTCTTTGAGAAAAACAATACTTTGTACACTAAATATATTTCAAAAATATCTCTTCTTCGCACAGCCTAATACATCACACGATTGAAACAAAGAGGTATAGCCCGTTCCAAAAGTTTATACAAAAAGAAAACATAACAGGTTAATAACAGTAGCTGTGTTTAAAACCTTACAACACCTTATTAGACAAAGGAATGAGAAAATTTAGGAAGAGATTTAACTCCAGTAACATAAATAAATAGCAATATGTCGCTTAAGCCGTGATAACTCGTTAAAAACAAAGGCGATTTTTATACCATTTAAAAAGAAAAAAAAATGAATGCATCATTTTAGGGATATCTCGTAAATCAGAAAAAATTATCTATCCTACAAAGCAATGGTTGAAACGAGGAAATAAATAAATAAGTATATAGAAAATACATTTTTTTAAATGTTATTTCTTCCTCTTATAAAACTGATTTCTTTGAGTTACGAGTTGTCGCAGCTTAAGCAAAGAATAACAACTGTCAGAATGAAAAACAAGATAATAATCCATAAACCTCTAAGAACATCAAAGATTTAGTAGGATTCTTTCACGAGTTGAGACACGTTTTTGTCATTGAGACTGAATTAGACAATGTAAGATAAAAGAAAACAGATGACACGACATGGTGATGTCCAACAAGGTAGGTAGTTGAGTTTATCTTTGAGTACCAACTTAAAACTTCACATATCCTACAGATATGTATATATTTAAAAAAAAAATTGTCCTGAACTAATATTAAAGAGATGTATAGATAAAACTGCGTATTTTTATTATTTAAATTATGATAAATTGAAAAAAAATTTAAATTAATAAAACTATAAAATAGTTTATAAATATAAAAATAAAAATTATTAAAACCTAAGTAAATTAAATAATGTAGAATTTTGATATCAATGTAGATACCAATTTGATACCGAAAAGCAAATAGTCGTACTTTTTTTTTTTGGTTCAATTACAGTTAAGCCTGTTAATGTATTGAAAATATATATATACATCATTTTTTATATATTTCATATTTTTTTTTAAGAATCTTGAATTTTTATTAGAAAAACTTTATATATATCAATAAATTCTTTATATATCAAATAATAACTTAGATATGTTTTTATTAAGAATTTCATGAGAAAAAATTTAGTATGTAAAAAATCTACAATTAACTACTTTCTTAATACAATTTTTAAAGTAAAATTTTAAATATTAAAATATCTTTAATCATTTACTATACTTTAACAATAAAAAAATTCCTTAAAAATTGTAATGTTTTGTTTTTTAACTACATACTACATACATAAGTATGTCCATGATGAAAAATCTCAATATTTGTTATTCAAGTTTGATTCATAGAGGTTAAACTTTACAAACAAAGGAATTAATATTTTTTTTTTGAGATTTTAGAAAATATTAATAATTTATTTTTATTTTGAAATAATCAAAATAAGGATTATTTAGTAAGGAGAAACTATGACTATCTAGCTTAAGTGTTACATTGTTCAACTTCTTTTTAGGAAAACTCCAACCTCAAAGTATGATCCACGGTAGAAGAAACCCAACTGAAAGGGAAAATAGTTTTACAAGCATCTCCGGGAGAAGGAGTCTACCGATACCTTTTGGAACAGACTATAAAATTATATTGTACATTACAATTTCCCTTAATCTAAGGCTTAATAATTAATCGATTAATAATTAGTAGAACTTGGTACAGCTCTTCTAAGTATTACACTCATGCAACGATTCAAATAAACTTCTGTTAATACAAAAACGTAAGCACTAAATAAACTCTAATAAAATATAACAATCCTACGATTAAAGCTCAGATTCAATTAGTCGATATAATCTATGGCAATGACGAATATAGTGTACAACATAATTACGCATGCAAAGAGTCATATCTGGTGGTTGTTCGAGTTCTCGATATGGTTGTACAATTTTCCCCTTTCGCCTGCAGAGGGTTTTCTGGTGTTTTGCAACGGAGGCCTATGTTCTTTCCTCCAGGCGATGATGGCATTCCAAATTCGTAACTCTACTCCTCCTCTATAAAAAAGCAGGATATGTGACAACTTACATCAAGGTTATCATTTAATAAATAAAATAATTTTAAGTTTAAATTTCAATATTAACTTTAACTGAAGTCTTCTCAAATCGTCTCTAGCCATATAATGCAATACATCATTCAAGGAATATTCTTCGGCAACAAACTAAAAATTAAATATGCAGTAAACATTATTAAAATGAAAACACAAAATAAATAAATACACAAAAAGTAAAAAAAAAAATTATCATCATAGAGTCATTAAATAACTAGATCCTAGATAGTTAAACCTAAAATCTATTTATTAAAATTTAATTACTAAACTAAATCAAATTATTACAAATATGATAAAAATACAAAATTATTTTAATAAATAAAGAGCAATTTAAAACTTCCAATATAATATTCAATTTTATTTTGTAGTCACTCTTGTTTACTGTATTAAATAATTTCTAATTGCTAGGGAAGTTAATAAATTAATTTGTGAAGGACAACTTCCCATTGGTCTTTAACTTTATATTTAAAAAAAAAAAACATTTTTATAACAAGGTTACGACATTTCGAAGTACTTCTTCGTCATCAGGATCTTTGTTTTCTTTAAATTACATAATTCTCTCCTCATGTCCCGACATCTGTACAATTTTATTTCGTCAATCCTTGATCGTTTCATTATAAAAATTATCTGAGGAATGACTTTTCTTTTACATCCTTGTCACACACACTGAGTTAAAATATACAAAATATATGTCGTTTTTATAATGAAACGATCAAGGATTGACGAAGTAAAATTGTACAAATGTCGGGAAATGGGGAGAGAATTATGAAAATTTAAAGAAAACAAAGATCCTGATGACGAAGAAGTACTTCGAAAAGTCGAAAACAATATTATAACTTTTTTTTTTTTTTTTTAAATATAAAGTTAAAGATCAATGGGAAGTTGTCCTTCACAAATTAATTTATCCCTCTTGTTTACCTTTCTCCCCATCTCCTGATAATATAATGAATTTTATAAAAAATGAAAATAATTACAATAGGAGGGGATTCAATTAGAGGTAAATTGATAATTGTCATAATTAATATATATATATATATATATATATATATATATATATATATATATATATATATATATATATATATATATATATATATATATATATATATATATATATATAATTTAAAGATGCAATAATTATTTATTTTTAGAATGAATGCAATAATTATTTTACCCAAACTATAAACAAGAGTGAATAATAATTTATATGAATTATTAACAATTAAATACCCATCACTTCTTAAGAATGTATTAATTTATTCATTAAATTCTATTCATTTAAGACACGCTAGCTCAAAAACAAATATTACCTCTATAGCTTGAAATCTTAAACACAACCTAACCTATATAATTCAAATTATTTTTAATTCAAATATCTTTGCGATTCCATACAAATTTAAGTTCTTTAGATTTGACTGTACTATCCATAAAAACTACAATTCCCAAACTAATGCTTATACTTTTTTCAAAGCTATTATAAATAAAAATATACAAATATAAAGTAATATATTTACTTAATTATCTACTTCAAATATTTAAAATGGTGATTATTTTTATCAATGACTCGTTCATATTAGCTAAAGTATTACGTAATAACTGAGTCACATTTCTTGGGAATAATTTTAGGCCTTTGACTCATCTCTCTGTTCTACTCACTATTTGTGCTCTGAGTGTCCAGCAAGGCTGTCCCATTACCCAATTTGAAGTATGTTGTATTTTTTATAGTGTTTTTATGAGACTTTTCATAAATAAATCAATGATTACCAATCAACAATTATTTAAAATTTTCTTTAATCTCTTATTGTTCACAGCAGATAGTGAGAAAAGTTTATAATGATACTGACTATACAGCAGGAAAAATTATAAGAAAAAAAATAAAGTTAAGTTGGTAATACTGGAGGAAGATGAGAAACCAGATATGTGGTAAATCAGGAAGTAACAAAAAACAATGCTACGGATCCAAAAGGTAAGCTTATACATAACCATTTTGAATAAGTATATTTACTTCACATATACATATACATGTATACACGATAATATATAAAAAAAAAAAATTAATTACCGTATTTGCTCAAATATAGGTTGATTCCAAATGTAAGTTGATCCCCCCAATTTGAAAATAATTTTCAGGGAAAATATGGAAGAGGAAAAATTAAACTACTAATAAGCAATGTAAGGGAGGTAAAACTGCCACAGAGCGATAAATGCCTAACTAACACGTATGTGTTACGTACACGTAGGTGTACGTATGTACACCCTCACAAGAAATTGCTATTACCAAAGTTTCAGATCTCTAGTGGCCTTCTGTGCCCTGTAATTAGCCCAAGCATCTTGAAACGTAAATTTTTTGGCATTTTTTCTTTATTTTTTTTTTAATAAGCACTATACTTAAGAAACATTTTTCAATTTTTCCATAAGCTACGGACCGCGTAAACTGTCAACAGGAATTTTTGATTTTCACATTCCAACATTTAGGACATTGCATTCTATTGTTATTTTCCTGTAAAAGCTCAGAAAATTGTATAAAAATTCGGAGAAACGACTGTAGCTCTAAAGGTTCTTGAGCAGGACAAACTAAAGTCTTATGGTATCTTTACCTAAGCAATATTGACACACTCAATTTTTATCAGATTTTTCGAAGAGGTGCTACAAATTGAAAGTTTTGAAATAAATTGTGCATTTCTTGAAGTGTAACAAAATTTTCTCACAGGAGCAGGACGTGGGATCACAGATTTCAATGAAACATTTTCTCTCCCCAAAATGTTTGTTAATAAGTGAAGAGTTATCACTTATTATTAATGTAAACTCTGTTAAGTATTCCATCACTACAGAAGAGACAAAAATAAACTATTAAAAGCCTTGAGTTTGGTCTAACTCAGAATTTTGCAGATCGAATTCGAATATAAATCAACTTCGAATAAATGTTGATTTTACAGGAGAAAATTTCAGAAAAAATCTGGATCTATATTTGGGCAAATATAGTACATTTTTTAAAAAAATCATTTGTATAAAATTAAGTCTATCTCCGATTTGTTTTATTTTTGTAAAAATATTCTTGATTTAAAAAACAAAAAAAGTTAAAAAGACTATCTTAAACTGAATAATATAGAAAAAAAAAACTAAAAATATTAAAAAACAGTCAAAAACCTAACGCATCTCTGATACTGAAAGCCACAATTAAGTAATAGATAATAATAACAACTATGATTCCATACTGATAACAATAACAACCTGCCGAAAATCAACTCCCAATGAGAAGCAATAGTCTAATAGTCTTGCATTTTTTTTTTTTTTTTAGAAACGCTAAGAATCACTATCATTAAACTTTATACAAATATTCAAAAATTAACAATAAAATAATATATCGAGCAAAGAATGGTGGTTCGTTCAACAAACTCAAAATGAGATTATGAAAACCAATTTGAAGTAGAAATAATTATATAAATTGAAATTATAAAATAAAATTACTTTATTTATGGACTGTTCCTCTATATTCATAGATTGAAGCCAGTTCACTAGTTTGTTGTCAGGTGTTGCGTCCGACGATACACTTATCTGCGGTACAAGCCTTTTCTGCCGCAAATCGTCCCTAAATGGACAAAATAAAAAAATGTATTTAATCAATCCGAAAGGATTCAAATTTATTAGACGATTGATCAAGATTTAATTTTTGATTATTAAACAAAATAACTTTTTTTTTTAAACTATTATAAATAATTGGCATTACTTAAATAGAAATCAATCTAGATTCTTAGCTAATAAAAATAATAATGTCATTTAAAAAATTTCTCACGTGGATGAATAATCTGAAACAGAAATAGGAGAATAACTGCCGGACATGTTTCTCAAAAATTCAACAATTGTTTTATGCTCATCGACCATCTGTTTTAAGAAACCCAGCATGTTCTTCTGGACATCTACTAGCTCCTGCATCAATCTTAAAAAATAAAAATGAAATTATTGTTATCGTATAGATAAGAATATATACAATATTTAGAAGCTAATCTTAATTTGTATTTATTTATAAATAAGTACATAGGACCCAAATATCTTTTAAAACAACAATTTTAAAAATGTAATACAGTTGATTCTCTATTTTCTGAAATGATTCAAGGATCAGACCTATTTCGGATTAAGCGATTTCCTCGTTAAAGTAAATTAAAATTACATAATAGCGTGTGATTACATAAATATTTTTATGTGTACAGTAAATTTTAAAAGGTCTGTCTAAACATAATCAAATCTCGGAACAAAATGGGTAATATGAGAGCGGAATGCTGCCTTGTATAGTACTGTAAGATATTCTAATGATTCGTCCCAGTGCTCAACAGCATCAAATGAATATGATGTGTATGAGTGGTTACAAGCCGACATTCACGACCATGAGATTTTAGACGATCAGCAAATCAATGAAATGTTTTTATGTAGAACCTGTCCATGTCTCAAACGAGAATGATGGTAACGGCGATGAGAGAGGGGTACTCCCCACCCAGACGATGCAGCTACATTTGATGAAGCACTACGCTATGTAGAGCATCACATAGCACCCAGGCACGAGTGCAGCGAGTACCATTTTTCTGAGGTGCTTGCTTAATTTGGCTTCAAGGGAGAGGTACTTTTCTCTTCAACAAAAAAATTTAACAGATTTTTTCAAACCAATGTAGCTTACAAATTAGTTTAATGCATTGTCCAACTTGGAATCTTTTTGTAAACGACATCGGTTATAGCGACGAATATTTCTGGACTCGTGATTCTTAAGGCCTTAGCAATGCATCTTTTATCGATATAGCAACCACGATTACAATGACTGTCGGTCATAACAACTCATTTTGAGGACCCATCCAACAAATAAATGATCGGTTTTAGCGACGGCGTTCCAGGAATGATGATAACTTATGAAGATAACTGTTATTTTTGTTTTGATTTCTTACATTTCCATAAAACAAGATTGATCAAAGTCATAAGAGCCATTTTTGAGAAAATCGTAAAAAAAAAAAAGGGGGGTAAAATCAAAATGATATAAAATTGGGACTTACAGTAAGTCGATTTTAGTGGAAAAAGTGAAAAGCTATAAATACTTACATATTATTTATTATATTTTAATGAAAGTTTAAAAAAAGTTTTAGCTTGATAATAATAAATCAAAATTTTGCTTTTCCCGGCTCCTGAATTATTATTATTATATATATAATTCTTTTTAAAAAATCATTAATAAAAGAAATGAAAACTTTCACAAAATACACTATTTAAAAAAAAAAATTGAATAACACATACTTGTAGTTTTCATTCTTAAGCGAGCTGATCTGTGCTCTAAGCCTTGGCCTCAGATTGGGCTGATAGCTGCTACTTATACTAGTCGGCTGTGAGTTCACAGTTGAATTGACTGAAGGCGTCCCTTCTGTCTGAGTTCTTTCAATGTCCTTTTCTATTAACTCTAAAACAATAATATAACATAAATACAAAATTATGCTTTAAGACTACAGTAATGTAGCTTTTATTTTTACCTATATTGGATTAAAGTAAAGTAATTTGAAAAGTGATACTGAAAAGTGATTACTATCATTAACAGTAACTTATGAAAATTTTAATTCTGTAACTATTTCAATCTCTGAGAAAAAGCAACATATAGTGCCAAAAACATGGAATTTTGAACGGTAAAATTGTGCGTGTTAAATCAGATATATTTCCAAAGAATTTTTATTGATAAATCTACCCTTCTGTAGATTTATTGATAAATTTGTTCTAAATACCCCCAAAAAACAAAAAATATATTAAAAATAATGGACATTTTAAGCTTATTGAAAATTATAAATCTACTGAAAATGTTTATTTCTGTTTAATTAATATATATAATATAAATTAATAAAAATATATATTTTTAACATAATTAATATTAGAAAAATATGGAAAATTATAAGTTATTCATATCGATATTTTTTAAACATAGTTTATACAATCAGTTATATCAGGTACTATCGTAAATTTTAACACTGTATTTATTGGCAAACAATTTTTAATATTATTAGTATAGCACAGCCTAAAAACTGTGCAGTTCATTTTTCCATTTCATCCGTTTTCGACACGCATTATCGGTTGGAGTGATTGGATTTTATTTATAAGGCAGTGCATTTTAAGGCCGGTGGAATTCCAGCTGCTCCCCTCTACTCCAACCACTCCACATAGGATTTCACACTCACTGTTATTCCATGTTCCATTTGCATGGAGTGATTGGATTAGAGTGATCGTCAGTGACTCCCTTTAATGATGTTTATTTTTTCTGTTGTTTTTCTTCATAGTTTCTTCTTTTGTGTATTTATTTTTCTTTTATATTTTTTCAGTAATTAATTTTCTAATCAAATTTAACTAAAATATTACAAAATCTTCTTCTACTATTTTGTCTCAAGGCCACAAAAAACCATAATAGTGTTAATTTTTATATTTCTCTTTGTATGTTTAGAGGATACTATGTCCCCTCTACAGAATCTAATATCTGAGTATTGTTTGCGAGTCAATTTATATACCACTACATTAATGAAGCATGGTCAATGAATTCAGTGTTTTTATTTTTTTACCTTGATGAAAAATAGTAGAAGAGAGAAAACTTATATAATCGAAGATCAAAAATTGAAACTAACTAAAATATCACTATACAGTTGGTATGCTTATTGCAGTAGGGAACCTTTAAGATTTATAAATACACTAATCTCCCTTAGGGCTACTATGAAGGAAAAAAAAAATATACATATATCAGAAACAAGTTTAAATCATGTTTATAAAAAAGGTTTCGCTTCAAATTTCTCTTAGATCATTAAAATTTTATCATTTAATTTTTTTATTTTTAGTGCTGAGAAACGTTTGTGATGTAGCACCAGCAGAACACAAAAGAGCACAACCATCAGAAGCTTTAGGGCAGTTCAAAACAATAATAAAGAACCAAGAGGCAGCCATGGCAAACCTTACAAGATAAATTGAACAAGAAAAGACACAAAGGGGTTTATTACGGGATGAAAAGCTTAAAGAGATTCAACAAGTCAAGGTAACTTATATTAAAAATCTACAATCAGTTTTATTTTTAAAAGAATGTTTTTAATCATAAGCAAACATTTAAAAAAAGTACTGTTTTTAAAGGCATGATTTTGTGAAAATACTCTAACTCTCTCTCCCCGGTGCATATTTATTCAAAAATTAATAAATGTAATCATTATTTTCATCTGGTTGGTGTTTTTACTTTTTAAAAATGGTGTTGGAAGCCACGGTAGTCGTTCGAGTCCTGAGCAGTATTATTCTAAGCCATTTTTTATCATCAGATTTGTCGACAGATTAATATTTCAATATTATCGGGGAAATTGGCACTGTTTCGTGAAAATAACTCGGGTGAATCTTGATAATTTATTTTATTTAAATAATTTTATTTTTTAACGCCATTCCAAAGTACTTTAATGTAATTAATATTATTAATAATTAATTAATATGTAATTTCAATATAGTCATATTTTATTTATGATTAAGTTCAAAGATGTTCAAACTATTATTAGATATATAAATAAATAGGTTTATATAAATTTGAAACATTTATCTATTTTCAACAAGAAATGAGAAATCTAATACTCCATCTACACAGTTGTGGTACAACAAATGTACCAGACTTTTATTTGCTAGTAAATTTTTTTTTTCATAAAAAAAGACACAAAAACTAAATATTAGATACCTAAAAGAATAAATAAATAGGGAAACAAAATTGTTTCCAATGCTAAATAATTTTCCCCAACTATAAAGGGTTAGCTGTTGTAGTACACATTTTTCATAAAATTTATTATTAATATAAATTTGATTGAATTTAAGATTAATATAAAAAATATAAATAAATAATAAATATAAATAACTAAATATCAATTTAAAAAAAAAAATAGAAAACCTGGTGAAGTGATTGATACAGCAGTCTGAACAGCTGTTCTTATCAGCGCGTCCAGGGCGAACATCCAATGTGGCTTGATTTTCCGAGATTTCAGAACATTAGTGATCTACAAGAAAAATTAAATTTATAATTTATTACCTTAACAATAGAATGATGATCTTAACAATATCATTTGTTCGAACAGTAGCTACTTACAGAGTCATGAAATGAGTATAATGCCAGCTGTAGATGGTCAACGGCGATCATGTTCGAATTGAATTCATCCTTCACTTGGTTAATCGCTATTTCCATGGCCTCTTTGTTCTGTGTTGTAACGTAATCCTTTATGACATCGACAAGAAAGTCCAAATGATGCTATAAAAAACAAAACAAAAATTAATAAAAAGATGAAGTTATTGAAATATATATAATTTTTTTTTTTTTATTAAAAATTTTATCAATGGCAATAGCATCTGAATTAGCAATAAGCAAATATGATAACACATTTAAAGAGAGATCAGTTCATTAAATCTCTAGTCTATCGTCTCAACAGGATTCTGGACGAATGGTAACTATCGGTTGCCAGGAGTGATATTGTGTTTATGTCAATGAATTGGGAATGTGATGGTCAGTGGAATGTCATTGGAAATTAAAAAAGGAGCATCAACTTTTTTTTCCCACCAATACTTTTGATTAAAAGAATTTTAAATGTTGAAGACATGAAATAATACTGCTTTATAAATGTTTAATTAATAGGTCAGTTATTGATTTTAATATCCGTCCAGAAGCGGAGAAAGAAATCCATATCAGTAGCTGGTTTCTTTCTACTATTGATACAGGTAGAATACACCCCGTTTTGCCTCACCCCATTTTAAGTCATTTCGAAGTTACGTCGTTAAACAATTTCTACAAGGAACTGTTTTACCTCTCAAAGTGAATTCAAAGTTACGTCATTTAAAAAACAAATTATCGAACAAAGTCATTAAAAAATCAATTTAAAAGAAAAATAAAGCTATTAAATTAATTTAAAAAACAATAGAAAAAAAAAAAGAGATGTGTAAAAAGGAAATGTATTCGATAGTCCGAAACAGCCATGAGTTCAATTTTTGCTTTCTTGTAAATCATCACATCCAATCTGGGTAAATATTTCATTAATTTTTTACTACGAAAATATTTCAGATTTGACAATAATTCCAACTATTATTTTATGATTTATAGGAGGTATACTTTATAAATAAATAAATAAATTAAAAAAAATAAGTGCATATTATACAAAAGGCATTATAGACAAACTAAAGGGAACAAGACATGGTTGCATATTGTTTGCATTTTTGTCAAACAGGACTCGACTTACATTGAATTCGACTTAAGTAATAATCCAAGAAATGGAACCTGACATACGTATGAAGACCACTTATATATATATATGATAATAAGGCCTAATGAGCCCTTAAGTTTCATATCAATACTACCAACAATCTCCGCCTGAATAACTCTCATCATTAATAAACATGGTGGATGAAGGTGGATACTGACATTTGTATAATCATTAGTCAAGAAACAGTGTGTCCTCACTAAATACACAACCAAAGACCCCTCATCGGTGGTAGTGCGTTTTGTTGTTTTATTTATATATTTATTCAAATAACTTACTGTTTTCAAAAGCGGATCTGCTATTTCAGTCTTAATCCTCTCTTCCCAGACAGAGCGGATGACAATTTTATCTTCCGTCATAACTTCAGAAAGCGTTTTCCTCCTCTGACTGTCTTTTTTCAACAGGAAGAAACCATCGCTTTCCAACGGGTGCCTCGGTGCTCCTTCGATTACTTCAGGCGACATCAAGCTAGATCTTCGAGAAGTAGTGCTCGGTGGTTCTTCAATTTCTGGAGTATGGATGCTGAGGAAAAGTAATAAAGCATAAAAACTATCACAATGGGTCAAGATAAGCTATTACCATTTCTTTGACTGAATATAATTGAAGAGTTAATTAAAATAAAAACAAACCAAGTAAAAAATTGTGAATTTTCAAAAAACAAAAACAAATGAACTATCTAACTTCTCTCCACATGCTCCCTACATTTTTACATTTTTATTATGCACAAATCAGAACTAAAATGAAAAAATAATTTCAAAAATCCCGTACTATGAGTAAGGAAAATTATAACAACAAAAAGAAGAGAATAGCATTTATTGCATTACAAGAGATGTTAAATTTATTTAAGGCACTGGAATGCACGATCTTCCTTTCCCTTCCGGCAAACTCAAGTCAGACTCTGTGAAAGTAAGACAGAACCTTGTGGGCGGATAATAGGCTAGAAGATCAAGGATGAGAAAGCCCAATTTTTTAATTTTACCCAGCTATGGCAAAGCCACAAGGAGAGTAATGTGTTTAGCTTGACTATTAGTAGCTATCTAACGATTTTTTGTTACCGATTCTCAATTTTAATCGCTCAAATTATTCATTGTGATCCCGTGAAGGTTTCAAAACATTTTGAGCTCAAATACTTGTATTAAATGTGTTAAATCTGTCCATTTGAGGGTATCTTAACGGTTTTTTGAGAGAATGGTGCAACCAATTTTAAAATTTGATGGGTCAAATTACTCGTTATGATCCCGTGAATGTTTTGAGACATTTTGAGCTCAAAATACTGAAGAACTGTTAGAGTAAATGTGCTTAATCACTCCGTTTAAATGAATCATAACTTTCACAATTTAATATATCTTTCCTTAGTTAAATGCAAAAGTATATTTTATGGCATAGACTTGCATATTAACTTAAATATGTTTAATAAGATAAGTATGACAGAGAAACGCAAACAATAATTGTATTCGAGCACAGATTGAAGCGAATCATGAACTGCTTTTTAAGATTTGTCTTCGGTACCTCAAGTTGGTCTTACGTGTCCCATCTTTACGGTGAGATAAAGTGGCTCTTCGCCTCCAACCGAGGACATTAACCCCCACCAGCACCCTTCCTACATCTACAGACTCCTACAATTCAAATCCTTAGTCCACTCACTGGCAACAAGATCGTGCCTTTCTGACCTATATAGCCCCTCCCAAAGAACCAAAACATTCGAACGTTCCTTTCCTGCCCGTTCCACTGTCCTCTGGAATTTCCTCACTTCTAATATCTGTCATGCTTCGTCTCTATCCTCATTCAAATTCCACCTTTTCCTACATCTCCTCACTTCCCAATAAGATGCTGTATAAGCAAGAAATTTTAATTTGAGATTAACAATTTGATCAGAAGTTTATGATTGTTTTCAATGTTTAAGTGTCAATTTTTATTTTTATTTTAATTCAATTTTTATAATAATTTTTAATTTCTCTCCTTTTTACTTTTTTCACTTTTGTTCAAAACGTGTACATTTTTCTTAAGCGAAGAATTCATTTTTTTTTTTTTTTTTTTTTTTTATTGTAATTGATGTGCAAACTTATTTACTTTTAACTATTATAGTTTTTTGGCCAGATGTTGTTCATTTTTGTCATTCTGAAGGGGCCCTGTCCCAGAATAAAGCAAGTTTTCTATTCTATTCTATCATTACACTACAATCTAAATATAGATATTATGCAAAATAAGATTAATAAAACTAATGAATATTTATTTACTGATGCATCATTTTCCATAACCAGTACCTTAGAGAAAATATTACGAGTATCAAAGCCAAAATATATAAATTTAAAAAAACAAATGCTTTTAGTAAACATTCTCTTATTTTTATTGGTGTGGGTTTAGTTGATCGTAGATGTAATTTTAAGAATAAGTTGGTCAGGGGGTGTGGTCAATGAAGAACACAATAATAAGTGTGTGATGAACAATAAAATAAGTTAAAATTATTAGTGTGTTCTTCATTGATCGTATCCCCGACAGTCTTCTTAAAATTCTCTTATTTTATAAGAAATCCATTATCATACCTCTCCTTATTTAATTAAGAAATGATGTTTCATTTTATTAGTAAAGGTTTATTACAAGAGGGGATTATAAACAAAAAAATTATTTAATTTGGAAGTCCAAACATTAATACTAAAAATGCAAAGAATGCAAACATACCCGTAACCAGAACAAATCACATAAAACATATTTTTTAAATTTATTGATATAAATGAAACATTCAGATCACAAACAATATATTATTAGTTTTGATAGAGAATTCATGTATTATTCATCCTTCTTTATATTTATGCAATATTAAATAGCATAAGTATATTATTAATTAATATGATCGCTAAATTACCTGTTTATTGAGACTCCTCTTGGCATAACGATCGGTGCAAGAAGTTTCGGGCCTTTAGCCTTTCTCGGCTGAGAGTTGACGCTGTAGCCAAACACAAACACAAAACAATCGGAAGCCAAATCAGTAAACATAATGCAAACATGGCTAAAGCAAAATTAATATGAACATGACTTTTTAATAACATTCCATTAAAAGAAAAAAAAAAAAAAACGAAACAAAAAAGATGCAAACACATGCTCCATGTATGAAAGTTTACAAACACGTCCATATAGCTTAATTAAATTAGAATTAATAATTTACAGGAAAAAACATTACATGGCAACTTACGTTTCATCTGTGTTGGCCGCCCGGCTAGCATTTGCAGAGTTAGTGAACGAATTAGTAACAGAATTCGGAGTATTCCATGCCTGAACGTTTTTAACCTTCTCTGCTGGGACAGAAACACTTCGACTCAGCAGTTCTTGTGGGGCCACTAAAGCCCTAGAGGTCTTCTTCTTTCTATTAAAAAGTAAATATATAAAAATTAACAACAATTTAATTATATTATGCAATTTACTTTATGGTTTCATAGAAAATAAAATGTTTTATTTGTTGAATTCATAACAATCAAAAGAAAGCATGTATCTTTATTATACATAAATTTTGAAGGAGCTGTACAGTTTTTTTTAATATGAAAAACAGTCACAATTTTATCCATGATTAAATAATAAAAAAATGAAGTTTAGCTTTATTAAAAAAAAAAAAAAGATAAGTTGATATTTTACCAGTGAGTTGAGGGACAATGATAAACCTAAATGGGCAAATTTCAAATGCTTCTCCTGTAAAATCCCGCTTTTTCATATTGTAGCACTCTTCTTGCAAATGAGCCCGATGTCCTAGTTTTAAAGGCCAATATTTCTTATTTAATTATTTGTATTTACTTATCTTTATACATTATTTACAACATAATACTTTTGTCCTAAGATGAGTGATTGATAGGTAAACTCAAAATACTCATAAGTTGTTGATACAAGCTAGATCTCCGTAATGAACTTTATGGTAAATATGGAGTTTTATTTTGTTACAGATATACTAACTCTTTTATTAATAAAGAGATATTTATTCTTCCCTTTATTATAATATGGTTGCTAGATTTTCCTGGCCCTGAAGAAAGCCTACTTAGACCGAAATGTCAGCACACATTAAATCAATATAATACCTTAATGTGTTTCTTTCTTGACCCCCACCCCCTAAACATCTTCTCCTTATTAATATAGATGATAACTCCTCCACAGTTTAATTAGTGATGGCAAATGTAAACAAAAAATATACAATAATATTAACAAAATTTTACTTACTCGCTTAGAAACGGGTCTTCCAGAAGCTCGGAAGCAGTCGCCCTCTTACTGGGATCAGCGTCAAAGCAACGCTTGATGAAAGCCTGAGCTTTCTCGGAGAGTTCTTCAGGTATTCCAGGATGTTGTTTGTAATAGCCAACTTTAAACATGGCAGCCTCGGGTGAACCGAGTTCGATAAATGGTGGTTTACCAGTTGCCATCTCAACTATAGTGCAACCGAGGGACCATATATCAGCCTAAACAGTAAATTAAAATAAAAGACGTTTGATTTAGAATAAAAATAAAATAAATTTATCAACGGGTAATTTCAATTATTATTGAAAATTATATAGAATTCAGAGAGAGAATAAACGGTAAATATAAGATAAATAAAATTATATTGCACTTTTATTCTGCCAAATTCAATTTTATTAATTATAAAAATTAATAACAAAGCTTCATTTGTATTCTTATCTTTTTACTTCCTTGTACGAAGTATCGTGAAAATTTTCAGTTTTCAGATTTCAAGGGAAATATCCATTTTGACCATCTCTCAATCCATTTTGACTAGTTTCGTTCGTATTTCGCATACCTCAAAAACGGTTAGCCGTAGAAAATTAAAATTTTGTATTTAGGATTGTTGTAAAATCTAGTTGTGAACCTTCCTTTTTGGTCACTGCTTAATCACCGGAAGTGGTACTTTACTTGGTCATATTAGACTTTCATAAAAAATTATATTAAAATACTTTGCAAAACTTCTCAAATTTGGTATTTATAATTTATATATTGATTTAAATAACATACTAGATTTTGGTCTAAATTGGAAAACCGGAAACGGTACTTTACTTGAAGGTCATATTAGACTTTCATCAAAAATTATATTAAAATATAATGTAAAACATCTCAAATTTGGTAAATAGGACTTTTATATAGATGTGAATGTATTTACTATATTTTGGTTAAAATTGGTGAGCCGAAAAGGGTACTTTACTTGAAGGTCATAATAAGCTTACATCAAAAATTATATTTAAATTAAATACATAAATTATATGTTTCGGTAATAAAAGTTACAAACGCAATTTGGTTTCCAATCCAATTAAACATTTTTATTACTTGTTTTAAGTGTTAAAATTTAGTGTAAAATACTGGTTTTCCTCCCCATTTGTGTGTGTGTGTCAATAGATGGATATCGTGACGCTGAGTGTTGTTTTTGAGATACTGCGATCTTCGGAAACTAGTAACCAAATTCAGGATCACTTTTTGAGCCACCGATTTATAGTTTAATAGGCGTACAAGGAAGTCATGTGTTGTCCACATCAGATATTTTTTTAAACAATCACTGTACAGAACTTCAGTATGATTTAAACATATTTGAAATTTGAAGAATCCACGGAAGAAAGTGAGAGATTCACCCATAATGCATTTTGAGAAAAAGTTTCAAAGTTTAGAGCTCCTACTTTCTTTGGTCTATGGCTATTCTTCAAACGCTTCAAGCAAACTGACCATCCACATTTCCAGTTTTTTTTTTTATTGTACCATCTTATTTAATTGAAAGAACGATATGAACATATCTCTCCCCCTTTTTTTCCGTGGGCTCTTCATTTATATTTTACATTGTAGTTCTATTATGCATTCTTTCGCAACTTATATCACAAAAAATAAGCTTATAAATAAATTATGTGCTCTTTAATCTAAATGATTAATCTTTTTACTTCCTTGTACACCGTAAAGGAAATATTTTAATCTCAAAAATAAGCTTATTAAATAAGCTAAATTTTTGGTTTTCAGATTTTAACGGATATATTCATTTTGATTAGTTCCGTCGTGACATCTGTATGTTCGTTCATATCTTGCATAATTCAAGAACGATTAGTCATGGAAAGCTGAAATTTTGTACTTAGGATTTTAGTAATACCTAGTTGTGCACCTCCCTTTTTGGTCACTACATGATCAACAAAAGTGGTACTTTACTTGAAGGTCATAATAAACTCATCAAAAATTATATTAAATGCTAAAATTCTCGAATTCGATTATAAGAATTTTATGTCAATACAAATAATATACTAGATTTCAGTTAAAATTGGATAACCGGAAGTGGTACTTTACTTGAAGTTCATAATAGACTTTTTTAAAATTTTCATATTTGATTTTTTAAATGGTTCTCTATCAATTTTAGAAATAAAAGTTTAAGAAAATAAAATTCTATGTCTAACACATCCAGAATTAGGACTCAGACCACCGGCACAAGTAACCGATGACAAATGTTATTTTTAAGATACTGTTATCTTTGGAATCTAGCAACAAAATAGTGATTCAGGATCACTTTTTGAACCCCCGATTTATAGTTTAATAGGCGTACAAGGAAGCCATGTGTTGTCCACATAAATTTTTTTTTTTATTTTGTGCATTTCATTTTTACCCTAAAAAAATATACCTTTAACCGATAAAACTTATTTTTAAAAAAAATCTTCCTTTTACTCTTTCTTTCTCATTACTCTAATCTTTCTTTAACATGAATATTCAGAATGGATTCAACATCCGAATCGAATTTTTAAAGACATCCTTTGGATTCAGTATTAGCCATATGACATAAAATAATATTGAAGATAAGTTCCAACATCATTAGCACTTTAAAAATGTTTAATTATTTATTAAATAACGTAACATAGGGTTACTTGGAAAAAAGGTATTAAATTACTCCTGGGTCTTTTATTGTGAAAATATAGGCAAAATTCACATTCTCTAAAACAGGTAGCAGTACTAGTGCTAAGTCCTAAGGCACTTTACCACCTTCCCACTATTTTTTTCAGTTTGGATCCAAGTAACCACAAGTTATAGTAATTATTTCATGAATATTTACAACATATTAGCTAGATTATGGTGGCCTCTATCATAAAATTAAAAACTGTTTTTGTTTCTAAAACTAAAAATAATTTTGTATTATAAATAAATTACCGGTGCACCGTAACCCCTTTGTCCCTTGTCTATAACTTCAGGTGCCATATACTGCAGAGTACCGGTGAATGTTTCCGTGTTAGGACAAAGCGCAGCCAACCTCTTTGATGTTCCAAAATCTGATATTTTAACAACCCCACTATACGTATTTACAAGGACGTTATCACCTGAAATTCATTAGATAATTCAATATAACCGATGTAAACTTTATATACACATAAAAAATACTTGAGAATTAATACTAACATAAAAAAAGGTTAAATCTAATATTTTTAGGAAAAAAGAAATTAGCACAATAATGTACTGTTTATGTGAGACATGATATTTCTGAAATGTGTTTATGTGACTATTTTTCAGTCCCGATAGTGTCAGAATTGGCGAAACCCATAACTTTTTAGTTATTTACTGCTGTTTGAGAGACTTAATGATTTGTTTTATAATTTTCCAATATATCCTGAAAGTAATACTTTTGGCTTACACCATATTCTTCCAAATTTTAGAGGTAAATAGTTTCTTCCTTCAAGTTGAATAGGTACAATTTTTTAATGATCCTCTTATTTTATTTGTTTTAATTAAATGAGTGTTTCCAAATTATAAAGTAACAGGAAAAATCACTGGTGTCAAAGAATTACTACTCATAATGAGCTCATAATTCTATAATAAAAAAATCCGTGAGCAATAGAACTCCATCACTAAAGTCGTATTTTACCGTTAAAAAAAGATAAAAACGGAGGAGTAAGAAAAAAATTGAGACCCACAAAAGACAGTCCACTAACATACTGAAAATTACATATGAAATGACAATTTACTGAAAATTACATCTCCAAATTTTCCATAATCGTGCTCCAGGAGTTATGAAACGGATAGAAATCGCAGTCCCGCCTCGGAAAATCGGAAAACCCAGGGGGGTGGGGGGACCAAGTCGAGACCCCCAGAGGATACTTCCTCGACACCAACTCAATTCACATACAAATTTTCAGCCCTATAAACTAAAATGGTGGAGCTGTAGCGATGCGCAAAGCTTAAAAAATGCAGAAATTTCAGGTAAACATACCGAAATTTTGACTGGAATTTACCCATTCTTTAATGGTATCGTTCTGCCTTGAAGAAAGCCTTACATACCAAATTTCAGCTCATTTGACCCAAAGGGGGCCGCTGGAGGTGCTCAAATGTAGCGGGAAAAAATATATATATAAATATATATCAGACATCTCCAAATTTTCCATAATCGTGCTCTACGGGTTATGAAATAGATAGGAATCGCTCACTGCCGACCTTCGACCCACTGCAAGTCTATTTTTTTCGGAGAAAAAACGACTAAAAATAAAACTCTTAAATTATTAATACTCAAACCAGGAAATCATCATAAAAAATATACATAAAGTAAAGGACAATCAATCTTCATGTAATCTTATAAACAGTAATACTATACGAAACCTTTAATATCCCTGTGAACAATCTTTTGGTCGTGGAGGTATTTTAAACCTTCCAAAATCTGTTTCGTGTAGTAGCATATCGTCGATTCATTTCCCTTCAAAGGTCCCCACTTGGAGCGCAATAGGGCAGAAAGGCTTCCTTGAATGAAAAAAACAAAATTATCGATTAACTATAGGTCAGTAATTAAATAATATAATATACAGATTTATTAAAATATCATTGATAAGATAATGATACTATATAAATGATAGCAATAGTAAATAATGCACAATTATGGTTATAAAAACTGAACTGGCCGTAATAAAATTTAAACCTTTCATGCAAGGGCCAAGCAACTAGTTATCAACTTGTAATAAAAAGAAAAATAATCCTTGAATTGGCAAAATGTTGACTGGTTGAGAGATTCGAGGTTTTATTTTAGAAATTTTCAATAACAATCTAAAATAAATGTTGTGTATTTTATAGGTTATAATTTTATAACGAAATAAACACAAAACTATGAGAAAATATAATCCATAGCTGTACCTCCAGGAACTTGTTCCATCAAGATTTTAAAGTAATTATTTTCCGAAACGGATCCTAAATACTGGACAATGTTCCTGTGCCTCAGCTGAGAATGCAATTTGATTTCCTCATGCAAAGGTTGAACATCACTGGAAAAAAAAAAAAATAAAGTAACAAATTAGAAAATATAACTACAATAGAGACTTTCGTTTATCTAAAACACTCCTACGGGATTAATTACCCTAAATTCTTTTCAGGGATCTCCTTGATAGCTATTCTGACTTGGGTATTGAGGTCTCTAGCAGCGTAGACGATGCCGTAAGTTCCCCTTCCGAGGATGACTTTTTTCTCACTATCATCAAGATCGTACTCGAACTAAAATAAAAATTTGAATTATATATGCGAAGTACATAAATGGCTAAAAGTACAGGCCTAACTTTGACTAAAAAATCTCTTTTTAAAAATATAAAAAGTAAAATGAGAGGGAAAAAAAAGGGCAAAAACTAACAAAAAAGAGACCACTTTTCTTAGATTTTTTTTTAAACAAAGCCCTAAGTCTCTCAAATACCAGTGAATAACTGACTAGTTACAGCTATTCAGTCAGCACCCCACGTGGAGAAAATGAGAACTAACTCGATGGAGAAATCGTGGCCATAAGTGAAGCAGCTAATGCACTGATGTTCTTTGGCATAAACCAAAAAGTGGTCTTTCTATAAGATTCTGCACTCTTGATACTGACATCCCAGGAGTAATGGCTTGAAGTTTTAATAATTATTAAAACTTCAAGCCATCACTGAAATCCACCTACAATGCCAATTGTCTGGCCAAGGATGCACAATGAGCCAACCACTTCTCCCCGTTACCTACGCTAATATATGCAACATAGTCTAGTCCTGCATAAAGAAAGCAAATGTGAATTCCTAAGGGTCAACTGCAGTCGAAAAAAGACTGTAACCGAATGTGCCAAAACCTATCCTCAACAATCTGTTCCGAGAGACTGCAGTGGCCACCTTCAGAATGACTATGGGCCACTTCCCCATATCATAGCAGATTCCGCAATATGTCCCCCCTGTCCCCGGGAGAATGGTACTGCGGATAGCCTTTTTTGTTGTGTAGCTTTAGGCCGAGACCTCTCTGGTGACCATAAAAAGATGGGCATTGGCTGAAGAAGTCTTTCTTTATAATGAAGATGTGCTATTCTCCCCTCTACATTGATTTAATCTTTTTCTGTCCTCATGATGTCTGAATTAGCAAAACGTTGATTGGTTAATTATTACTGCTATTTGAGAGACTCAAGGCTGCGTTTTGGAATCTTTCAATAATATTCTAACAGTATTTTTTTTTTTTTTTTTTTTAAGAGGGTTGGCTTTCATTAATTAATAAACCAATAAAAACAAATAATTATAAAAACTAGACCTTAATATGTTCCGACGACAGCGCTGTATCAAGATCCATCACCATTCCTGCCTGATCAGCCGTCATCTCCAGTATCAGCTCGAAAAACCTCTGTCTAAGGAGTGCCGATGAGAAATACATTTGGAAATCATCAGAATTCTGATGGACGTAAAGGAACAAACATCGGTCATCTCGTTTATAGAGACTGAAAAAATAAAATAAAATGTACTAGCCTACAATCAAAACATTTTATTTTTTTTTTTTTTTTTTAAATACAATGGCTTATTATTTCCAAATAGTTATATTTCAAAAATATCTGGTACGCCCTTCAAACAATTTTCCTCATTGCTTTGTTTTAGAGTTCAGACAATTAAATTATCTTTCAAATGAGCATCTGGAATGTTCCAGGAGATGTATAGTTTCGGAATTATCAAATAATTAAACAAAGGTGAAACAGTTTCCTTTAGGAACATGAGCAGAATACTTTATAAAACTGTGGACATCTTTTAAAGTTCAGCAAAGAAATTATCATCAGATTCATGGCTGGTTATAAAGTCTAATATGCAAACCTGAAACTTCTCAAGTCTCAACTGTTATCTGAAGTAACAAAATTATATAAATCTCTTAAAAGACCAGTAGTCACCCATGAAGCTTCGTGTTTGTCCCAAGATGATTGGGAGTGTTCAAGAGAAAGATTATAAGAAGGATTTATGGAGCAACATGAATTAATGTTGAATGGAAAATTAAGAGAAACGTTTAGATTTAGAGTTCATTACAAAATAAGAATACCATTAACTGCATCAAAGCAAGTAGGCTAAGATGAGTGTCCGCAATTGGAAGACGGAGAGGGAGAACTGGAAATGCACTGGCTTGTGGTGCAGGGGAATCAGTCCATTAAGTTCAATAAGCTACACCTCTGCTAATACTGGTCCTATTTTGGATCATTATTATTATTTTTTTTATAGAGAATTTCAATACATTCGATTGACCATAAAAAAAAAAAATTTGAGGGGGTTGGACTATTTTTTTTTTCGTCTGTTACAAAGTTTCATAATTGAAAATAATAAACCAAAAGCATTTATTAAGACCTTGGTATACTGATTCCAAAACACTTTACATTTTTCCTCTATCTTCATAAATAGCCAAGTTATGGGCGCCAGTTTTAAACGAAATACCAAATTTGACCATTGACTTAGGTGCCAAATCTCAAGAAAATCGGACCAATAATCTCGGAAAAAAGCCGAATAGATTTTTTATTCGATATTTGGATTCTACATACCTTGAAATATAAACCTCAAATTTTGAGAGCAGGTTAAATTTTTTTTTCTAGGTCGATTAAAAAGGTTCATTATTGAAAATAAAATACCAAAATAGAAAAAACTAGTCATAACCTGAATAATAAATGCTAACACTTACCTAACACTCTTAATCATACTCGCCGTGAAAAGCCAATCATGTACTTTCTTACAGGTATTTTTCATGCATTCAATACATAAATTAACTATGGTTAGAGATTTTTCTTCAGCTCCTAAATTGAATGTAACATAACTAGGCATATAAACTTTTGACGGCTCAAGCACAAGGACCTACAAAGATAATAAGTAATTATTAAAAACTTAGAATTAATTATTCAATTAACACTCAGAGAATTAATTCATAAAAAAAGTTTTAATAATGGAACAAATAATGTTAACAGATTTAATTCAAAATTGTTAGTAGTTCTGCTCAGAAGTGTTGATTTTTATAAGTATAAATATTAATAAGATTATTGTTATAATTGTGCAAATTAAGGAATGCCTATTTTATGAACACATAAATTTGAATTTCCACCATCAGACTTTATTTAGTGATGGGTAGACTTTTTTTTCTTTTAAATTATTTTTCAATAAAAACCATTCACTCATATTATATTATATTATAATATCAACTTCTTAAAGATATTCTTCCAATCAGAGTTTCTGGTCAAATTTCATTATCACCGTTGAGATATAAAAATGTGTAAAAGTATTAACTCAAGTCATTAGTATTAAATTAAATTAATCAATTGGGTAAAGAGGACTCCCTTGCAGTAATTGTAAACTGTAGAATGGGAGAGATTTTCCTTCGTCATTACCATACGTACTAATTGTAAACGGGAAAGCTACTTGATAATATAGCATAATGAAGAAATTTGAGGCTATTAGAGTGGTAATGCTTTTTATTGAAAAATCAAACTTTATTGCTATGCAAAAACATTTTTGAACACCAAAATAATCATTTTCATGATACACGTGTAAGGCAATAAACCCCATCACTGAGAACGGGCTTCCTCTAAAAACCTCTGCCAGCTGGTACAATCTATTGTCGCAGTTCTCCAGTTTCGGGCTCCAAGAAGATCCAGTGTGTCCGTCGAAACTAAATTCAAACATCTTATGTTCGGCCATCTGACCCGCCATTTTTCATGAAGCTTACAGGTCAAGGTCTTCTTTGGAATCTCGGTGTCCTCCATCCAGACCATGCGCCCAGCTCACCTAAGTCACCCTAGCTTCATGAACCTGACAAGATCAATATCACCATAGAACATTTCAATATCTGTTGTTGTCCTCCTTCAAATGTCCCCTTCCTTAACTGGCCCGAAAATTTTAAATCTGATTTAGATTTTATAATATCTGATTTTGTTACAAATTCGTTATAAGAAGAAGAATGGATCCACCAATCAAACTTTATTATAGGATCTAATTTTTGGGATTCATCTCTTGGATGTTCACATCAGGTGAACATAACATCCATTTTAGACTAACCATGACTGATAATACTATATCAAAGACAAAACCCAGTATGGAACTCTCCTTTATGATAATATACCATTTTTTTAAAATTTACAAATGTTTTTCTTCTCCTTTTTTTTTTTTACAAACATTGTAATTAATACTTTCAAGGAGGATGCATAATGAAATAGGTGTTTATATGGGTTTGTCAAAACAAAAAACACACACAAAGTATATTATCGAGTTACAAGTGAAACGCTAAGTCAAAACATATGATTTTGAGCTGATCAAAGATTTTTTTCTTTTAACTACATTGGTAATAACATTATTCATCTAATTACTAGGTTGTTACCAACGTCCTCGTGCATTAGTATAGCTTTATTTCAGATTACATATTTTAAAGATTATTGAATACTATTCTTCAAAGTAAAGTCCATTGTTTTCAAATATTTTCACCCATCTTTTTGCCAGTAATTGGATTTGATGCCGGTATCACTCCTTCGGTTTTGAGGCAAAGAACTCTTCACATCCTATTTATTACGTCCTCGTAATTATCAAAGACCTGACCTTTTAAAAAATGAGTCATTGATCTAAACAAATCATAATTTGATGGTGCAATTTCTGGGCTATGCACAAGATGAGGCCAGTTTAGTCAATTGAGAACCATGTTGCAAAATGGCTTGGTTCCTGTTGACCAAACCTGGGTACTTTGGCCTCAAAATCGTATAAGCTCTGTCCAGCTGTTCGCAATAAAGGTTGGAATTGCTACTATGGCTAATAAATCACGTTCATGTGGGTTTTGATTCACACATTCAAGAAGAATGTCATCATTAATGACCGATGGGCGACCTAATCTGGGCTGTACAGTAGTATTTCGATGGATAATTGACTCTTCTTCTATGGCACAAATTTCTTCAGCGGCTGCCTTTGCGCTTAAATCTTTTTTCCAATAATGTCTCAAAACACCGCGAATCACGATTTTTTTTTTCTGGCATTGCAAGTGCGTTTTAAAAATGTAAATTGCCCCATAAAGCCAGCTCAAGTCGCAAGGAATTAAAGGATTAATCAAGGTAAACATTGACATTAATAGTAAGAACAAAAACATTCTTATAGGATAATTATGAGAGTTGAAATTAAGGACTGAGTTCATGCACAATGACTTTTGTAACAACCTAGTAAGCCCATGGCATCGACTTGGTTTTTTTTTTTTTCTTACCGTGGACCAATCTTAATTCTCAGACCCTTATTATATTATTATCCTCAGAATAGATACGGTATGCCACTAATTATAATAAAGTGTAATTACAAAACTTTGAAAAAACAAAAGAATAAGAAAGAAAGAAAAAGTAAAGCTATGGCTGAATGGGTTCCATCAGTTGAAAGACCTTGTTTTTATGGTCAAGAAAAACTGAAAATTTGGAAATTGTTAATTTTGAGTTAGTGGGTTTCACTTGTAACCCAACTATATAATGCTGTTAGTTCAATAAATTTAATACTATTTACTACTTAAGGTATATAAAAAAAAATTATTTATTTAACATATTGAAAATACTTTATAATAATTTATTCTGTAGGCTCCAAATCAGAAGGTATAACAATTATGTTATTATAAGTATAACTTATATTATTCACAATAATAGTTAACAAAATTACAGCACTGAAGCATTACAATAAACAAGTATTAGTAACATAACACTCGTCTCGTTAAGCCATAAAGCAACAATTATGGAACAACACATTATTAATAAAAGCTTCTTGAGAATATTTTATTAAAACAATTTTGTTGAAATTGAAACAATCTTATTTGAAAATGCAATTAGAATAAATACAGAAGATAAGCATTTGATGGTTGGTAGACGTTAATAAGCAAGCGAAACAGATTTTAGATTCGAACAGCTGATTACTACAATTTAAAACCAAGAAGGAAGCAATCGCAAATTAGATCCGAAGGCATCGGTTAGTATTTGAACAGATAGTGCCAGAGATAAGAACTCACTGGAAAACGTATGGTGTCTTTCAATTCAGTATTCAGAGCCTCGACAAAATAATCGACCCAGAATTGAAATATCTTCTGTATAGGGTTACCCTCAGATTCTTCATTTTTTTTTCTAAATCTATTTATTAATGTAATATTCCCTATAGTCGACTTCAGGAACCTACAAAAAATGTACATCATTTAAAAGTACAATTCGTGTGTTTCAAAGTCTTAACATCGGTTAATTAGATAATAATATAATATTCTTTACTGATATATAGCGTTGCTAAATGTATAAAAGGTTGTTCAATTTATCAAAATGGTGAATAGCAGGGGACAAACCAATAAACCTTTCAAACTTCTTCCTTTATTTATTGATCGGTCAATGTTTTGAACTTACTAGTACATTCTTAAATCTGAACAATGTAGCTAACAAAAATATTGTCAACAATTAATATACAATACATAGCAAACATTATATAATGAATTTTTATAAAAAAATGTATAATATCTAATTAGGATTATTCCAAAGTATTTAATTTCATTTCAATAATTTAAACAACTATGTAACATTAATTAAAATTTAAATTTATGAAATAGCCAAAAAACAAAATAAACTATACACTTAAAAGTTATTGAACATATTTATCTGCCTAAGCTCATCTCAGTGCTAAATTCATCTTATCCAATTATGGATTATCATCTTAATTAAATTAAAAACTATAATAATAATTATATCAGTTTTTTATAGGTTTTAATGTTTAAGTAACTTGTAATAATATGTCCTTTGTTAACTTCGCACATTTAATAATAAAAAATATTCCAATATTTAAAAAAGAGTACAAGTTATTAATAGTCAAATGTACAAATTATTTAATTACATAATTTGTTTTGTTGTTTGGCTATTTCACAAATTTACATTTAAATGATGTCACCAAGTTGTTTAAATTATTGTAATGAAATTAAATACCTTGGAATAATCTTAATTAGATAATATAAAAAATGTTATTCTTTATATAATGCATGTCATATACAGTAAAATTTTGTAGTAAATGCTCCTGTTAATAATAATTTTTCGGCAATAACGCTCTTTTTCGTAGGTCCCAGTCCCGATTGTTTTTCTTTGATTATTGGTTTTCCTATAAAACTTTATCCGTTATAATGATCTAATTTCCCGGTTATAACTTTTTTTTCAATATTTTTTTCATTTACATTAATTTTATTTACAGTATTTTGTTTTGTAAACTAAAGACGGGTTGACTTGAAGTTTTGAACACAGTCTAATTGATTTCACGAACGTAGTTCCTAGAAATGTTTAGTTTTTATTTGGATGAGATGTTTCCATGAATTGAAAGGTTGTTAATTTTACGAATACGGATATAATTTTCACCTGAGTTGCTTTGCTTTCACGTTTAAGAAAAAAATATCACGAAAATCTTTTTCTATTAAAGAAAAAATTTATTATTGAGTTATTGATTATTATTGTTATTGATTAAAGATTTCTACAAATCTAATTTAAATGAAAAATACTTTGCCACGTCTAAACATAAATGCTTCAAAATTTCATACCACTTTAAAATAGCGGGGCGAAGTTGTTTTTAAACATGAGGGAACCAATAGGAAAAATATTAGATCTTACATCTTAATCCCATTAATTGATCTAAATAGACAGCAGATGTTTTGAACGTGTTACAGACGATTAGCAAATTATTTTTCCTGTTATTTGAACAAATAATCAAATGAGAAATTGCTGATTTAAAAAATACTTTTTTGCCTTAAGAAAAAAATAAAAAAATAGATGATTACTTCAAACCAGAAACTTCAAAAATATAGACTTAAATGTTTTTTATTTTTTTATTTATAGTATAAATAAATTAAATTTTAATTGATTTTTTGTGATTTCCTATTTATAGCATTTTCCCAGTTATACCACCTTTTTCTCTGGGTCCAAGGAGAGCATTATAAAGAAGTTTTACTGCATTGTATATTAATAATTGGCATTATTTTGTTAATTACATTTTTTAGACTTGAGAATGGACTAGTAAGTTCGAAATGCTCTCTGAACAATAAATAAAGGAAGAAGTTTAAGCTTGAGATATTTATTGTTATTTTTTCTCTGAAATACAGCATTTTAATATTTTTGATTTATTTAAGTTATGACACATTCTATATTTAAATACAGATATAACATAGGTTCTCCATGTTTTGGGACTAACTCTCCGGAAATCACAATCATGATCCCGAGATTCAGAGGCAGTAGCATTATCTGCTTCAACGCAGTTATGACAAATAAAAATAATGAATAATACAAAAGTTTCATTACCAATCTGGAGGTTTAAGTTTAAACATGCACTCGGCAGCTCCGACAGCTTTGGTATAGTCTTCAGCTAAGACGCTGATTTCAAAAAAAGTCGCTACGTCCCAATACTCTTTCAGCGTTGGAAGGCTACCTTTCTTTCCAATTAAATTATTCAATACCATACCTACATTGGCAACAAAAAATTTCAACATATTAAGAAAAAAAAAATATATATATATATATTGTTTAATAAGTCATTATAATTATTTAAGATTAAACAAGTTTAATAATAATCATATATTTATTTCCAAATATAATCGAGGAGCTTTATATCAAAAGTCGACATTACCACTTTTGTTTCCAAAGTTACAATAAAAACTAATTTTTCCACCATTTTTATGTTCATTTTTGCTTGAAAACAAACTTTTCATTTACTTTTCTATGGAGAAAAAACAGATTTTACAGAAGAGTGGAGCTAGCATTAAATAGAGCTTTGGAATACCTATCAGAACTCATTTAAATTGGTTTTGATCGTAAGTAGAGATGTCCACTTTTGATAGAAAGCTCCTCAATTAACTCTTTTTAACACTTCTTCTTCATATAATCCTCCTTGGTCAACATTTCAGACTTTTGTCTACTTTCAAGGCCTTTCTTTTATTCTAAAATACATTAAAAATAAGATTGATTGTTATCAAACCGTATCTCCTTTATGGTTAAAAAAAATTATTGTATTAATATATTAATGTGCATATTATTATAAAGTATTCTTTTAAAACATTTAAATTATAATAGAAATGAGAAAAAGCCAAAATTTACTAACATATCCTAACTTATTCTTATAATTGTGAATTTATATTGTATTGTTTCTTAATTATTAATTCTCTATCATGAATAAATTTAATATTTAATGATTAAAAAATCTAATTAAAACTAAATAAAAAATAAATTAAAAGCTAAGAAAAATTAGGAATAATACCTAACAGATAGTATAAGTGAGTGAGGGCCAGTTTTAAACATATTATGAAATGGAGAGGGCTCCAAAAATAACTGAGATAATTGTTTTTGAATATATTTAATAAATTTTGAACTTGATGGATTTAATAATGTTATAATAACAACATAAAGAAATTTTAAAATAATAATGATGAAGATTATTAGAAGGATTCTGAAAAAAATTGACAAAAACTTATATAGAGGAAAAAAAAAAAAAATAGGATATAAATTCAAAATTAGGAAAATAAGTAAAGATATATTACTAAATTTTGGCTTTTTCTCATTTTTAGAATAATTTAAATTTTATAATAATATGAACATTAATATATCAATACAATCATTTTGTTATAACTATAAAGTATATAAAATTTGATAATAATGACACTTATTTTTAATGTAACTTAGAATAAAAGAAAAGTCTTAACAAAAGACTGAAACATTGACCAAGGGTGATTATGAGAAGAAGTGTAAAAAAGGATTAAATTATACTTGGAAATAAGGACATGATTATTTTAAAAAAAAATAGAACTGATTTTGTTTTCTTATAACCTATGTGCTGTAGTTCTTCAGATGTTGAGAATTCATTTCCTGCAATGACTAACAGCGTAGCGAGATTAATGCCGGCATACTCATTAGGCTGAACTTCAAATCCTTTGCGGTACCAATGTATGGCATTTTTGAGACTGGTCATATCTTCATATTGAGATTCAACAAATTTATCTTTGTAAATGCGACCGCAGAGGCATACCATGTCAGGAATGTGATTTTCTTTCTTTTCTAATGCCTTTTCTATCACTTGAAGAGCTTTTTCTCTATCTCCTTCCTTGTTTCGTCTGAAATTGAAACAAAGTAATTTAGAAAAAAAAAAAAAAAAGCTGGAGATATCTTTGACCGAAATAGTCAAGAAGTTGGTTGGGAGGGAGGGTTTGCCATGAGACATGTTGTCCCCTTAGAATAACATAGTTAAATAGGCTACATGTAGCAAAATGTTACACTATATTAAAAAATATATTTTGTCACTTATAGATCAAATATAAAAAATTGTTACAATCAATAGGTATCTGTTTAAATATAAATAAATATTGTTTACATCGGTATAGCAGATTAATAATGAATGAATATGTGATAATGAAGAAATAAGTAGCGTTTCCTAAAGAAGGGCTCTTTAAAGGAAGAAAGGACTACATTATTTAGTATGGTTTAAGCAAATCAAAAGGCATTATGAAATGCATTATCATGTTTAGATATAATAACATGCCAGATGAAGATGGAAAGAAGCTATTAAATCATTGAATAGTAAACTTTTGTTTCAAAGGAATTAATATAAACATTTAAACAAATAAAATTCATTAAAGTATTTCAGTTTTATAAATGCATTTTTAGGTAATATAAAGCTAATATGAATCTAGATTAATTATCTAAATAATAATTCCTTTAATTATATTTCTGAGCAAATAACAATGTTCTTTAAAAGTTGTTTATTTATTTATTTTATTTTTTTATTGGAATGAAATGATCTGGCTCAAGATGCACCAATTAATCAGTTATATATATAGCTAACATGTTAAAGAAGAAATAATTATTAACATGAAAATTAAAATTTCTACCTATTTAAGGCAAATGGATAAAGAAAAGCGAGCACAGGAGTCTGAGTATAACCACTTTTGTTAGGAATCGTATTCAAATCTTCAACAAGTTGTACCATAGCATCATAGTCCTAAAAAATAAAACATAAAAATCTATAATGCAACAAGTTTAAACAGAAAATAAATAAAATTACATTTTTTTTTATATCAAAAATTTAAAAAATAAGAAAAGAAAAGCAGCTATTTGTATTAATGCTCGATATAAAAACCATCATCATCATATAGATGTGAATATGTGAATCAGATATAGTATAGCTCGTTTGTTCAAATCCACCATCCCGAAACCCCCATTATCATAAATATTTTTCATTTTTATATATATATATATATATATATATATATATATATATATATATATATATATATATGTATGTATATATATATATATATATATGTATATATATATACATATTGTAATATCATATTTAATAAAAATCATGTGAAATTCTTAAAAGTCAGGCATATGTGTTTGCTGTAAAAACAAATCTTATAGGCTAATTACAGTTCTTGAGAAAACAGGCATTGAAATTTTTTCATACCTGCTGCCTCCATTCTGTTATGCATATCGTACGTATTTAAATTAAGAATTCCTTATTGTTTCTTGTAATGTTGACTCTTAAATATTTCCTAATTTTTTTTTTTTTTTTTATTATAATTCAACAAAGTGGGTTTTAGTCAAACATAAAAAAAAAAATAAAAATGAAAATATGTCTGCTGAAAGAGGTCCAGTAGTAATCCCAATCGAGCAACCAACTTTTTATGCACATTACTTTAATAAATGTTATTAATATCCGTAATTTCATATGATCCAAAATAACTCTGGCCACATTATTCTGGATAAACGGAGTTCTACTATATTTAAAAAACTAATATCAATAATGGATACTTACGATTCATCAATCTGAATGCAATAAAAAAATAGATATTTTGTTAATAATAATTCTAATAGAAAGCAAATTATTAAAAAATACACGATTTTATGCTTTATTACCTGAATGTCCCGAAATGAAATAAGCATACTATGTACAACTTCGCCGCAAAGAACTCTTGGATCATCCAACCTTTTCCTCATATTCTTCAAAGCAATGGCAAGTTCATCTCCAGACAGTGTATCTTTTAGTTTTTTAAGGTCAGTGAGAAATTTTTCTTTTATATGGACTCTATAACAAGACAAAGAAAAGAGTAACTGATGAATAGTACTATTAATAATATTCTAGGATAACTTATTAAGTTATTAATTTAAGCAAAAGACTAAATATGGCAGCTATATTTATAGGCCAGTCAATGAAGGCGTTGAAGAAGGAAATGCCGAGATAGCCTAAACTGGCTTCAGAGCTTTAATTGGACTAGTTAAGAGATAAACATAGTAAAAGTCCTGAGATCTAGGAGCAGAGGCAAAGAGAGGAGGGAAAGGAGATCATGTTTTTCGTTTATATCTTGAAAACAGTTGGTCCTAGCTTAACAAATTGCATTAAAAAAATTAAAGAGCATTAAATTTTCTACAAGAAATATTCCTATTAACTTTTTACATATCTGTTATAGTTTAAGAAATATACAGTCTTCAAAGTTGCAAATTTGAAATAAAATATTTGGCTCCATACTATATTGGACTATACTTTTCCTTTTATCCAAGGAAGAAGTTGATCGGGGGGTGCAGCAAAAAATTAACACTTATTTATTTTGTGCCAACGTTTCGGCCTAAGTTTTAGGCCATCTTCAGGACTAAAAGAAAAAAACAAATTAACAGCATTAAAAAACGACAGAGGCAGTACCAGTAACATTAAAAAATGATAAAAAAAGAAATTTCAAGTAAGATAAAAAAAAGTATGAAGTATAAAAATAAAATAAATAAAATAACAATGTAAAAATTAATTGAAATTAAAATAATGCATTATTTACACAGGGAATAGTAAAATATTTAAAACCTATTAATTAAAAGACAAATAGTATGAAGGTTTGGTAATATCTTCTTTTTAACATTTGTTACTTTGAAGAACACACATTTCGATATGAAAAAATTAATAGGAACATTCTTGTAGGAAATTTAATGCTCTTAAATTTTTTACATACAATATTTTAAGCTAGGACCAACCGTTTTCGAGGTATAAACAAAAAACATGACCTCTTCTCTCCTCCTCCCTTTGCCTCTGCTCCAAATTCCCAAGACTTTTAATATGTTTACTTCTTAATTAGTTCAAACAAAGCTGTGAAGACAATTTTGGTTGTACCATCATTTCTGTCTACACCCCCGTTTTGAGCATTCATTGACTGTACTATTAATAGAGAATTCTCCGTGAAGTGCAATAATGAAATACAAATTTTCTAAAATTACAATATTTTTCCATGTCAATGCCTCAATTGTAGATTCTGTTATTAACTAAACAGCAGCAAAATACTAAAATTAGAGACAAGTGGCTCAGATCTGTTTAAGGTACATTTATCAGCTGTTTAATAATACAAATTTAATCATTCTTTGAATAGAATCATAGAGTAGCAATTTCAAATCAATTCAGAAAAAAAGCTACATGAAAAATTGAAAACCTTAAATTTATCTTTCTTACTTAGCTTGAACTTCAACATCGCGAAGCAGCTTCGTAAGTTTGATGTTCAATGAAAGTACAGGCAAATCCAATGGCAAATCTTCTTTCCTAGGCCCTCCTGGATTCGTACAAAGGACCCCTCCAGAATCTGAGAGCCGGTAACAAATCAGTGTATACACCCCACATGTAAGCTATTGAAAATAATAACAAATCAATAAAAGAAAATATAATAAAAACTAATATCAAAATTAAATAAACTGTAGGACAGATTTGAAATAAATAAAATTAAATAAATTTAAAAAAAAAACCTTTAGCCGTATTGTAGCTTCAGTATCAATATCATTATAGATCAAAATGTTTTCTTTCATCCTGAAACTTTCTCGGACGCCCAAGTGATAAAAAAGAGCTCTCTGCTGTTCTTGTATAGACAGGTCGACAATCGCAACGTCTGCATTGTAAAAACTTGTAAGAACGTTCGACTCTCCAAAATCCAATATTTCAAACTATATAAAAAATTATCAAAAACAAAATTAAAAAAAAAAGTTTTTTACTTCATATTTTAGTTTTTTTTTTTTTTTAAATCAGTACTGATAATAATAGCACATCACTATCTAAAAACGTAATAAACAAAATAACATAAATATCCATAATAACAAAGTCATTAAGATGTTGAGGTTAACAGGTATCCATTTTTAATAATAAAACTGAACTATTATGAAGAAGAATATTAATCAAATAAATAACCTAAAAAATCAATGAATAATACTAAATTATGAAAATTGAATAAAGCAAGCACTCAAGGTCAAATCAATAGTTATTACTGCAATCAATTATTAACTAAAGCAAACCTTCGATCTCACTGAAGAACTGCTCTTGAGTTTTGAGTAAATAAAAATGAATTAAAATCTGTTGACATCCGCATTATGTTATAGAAGGATCAATCTAATTAGGGATTGATAAATTATTTGTCACTTCTATAATTTTCTTTTTATTGAAAACTAGTTTCGAATGTTATACTACATTCATCTTCATTTCTAAAAACACACAAACAAAAATTCAAAAATAACCAATTTACTGTATTTTGATTTGCTTATTTTTGAATTTTTAATTGTGGGTTTTTAGAACTGAAGATGAATGTATAACATTCGAAACTAGTTTTCAATAAAAAGAAAATTATAGAAATGGCAAATAATTTATCAATCCCTAATTGAATTAAAATCTGTTTATTATTATTTGTTTAGATTTTTATTTGTAAATATCACAATTTGCCACCTTTGGGCCATAAATGAAAATGATAAAATGACAATTAAGATCATCATAAAAAAAAAAAACCATCTGGTTAGTAAAACAAAGAATGTAGTTTTAAGAAAATAGTAAATTAAGGGAAAAAAAACAATTTTTTTTTATTTTTTAAATACTGTCAATTCTCGGTAACACAAAGTTCAAAGAGTTATGTATAATTCAAGATAGTTGAATAGAGATACAGTAACAGAGGTGATGTTTTTAATAATTGAAGTTTCTACCAAATTCATTAAGTTATACAGTTTATTCCTAAGACTCAAAGAGAACAAAATTAATTTAGAATTTCTAACATGATAAAGAACCACCAGCTCGAGCTAATAAACCAAACTTAAAGTTGTGAGGTATTTTGTGTCACTGAATAAATATCTATTAAAACTTTTCTCTTAATTCTTTGGCTGCGTAACACTCGCACGGTGGGAGGATAGTCTAGCACCTGTAGCGCCCATGTGCAGAATACTTTTTGCGTTTAGCATTTATCTGTTTTTTCCATTCTAGGTTTTCTAATAATGTTTTCCATCATCCTTATTGATCCGGCCTGTGGACTAGCACTAGTGGAGTTAATTTTTTTTTTAAATTAAAAACAATTTAAATGTTTTTGATTTTTTAAATTGTATTATTTTTAATAATTAAAAAGTTCTAAGTATGTGATATATCTCAAAACATGGTGCTGGACAAAGTGCCTTAACGCATTCCTGGCAATATATTTGTGTTTCCGCCTTATGTTCTTCAGAATAATTTTTTTTTGACATATTTACGCACTTGACTATTCACTAGCAGAGCAGAAAATATACTGAAGAGATATACAGGGTAAATTTCAGGTAAAGAGAAACCGCACTTGACCATAAAAAACGGGACGGAGCAGGTATAAGGGTTGGCCAACTAAAAGGAAGCTGAAAATGACAAAAATGAATTCATATGCCCTCTATCGCCTTTGAAGGGCATTGTTATTTCTTTAAATAGTCTACAGCTGGCCGGGCGCTGCAACCACCGGACTGGTATATGAGCTCGTAGCAGCGAAAGGATTAAAGATATACTGAGCGATATATTATATATCTCCTTTTTAACTGTAATGAAAGCACCAATTTGATAAAAAATTATCTTATGATGGAGTCTCCAACTGAATACAATGATGGGAGCTTGTAACTATATAATTATCTGAGCTTTACAAACATTTCAAGCTCAAAATCCAAAAATAATTAAAAAACAGAAGTATAAAATTAAATTTACACTATTACCTGAATATGCTGCAGCTGACCATAAACTGAAGCGCAAGAATGTTTAACTTCCTCAAATGCTTTTTTCCTCTGAGCCAAATTTCCTGGTTGTGAAAGGTCAATGACGCAAACTACATCCATTCTATTCACTCTGTGAGCAGAAGTCTCGCTATGGTGGCTGATAATGCTTTCAGCCACGCTACGATTATCTGGTGCCAGGAGATGATCTTCCTTGGCTGAATATTGAAAATGAAATAAAAATAAGATTAATAGATAAAAATGTATTTAAAACTTAAAAACAATAACTAAACAATTTTATAAATTAGTTGCAAAATATGTCCAAAGTTTAAAATAAGCAAGGATCTGAAAGAAAAAAGTATCTCTTTCTCTCATTATTTTTTAAGTAAAATATTGAAAAAATATAATTATTTTTTTAAAGTAATGTCAAATTAGAATGTTCAAAATTGGTAATTGAGAAGTTTCTGAATCCTCTTTTACATATGATCAGGTACAAATGAAAAATAAGATGAATAAACTATTGAAAGTCTAAAATCAAATTCCAAACAAATAAAATGCCAATGTCATCATCGGATGCTACATTAAAATAATTTTCTGTACAATAGCAACTTAAGCAGATACAGGCAATGGCCAGTGTTACATTTGAATCAGGATTTTGGCATTTAACTTAATTTTATTTGACAATTTGTGGCTTGAACTAATACAGCAAACCCTGATATTACAGATTCTAGTCATATATGTTCAATTCTGACCATCAAAAAAGAAACCTGGTAGTAATATTCTGATTAATAGGTGTATTGTCATACAATCTTAATAAGGTTTTATTATTCTGTGATAATTAATTATAATAAATTGAAATAAAAGCACTCACCATTATTATCAGGGTCGTTAACATTGGGGGGAGAAGGCATTTTTGTAAATTCTTATCATTAAACTTAACTAATCAAAAATGTTTATAAACAAACTGATAAAAATGCAGAGTATACTCGAATGATAATTCTTACGGAATTTTAACTATAAAGATAATATCTATCTCTGAAATTGATCAGATTTGAGAAATACATTAGTTTTTAGTTAAACTAATAATATTTTGACGGAGATGTGTTATTTCTTTAACAGTGATACCTAACTGATACCTCTCTCTCCATCTTACCAGTGTTGCCTCGCATAAAAAAAAATAATGAAAAAATATTACTCAATAAGTTTCCTAACGGTAAAAAACCAATGATAATTATAAAAATTAATGTAAATTATACGTATAGAAATAAAATCGTTAATTTAGTAATGTTTATTTATTAGTAATTGTAATTATGTAAATTTATAATTTTTAAATTGTTTATTGCAAATGGCTTTTGTTAAATCTGTTTTCGGACTGTTTTTCTCATTTCTAAATTATAATCTTAAATTAATTTTCAAACGGACAGCCCAGTTTTTTGATAAGACTTATCTTAAACTAACTTATTAGTTGTATCGTGGGCCACCCCAAAAGTGTAGCGCTGAATTATTTCTTGACGTGTACTATTACTGCGCCTGTGCAGTTCTGCCTTACGTGGCAGGGGCAGTGGTGTGGTGCTACTGCAGCTGATATTAGTAGCTTATATTATTTAGTTTCGTGTTTTTTTTTGTTTTGTTGAAATTATGAAGATTATTAAGTTTTAAATTACATACAAGTGAAGGCAAGGTATGTCTGTTCATGCTGAGTTGATTCAACTGTCCACAAGTCCAACTTAACAGTGCAGTTAATACTAACACATTCATTTATTTGTCAACAGTGCTTAATCTATTTCTGTACAAATTTTGTATTCAGAGCTCCTAGATACACTTTTATCATAAAATTGTATTCTTATGTTTCGTTTTAATTGTATCTTGTTTTAGTTTATGTATTCAAAATACAGATATCTCATTTGACATTATTATCTCTCTAAGTCTGTAGTTTTTTATTAAATTTATACTTTGATAATTTAACCTGTCATTTAATTACCTTAGTTTTTCTTTGAATTAGATAAAAGATATAACTAATTTCAACATACTTTGCAAAGTAGTATCTTCATTTCACTCCAACAAAAACGTTAGAATTAAGTATTATATATTTTTTTATTCGTAAACTTCATATTATTCTGATTTTCTCTTTACTATATGTTATCGCTATAGATTCTTATGGTTGTAATATGTTTATCTGAAAATATTGTTGAGGCGTTAACTTAAATATTTTGTGACAACTCTTCATTCGAAATACCATATGTTCTGCATGTCATTGAAAAATACAAAGTTATTGTAGTTTCTATTGATTTGGCCTTTTCCTCTTTTACCAAGAACTCTATTTATAAATGCATTACTTATTATTTTGGTGCCTGAGAACTACTTTGACATATTCGTGAAAAACTAGGTGAGTGAAATCACAGAGAAAATTAGTTCATAAATGTTTCAGTTGAGTAAATCTAATGTTCATCATTATAATTAGGGCATCGTAAAAAAAAATTATAAATTTAAATCAGTTGCAGAGTAAAATAAATTATAGGAATTTAGAAATTGCACGAAACTTTGACTTGCTCCGAGCAATTAATATTTTTTACTTACCTGGTTTTTCACTACTCCTAATGAATTAATAGCACATTGTGTTAGCATTTATATTACTTTTGTATTCACTTTAAAGTAGTTACCACACTGTTAACATAAAATACTCCATATGTAAGTAAAATACAGTCGAACTTCCGTTAATCGAAAATCTCTATATATTGAACTTTTTTTAGGAACGTTGAATTTTTATTAGAAAAAAAAATCTGTATATCCGTGAAAAATTCCTATTTAAAAAAACAAAATATATGATTGCCATCTAAAAGAGCTCTTAGTTTACGTACACAAGAATGGGTAATAATAATTAAAGAAGAAATTATATTCCACTTGTTTGCAAAGCAATGGAAATTCAGGAAAAAACTTGTTTCAGAAGGAGCACAGGAGTACCTAAATTGTCTGAGTCTCTTTCCTAGCATAGAATGAAATTTTCAGTTTAACTTTGCCCTTTTTGTTGTAAACATTGCTCTTAAACATGACTTCGCTGATGAATTATACACAAATGGAGATTAGAAGCTTTGTCTTCTGCGAAAACAATAATAAATTAATTTGTATCTATATTTGCATCTGTTTAATATAAGTCCTTATTAAATTATAAATGTAAATTTATAAAAAATCTGGATTCACAGATGTAATTTGTACAATTTTTCAAATAAGTGCTATTGATCGTTCAGTTTTGTTTCTCTTTAAAAACAACCCTAAAAAATTCCTTTGTTACATCATAAACCCCAAAAATTGTCTTTGGTACTTCTTTAACCCAAAAGAATAATTATTTTTAGCCTGAAAAGGGTGAAAAATTGCAATCTTTCAATACATCGAAATTTCCATGCATCGAATTTTTTTCAAGGAACCTTCATGTTCGATATATAGAGGTTATAGACTGTATTCCTTTCTTTAATTTTTCGCTTACCCAGTATTTATATTACCTATTTACATTTAAAAAGATTACAATATTTAATATACATCTATAATTTTTATTTATACATACCTTTTTCCCTGTTAGACTTACAAGATGAATCCTCAGTATGTATCACAGCCAGGAGGGTATGGTTCTCACCATGGTTATGGGGTACCGAATTCACCTCCTCCACCAGCTACAAGCCCTCTTCAACAGAATGCTTTTCCGCCACAACAAAGTTATCCTGGTGGGTTTAATTTTTTTTTATCTTTGCTATTGTTTTGCTTCAATATTTTGATTCTCTGTAAGTGTGTGACAATTCTGAAAAATGAAGGTTAAAAAACTTGAAAAATTATTGTTCGTGAGATTATAATTTGCGAAATCTGAACACATGCATTTTTACAGTTTTAATTGAAATCATATTACAGATTAGTATTTAGCTAAGTGTAAGTTTTTTATTAATAATGTTAAGTTGATAATTAAGCTTCTTCTTCTTATTAACTGAAATTTTATTAAATCCCATTGATTAGTAAATCGTGACTATTTTTACTATATGGAGTGTTTAACATTAGTTAAAATTAAATAGCTACTAACATTATCTTGCTATTACATTTAGACGGTTTATTAAAAATTTGGGCAATGTAATTCATTGATAGTATTATCTAACTTATAATAAATCTATTTCAATTTACTTTAAATTTGAAGTGTACTTAAAGTGTTTGCGGGTGGCTCAATAATCTGTAAATGATCTAACAGATAGGGGTGGCCAATTTATGATGTTTCGTACATTTATCTCTTATTAGTCATGGTTTTGTTTAAGATAGATAAATATTTTGATTCTTTGAAGAGGTGTTTTTAAAAAAAATTTCTTGGCAAAGACAAAGCTATGGACTCCCGCCAAAGAACTCAAAAAGTAAAAAGAAAAAACAAATAACATTAAGAAAGCAATATTATAGTTAAAACCTATAATTCTCTTTTACTAGAATGTTTAATATTAACTGGTTTAACTTTTTTTTATTTTATTATTATTATGATGGCTTAAATTGCAAACATTTTATGGCATTATGTTTGAAGCCCAGTGCAGCACTTACCCCCACCAAACTCTTCCTGTGTCCCTGGGGTTACGCATACCAGGGAAACACTTATTAGAGTATTGAAGTGTATGTATTTTCAATGTCAGTTTCTTTTTTTTTTGTTTCTGCCCCCTCTTATCACCATTATATTTTTTGTTCTAAAAAAAATATAAATTAAAATCAATTGGATGTCTTGTTTTTGCAATAAATATATATTATTTTTCAAAAATAGGAATAATGAATAAATGTATTACTTATTATTAACAACAAATGAATAAAGCTAGTTTACTTGTTATTCAAATTAAAATTTATCTAAAACAGGTAGAAATGGTATTCAAAGCTTATATTAAGTGAGTTAATTTTTTTTTTTTTATTTATTATGATGGCTTAAATTGCAAACATTTTATGTCATTATATTATTTATTAATTTAAAGCCCATATTGTAAATTAAAATATTTTTTTAATAGAAGTTAGCATGGTTTGTCCTTGATAATGAACTTTCCTTACACAGCAATTATGATTTATTTCCTGCATTTTTTTTTGTGTTATTTCAATTACTTTAACTGTATCATCATTAGTATCCAATTTACTGATAGTCTTTTTATTCAATTAAAGCAGCGTTTCCCAAACTTTCAAAATCTGTGTACCCTTCTATAATTTTCATAACTCTGAGTACCCCTTACCTAAAAAATTAATTAAAAAAAATCATGCATATACTTTAATATAAATCAAAATATATTTATTTTTTCCTGCTTTTGGTGGATAAAAAAATAATGAACTAAAAAATAGAATTCATTTGTTATAAAATATAAATAAAAGGAATGAAATTGTTTATGTTGAGACGATAGATTATCATAATTTGGTTTCCTGGTTGTTAATTTTAATCTGTGATGCTGTTCAACATCCAAAGAGCTTCTTTTTTCTTTTTTTCTTTTTTTAATATCTACAAATGCTGAAAAAGCAACTTTGCATAGATATGAATACCTCACATACATAATACTAACAAGTAATGAATTTTTTATATATATTTTTTTTTTTTTTGTTCAAAGTCCGGTGTAGTGCATATCCCCACCAAACTCTTCCTATACCACACATTAGAAAGCACTAGAGTATTAATGTTTAGGTATTTTCAATGTCAGTTTCTATATTTATTAATTCTGCCTCCCTCTTATCACCATTGTATTTTTTGTACGACAAAAAAAAAAAAAAAAATTAAAATCAATTGGAGGTCTTGTTAAATAAATATTTATTACAATAAATATTTATTATTTTACAAAAATAGAAATAATGGATAAATATATTATTTGTTATTAACAAAAAATGAATTAAGTTAGTTTGCTAAATTTATCCAAATGAGGTAGAAAAGGTATTCAATATCTAAAAATTATATTAATACAAAGACAATCGAACTGAATCTTGGTGGACTGATATGTTGGCCCAGCACTCTCGAGTCAGATGGTGTTCTTGTTCAATTTTATCCTTAGGAGAGGGTGTCGATTTTTACTCCGTGTGCCTGCCACGAATGGTATTGGTGGATTCACAATCTAAATTTTGAGTTATCCACTCTGCCTAGAGTAGATTGTTAACCCGTAGAATGGTACATTCTTCCAGCTTTAGTTGAAGTACTCAAGGGCATAAAACCCGATACAAAATAATAATAAGTACTGTTTTTCCGAAATATACATGGAATGTTGTTTCTATGTTTATGTCATGTTTTCATTTTCCTTGTTTGAAATTAATTTGAAGAAAAAAAAATGTTTGTAATTATAGCTACCAGATTTCCATGTTCCCTTGGCAGATGTTTTAAAAAATTTGGACTGTGTATGATTTTTTATAAAATTCATATTATAGATTAAATTGTAACAGAATAACATTAGTGAATTTTTTGAGCCATTATGACTTATATAATATCAATTAAGTGACTATATGAAATAAATCTTCTGAATTTGTTTTTAAGTTATTTATATATTTTAAATATATATATATATATATATATATATTATTTTTTTTTTCCCTATCAATAATATAATTGAGGAACTCCCTTGGAAAAGCATTTATCCAAAGATCAATACATCTTTTCTAAACAATTATTGAATGAAACCTTATTAAATTTGTCCAATTATAATTGTAAAGTTTAGCAATGCAAAAAACAAAAAATGAAAAAGTTAATTTTAATGATATTTTTATCAGATATGTGTTGATTTTGTTGAATGTTAGTTTTTTTCGTATAGTAAATACAATCTAAATTTCGTATAACAATGTCAGTTGGCTATGACGACAGTGTGTCTTTAAAGGCGAGATTCCAAGTAAAAGTTTGGTCCTCATACTTAAATTATATGGAAAATGGTGCTTATAACAATATAGATTGTAGTAACGCTAGTTTAGTAATTCTCTAGAATTAAAATTTTTATAAATGATGGACAGGATGCATTCGTTAGTATTTTTTTTTTTTTTTTTTTTTTTTTTACAGCAGTGCTACAGATCTATAAATTCGGTTCATAGAAATTGTAGTGGGGGGTTTACCAGTTACACGCCCTTAGTTGCTTCATTGCCAAAGCAATATATTAAAGAAGCTATGATCATCTTGGAAAAAGAAATTAAAAACATCTATGATGTAACCCATTACAAAAATTAATTAATTAACCCCAAACAAAAATTAATTACAGAATATTTAAACAATCATTTATATTTCTTCTTACACATATAAATAAATGTACACGTGTCTACATGCATCTTCATATTTATTTCCTTTAATATGTATAAAGTTATGATGTAACTACAGATTAACAAAATAATAATAAGCACTGTATTTCCCAAATTTACTTGATATTTTCCTTGTTTGAAATTAATTTGAACTTTGGAATATAAAAATGTGTGTAGTTATGACGACCGCCGACCAGATTTCCTTGTCTCCTTGGCGGATGTTTAAACAATTTGGACTGTATATGATTATTCATAATATTAATAAAATTGTCTATTGTAGCAGAATAACATTATTTTAAATCATTATGACTTATATAATTGCAATCAATTGAATATATGAAATAAGGTTTCATATTAGAAACCTGTTGTTGTGTATTTGGAATGATATAATCAGCTCATTTGTGATTTTGTCCCTGAACCCCAGTTCATGGCTGATGAAAGTTAGTTAATATTTTTAGGTTATAGATGATGAAACTATGGCATCATTCTTATTAATAATCACACCTGAAAAAGATATTTATTTTTTTACCAAGCCATCAATGAATTCTTTGATGGAGGTCATCAGTGAAAGTTGGAAGTTTTTGATGGATACATAATTTTGTCAAGTATACTTGAAAAGGTGCATCCTTATTCTCTGAATGTAACTCTTTTTGGTTTTTGTTTGTGGTTCACTCTACCTAATAGGGCTATAGAAAATATTATTTGAAAATTGAATAAACAAATGTAAACCTCACTAAACATACCTAAAAAAAAAAAAAAAAAAAAAAAAATGAAAACTTTTAATTATAGTCAGTCTTATTTACTTCAGCAGTGGAGCAATAATAATTTGACAAAAAAAATCTTTTATTTCATGAGTCTCTTTATTAGCTTTTTCTAACATTTATGTATATATTAAATTGTTCCTTGTTTTATTAATCACAAAATTATATAATTTTGTTAGATCAGTAATAAATGTTAGTTGTAATTTGATAATTTTTTACAGCATTTTATATGTATTTATAAATCCTTATTAAAGTGACATTTTAAATATTTTAGTTATATCTTCTAAAACAAATATGCTGGCACGCTCAGCTGTGCCTTTCCGACCAGCTGCGACTTCCCCTACTAGCATGATGCCACCTCCTCCGCTGCAGAGTGGTCCAATGGCTCCTCCACAACATGGCAGTCCAATGCAACCTCCACAACATGGCGGTCCAGTCCCTTCTCAACAGCAGGGTGGTCCAGTCACTTCTCAACAGCAGGGTGGTCCAGTCACTTCTCAACAGCAGGGTGGTCCAGTCACTTCTCAACAGCAGGGTGGTCCAATGCTGTCTCAACAACAGAATAGTTCTATGCCACCTCAACAGCAGAGCGGTCCCATGCCATCTCAACAACAGGGTGGTCCCATGTCATCTCAACAACAGAGTGGTCCCATGTCACCTCAACAACAGAGGGGTCCCATGCCATCTCAGCAACAAAGCGGTCCCATGTCACCTCAACAACAGAGCGGTCTAATTTCACATCTACAACAGAGTGGTCCCTTGCCACCTCAGCAACAGAGCGGGCCCATGTCACCTCAACAACAGAGGGGTCCCTTGCCATCTCAGCAACAAAGCGGTCCCATGGCACCTCAACAACAGAGCGGTCCCATGCCATCTCAACAACAGGGTGGTTCCATGTCATCTCAACAACAGAGTGGTCCCATGTCATCTCAACAACAAAGTGGTCCCATGCCACTTCAACAACATACTGGTCCAATGCCTCCTCAACAACATAGTGGTCCTATGCCACCTCAACACCATGGTGGTCCTATGCCACCTCAACACCATGGTGGTCCAATGTCCAACAACTTCCAGTCACCTTCTAGTAATGTTTCTCTAGGATACAACTCGGGACCTCCTCACCCAGGAGCACTACCTCTTGGAGGAGCCCCTTCGATGCCTGGGCCCGTCAGCTCCCCTGGCCCTGGGGGACCACCACACCCATCTATGTATCCTCCAGGATCGCAACAGATCGGCAGGCCGCCAATGCCTCAGGTCAACCAGCTAGCAGGGCAGATGTCTACCATGAACATTAATGGACAGACTATGCCACCTATGGTAATATTCTTTTTAGTGATATTCAAACATTGCTTATAGAAACATAATTTTAGTAGAGTAGCCTATTATGCTAAGACTGATCAATACAGTAATTATTAATCTCTCTTTTATGATAGCAACTTTGAATTGGGCTTATATAATATAAGCATATTAATAGGAGGTTCCTTGTTTGCTTTTATTTTTTTTTTTTTAGCCCCATTTATGAGGTGAATATAATAGACATTTTTATTTTTAAAAAATATTTGTCAATAATTATTTTTTAGATGCCTGTATGTTGAAAAAAGAAAATACAGCACTCTTTCATGAGGTCATTCATTATAATGAGGGTAACCAACTCTTTATCTTGCTCTTTTGTTATCTCATATCCTTGGTTGCAAGGATCTGTAGTGATACTCGAGGCACTGTTTATAGTCATAGTACTATGGTTGTTTTACCATTATATGTATTACCACATTTGCATTTACAAATAAATTAAATAAAAATGTTTTTGAGATTACAATTAAATTATTGTGAAGGTTTCAAAGTATATTACTGAGGTTGATAGGGATTTAGAAAAGAAGAAAAAACTGTTAATATTTAAAACAATAAATATTTTCAATTTCAAAAACATTAAATTTCTTAGGTTGTATTATCTTTACTCCTCCTATAATTATTAAAAGTAAAAGTAATTATGTTTTTGCTATAAATTGAATAAAATAAAAATAATTTTAAATTTCCAATGGAGCTGTTTTATTAATTCTTGTCAGTTCAATCTCTTATAAAGGATTAGAGGATTTCAAAATGGTTTATATTTTACTCGAAAAAAACAAATTAAATCAAGATTAAGTTATATTAAAAAAAATTTTTTTTTTAAAGATTATTAAAACATTAAATTTGTTAAGTTCTACTAATATTAGTTAGTAGATATAATATTGGTTCTAATCGATAATATGTATCACATTAGTTGATCCCTTTATCAGAAATATCTTCCATCACTTTTCTCCTTCATTTTAATTATGTCAAATTAGAATTTTAAAAAGTCTCTCTTAAGGCCTGGTTACACGGTGACAGTTTCAGCCATGGCAGGAACTGTCGCAGCCGCTGCCATCGTGTAAACTGTACGGCATTTGCCCTCGTGATAAAATTTACTGTTGCGGCAGGTTTGATGTGATAGTTGAGTGTCTTTGCAATAGTGGCAGCTACTATCACTATCTTAACTCCCATTTTCCTTAACAGTGAATTGTCGCGCGCTATGTACTGGAATGGTGGTTGTACGAGAAAACATTGTTCTCATTTACTGCTTTTGTTTCTATTATTTATGAACTAAAAATTGATTCTATCTAACTTTTTGACGTATAAATCTTGGAGGAGGAATAAATACTATATAATTTAATTTGTTGTATCAATTTAACGAAAGGTCTAAACTTTTTTTGTTTTTATAAAATTGATGAAGTGGTTTTCATCATAACAATATTATTTTTACTGAGAGTTCTAAAAGTCTTCTTCACCAGTATCATATGCTTTTTATTCATGATATATTTTTAAAGATATTATTTTCACATAAGCTCTTAAAAATAAAATTGCATAAAATAGGTTGAATGTATATGTTTCATTTTGAATTCTGTAGTGAATTTTAACATTAACAATTTTTAAAAATACAGTCTAACCTCTGTATACCTAACTTCTATATATCGAAAATCTCTATATATCAAACTTTTTTTAGGAACCTTGAATTTTTATTAGAAAAAAAGATTCTGTATATCGAATAAAATGTCTTGTGTATCGAACAAAAATTCCCATTTAAAAAAATATAAAATGTGATTGTCATCAAAAGGGGCCCTTTGTTTACGTATATAAGAATGGGTAATAATTAAATAAGAAAAAAAATGTTCCACTGATTTGCAAAGCAATGGAAATTCAGGGAAAATCTTGTTTCAGAAGAAGCATAGGAGTCCCTAAATTCTCTGAATCTCTTTCCTAAAATAGAGTGAAACTTTGCCTTTCTTATTGTAAACATTGCTGCTAAGCATGACTTCATTGATATTATGTTGCACGAAAACAAAAATAAATTCATTTTTATAGATGTTTGTATATTTTTAATGCATGTCCTTCATTATAAATGCACATTTGTAAAAAATCTGCAATCACAGATATAATTTGTAGAATTTTTCAAATGAGTGATATTGATCATTCAATTTTGTTTTTTCTTAACCCTAAAAAATTGCCTTTGTTTTACTTCATTAAGCAAAAAATTTGCCTCTGATACTTCTTTATGTAATTGTTTTTAGGCTGAAAAGGGTGAAAAATTTTAATCTTTTTATATATTGAAATTTCCATGTATCGAATTTTTTTTCAAGGAACCTTCATGTTCGATATACAGAGGTTCAACTGTATCTAATAAAAGTTAGCTCTACTTTTTTGTCAGTTGACATCCGCATGATGGTATAGAAGGATCAATCTAATTAGGGATTGATAAATTATTTGCCACTTCTATAAATTTGTTTTATTGAAAACTAAATTTCGAATGTTATACATTCATCCTCAGTTCTAAAAACAAAAAATTCAAAAATAAGCAATTCAAAATATAGTTGGTATTATTATACATATTAAATTATATAAATATATATAATTTAATATGTATAATAATACCGACTATATTTTGAATTGCTTATTTTAATTTATATAAATACATGTAATTTAATATGTATAATAATACCAACTATATTTTGAATTGCTTATTTTTGAATTTTTTGTGTGTTTTTAGAACTGAGGATGAATGTATAATATTCGAAACTAGTTTTCTATAAAACAAATTTATAGAAGTGGCAAATAATTTATCAATCCCTACTTTTTTGTAATAACTTTGAATTTTTAACACAATCTTTTTTTAATATATCTGTACACCAATAAAACATAAAAAAAATGAAAGATTTATTTACTTTGAATTACTTTACATCTAATTCTTGGAATGAACAAACAAAAACCATCTATGATATAAATTTAAAAAAATTAAAACAATATTTTATGTTGTTTTTTTTTTCACTATTTCAGAGTCAGCAACACCCTGGAGATTACCCAGGTAGCGGTTTGCAAGGTCCACCGCCTATGGGATACGCTCCTCCAGGACAGCCTTCTAGATATCCAGCTGTCAATGGTGGCCCGCCCAGTCAGACAATGAATGGCCTTCCTGATACGAGTGGTCCCGGCAGGCCGCCTCAATCCAGATATCCTCCTATGCCTGTATGATTTATTTTATTATAAAGTTCTTTAAGATTTACATTGAAATTCTTGAGTTATAAGTATATAATTAAATAAAAATACAGTTGAGGAAAAAATCATAAAATACAAGCGGTTCTTGTACTTACCTCAGGTTTCGTTCCTTGGAAAGTGACTTAGGTGGAGTCCTGCATGACAAAAGTGTATAAACATGCATAAAGCCATATTTTATGGTTTTATGGATGTTTAGTTTTTCTACTCTTTAGTTTATCTATGAAGTCTTTTGTATTATATGTGCTTATTTTTTTTTAATATAAACTATGATTCCAATAAATCTTAAAATTACAGTTTGAATTATTGTCAAATCCATTGAGAGCAGTATTTTTTATTCATGAAATATTATCTCTTTGTCTTTAATTATTGTTTGAACTGTAGTTCTAAGTCAACCAGATTTTTTGCCTATTTTCATTTTCGATAAACCTCCGTTATATAATTTTATGGCTTTATTTTTCACTTCCAGCGTAATTCCATGCCGTTTCCGAGAAACATTTTTATCATTCATTTTTCTTTTTAAAATTCCTAACTGATATCATTCTTCACACAAGGACTAGAAGTAACTGAAGAAATAAAGTAAGAAAATAAAGGGACTCTTCGAAATATTTTTATAGTAATTACTTAATAAAATTAGTGAAAATTCCATCAGTAATTATTTCAGGGAAAGCTCTAATTGAATTCTTGTCTGTTTCAGACTATCGAGCATATTTCTTTTTGCTCATCTTTTTTTTTTCTATAACTTTTTTTAATTAATTTAATAGCTTTATTTTTCATTTAAATTTATTTTTATAGATTTTGTTTGTTAAAAAAAATTTGTTTTCAAGTGACATAACTTTGAATTTGCTTTGACGTAAAACATAGACTGCTGGTATTTACTTTATTGATGCATTGACTGATAAGTATCAGCATATGCTCAAGGTTATTGGACGATCTTCTCGTGAACTGGTTCAAAGAACTTTTTTTACTATGTGACTGATGGGTGATTTGTATATTTTTGGTTTTATTACTTGACTCTATTCTCAGGGCTAGGTTGCAAGACAATCAGACATATAGTTATACAGAACTATTATTACTAGCACAGATCATACTAATTAACGTTAAGGATCAATATATTCTTCAAATTAAGCAAATTCTTCTTTATAGAACGACGATGGTGATTTACGGGAGGTAATGAAATTATGTTATCAAAACTGATGTGGATCCTTGAAAAACTGCGGGAGATCCCAACATGCCTCTGCTCCTGTCCTTGGTCCAGGAACAACAAACCTATTCCCTTTGTTGTCCCTTACACCTCCAACAGGTTTCAAAATGGCGAACTTACATTTTGATTTTCCAATAAGAATGGACCATTTACGGAAGTTTTGTTTTGATCAAAATCTCTTCAATGTCTTTTTGATTTTATTAGAACAGATTTATTGTTGAACTATTGGAAAAATTGATGCTTTGCAATCAATCGCTCATTATGGCAGTGGCTCTGCTCAAGTCTAAAATGTAGCCGTAATGTTTTTAAATTATGATGACAAGCACACTTCACATTACATGCCGCACTATAATTTATGATGATCGTCGTCAGGATAAATAAATGTTGTAACTACTCTTCTCAAGAATCCCTATTTCCATATACAATTCTAACATTTCACATACTAAATCTAATTCAAAATACCTAAAAATAGTTATTTACTGCATAAATAACCAATCTTAAAAGATGTGTATATTATAATATACTTAGTAAAATAATAATAAAGGAAATTATTTTTGAATGGTTTTAAATAAATAAAGATAGAGTATTTAAGTATTTCATTGTGTAACTTCTATTTATTCACACCAAACAAGAGCACCTGCTCAGTTTTTTTGAGGAATGAGTATGTACTCAGTTTTATTCACTTCAGCTAATGTATTGCAATCTTTAATCTTTTCATTTTATTGGCAGTGAATTCCAGAAAGACGGATAATTTCAAGTATATAGGGATTTATGTCAATTATTCTATTGCTAATAGGCTTGTTATAATTTGTATCATTATTTCACTTTTAAAGTTTACTTAAAAAGTTATAAATGAAATAACAGTTAATTTTTAATTTTATTAGTATTATTTATTACAGTATTATATATGTTTAGGAATCTGGAGGAGGACAGACTACAGCATACCTGCCATCACCGCAGGGCTATCCTCCTCAACCCGGGTTTCCTTCCCAGCCGCAATCCGGATTTCCTTCTCAGCCGCAACTCGGATTTCCTTCTCAGCCGCAACCCGGATTTCCTTCTCAGCCGCAACCTGGGTACCCTGGTGGAGTTGGACAGCCACAGTACCCTCAGCAGCAGCCACGAAGACTTGACCCAGACCAGATGCCTAGTCCAGTTAGTTTACCATTCATATCTTTTTGCAATTATTAATTGTATTAATATATTATAATTTTTTTTTTTTATCCACTATCTAAAATTAGATGTATGGTAATCAGTCGAATTGTTTTTTGAATGAAATCGCATATTTAGTAATAAAAGGAGGTTCAAACTATACCAGATTCTGTTTCTAACGATATTGCTTAATATGATTTACTCGTTATAACAACAATGTAATATAGGCTCTGTAATCTAGGTCTAATGCAGTTTGCAATAGATATAACATCGCTTGACCAGTCTGTTCAAACAATCTCATTTCAGATCCCTACAAAAAAAAAATTTGATTTGGCGATGGATCATTCTAAAATTACCTGGAAAAATGTCTCTCCAACCCACTCCCCCACTGCTATTGTTTCATATTAAAAATTTATTTTTTTCTCACAAGTCTTTATAATGATATCATTTTTTGTTGTTAACTATTTCTTTACTAATCATGCCTTTATTCATAAAAAAAAAAAACTTTCTGTCATATTTCATTGCCAGAGAAGCCATAAAAGCGAGGAAACTAGGTTCGCCCTTCCTATGAGAATGGCCCATATAATGGCAGTTTTGAAAAAACGTTTTTGGAACTCCATTTTATTGGAACAAGGAGTCTGGTCTGGGATGTACTAAATAAGTGCAGTCTATTGTATACATACGAGGTCTGTTCAAAAAATACGTAGACTGACTTCATAAACCAAAATGTACTTTATTTACAAGTTACATGTCTGGGTCCCCTTCAAAGTATTACTTTCCTCCCTGACGCAAACACTTTTCCCAACAGCATTTCCACTTTGAGATGTCCTTCAGCTCCTTCATCACATTTGCCCTAACCTCGGGGAATCGTCTCAAATCTTCTTCCTTTCTAAGGTCTTTTGAGTTTGGGGAACAAGAAGAAAGGTAGATGAGTAGGGTGGTTAGGGAAGAACAGAGATCGAGTGTTTGTCCAAAAACTCATGAGTTCAGAGGGCTGAATGGGCTGGAGTATTGTCGTGATGAAAAAAATTTCTTTAATTTCTGGTCAAAATCTCGTAACATGATCCAACTGATATCCCACACTCTTCAGCTAGCTCTCTGATGGTCAGATGTCGATTTGCACGAACCAGGATGTTGATTTTGTCGACGTGTGAGTTGCCAGTTGATGTGGAAGGACGTTCAGGACGCTCATCGTCTTCAATCGACTGATGACCATCTTTAAAACGTCCATGCTACTTAAAACATGTCGCACGCTTCATAGCAACGTTGTTGTAAGCTGTCTTGAGCATATCAAAAGTTTCACTTGCATATTTTCTAGTTGAACACAAAATTTCACAGCAACTCTTTGCTCGCTCAAGTCACTCATTCTAAAATCCGCCAAACAAAAAATAACACTCAAACAACCGCATACCTAGCTAATCAACCAATTATGATATTTGTAATCAGCTGATCTGTACGAATATGGCAAGGCCAAGCTGATTTGAGTGGAAACAACTGGCCCGCGCGATTCAAACAATCTACGTTTTTTTTTTAGCAGGCCTCGTATATATATATAGTTATCTTTTGTGTTAGCTTATGTATATATTACTAAAATATAAAGTACAATATTGATTTTATTGTAATATAAATAAATAAAACAAAATCTTAATTGTAAAATCATAATAATAGTGAAATTGTTATTTTATTAACAGATGCAGGTAATGGAAGATGACCAGAAGACAAGATCTGGAGTATTCTATACGCACCAGAAAGGCCAAGTTCCCCCGCTTGTTACGACGGAATTCATTGTTCAAGATCAGGGCAATACCAGTCCTAGGTTTATGAGGTCTACAATGTACAACGTTCCTTTAAATTCTGATATGATGAAACAGGTAAACATTTATTAAATAGCTCTTTTATATTTGACTTTGTTAATGTTTATATTATGTTAATTAATAGTTCAAAGATAAGCCATTAAAGGATCACTTATTCATTCGTATAACCGCTATAATTGTAAGAAGTGCTAGAAAGTGAAACAGACTATTAAAATTTTTTTATCAATTTAAAATTTACCCTCTCTTATATTGTATAGGAAGAGTTGCCGGTAAAACAATTGGACCCCAAAAATTTAAGTTATGGTAATAACGAAAACAGCACCCGGCGTAGGGTTAAATTAGAGAACTTTAGAACTGAATAATTTGCGAGCGTTTTCAATTTAACAAAATGCTTTTTAAAAATTTATTTCATTATTATTTTTTTAGGCATCTGTGCCTTTTGGTTTGGTGTTGAGTCCTATGGCAGAAGTCGCTGATAAAGAACATCCTCCTCCATTGGTTTCTTTTGGCGAGATCGGTCCAGTCAGATGTATCCGTTGCAAGGCATACATGTGTCCGAACATGCAGTTCGTTGATGGTGGCAGGCGCTTCCACTGTCTTCTCTGCAAAGCGACAACTGATGGTAAGTATCTTTACATTAAATTAGTTTCCTTAAAGCTAAAATAATTCCAAGAAAATAAAACTTCTAATCCAATATTACTAATCAATATTATTAAAGTGTTTATCAGCCACAATCTCTTTATTCTGGTTTATTAATGCAGTTAACTCACCAAACTAGGAACTCATTGTTAAAGCGAATCAAAATCGAATCCCAGTGAAAAACTAATTGATTTTCTCATGGAAACTTCATTATATTGAAATAATTTTGTTACTTAGAATTGCAAACTACTTTTGGACCCCTAGTGAAAAATAACTTGACTACAACGAACCTGAAAAGCATGATACATCAAGTAACCTTCCTCATTCCTCTTCTGATGTTTCTCATTCCAAAGTCAGATGTGTAGGCCACTGTTTGTTTATATTGCAATTTTATCTAGTCCCTTGAACTTAATGAATAATTATTTATTTCCCTCTTATTTATTCTATTAATTGCCTGAATAATGGTTTAACAAGAAAGTTACATTGGCTGCATAAACATTTAGAATGTTTTTTTCTTCTTCCCCTATCTGAACGGAATTCCAGAAATCCTTTTTTCCACGAAAGTCACTCATCTATTCCCCATTTTCATAATGTTTACTAATTAGAAATTCTCAGTTAGGCGTTTTTTTATTTTCTTATTTAGTTAAAAATGTCAAAAAAAAATGAAAGGAGTCATCCCTCGATATTAAATTGCTAATCTTATGTTGTGGAATTGGGAATATTGAAGAAAAAATAGATCACAGAGATGCACGGAACTCCAAAGTCGGCGATATTTACCATTATAAAAAATAGAATTTAATTGATACACATGCGACTAGCGGTTTAACATCATCTACGAAATTTCTGACTCGTGGCCCATAGTTTTAGAGCAAAACCCTCTTTTGAAAAATAGTGATTGAATAAAGAATAGAAGAATTTGCCGTACCTATACTCTTTCCATAAATATTGTATTGTTTTGAATATTTGTTTTTATCTATATTATTAACCTATTCTTTTATTTACTTTTTTTTTTATTCTGATATTTTAATCTTCATTATCTTTAAACTTCATTATAACGAACTGCTGATTTTTTAGTTTGTTGTAGCAAGGGTTTACAGTATTGGTATTATTATCATTAATAACACTAGATTTTTAGTTGACATCCTCATGATGGTATAGAAGGATCAATCTAATTAGGGATTGATTAATTATTTGCCACTTCTATAAATTTGTTTTATTGAAAACTAGTTTCGAATCTCATACATTCATCTTCAGTTCTAAAAACACAAAAAATTCAAAAATAAGCATTTCAAAATGTAGTTTGGTATTATTATACAAATTAAATTAGATGTAATATAAATCAGTATTATAAAACATTTATGAATTATGAATTTAATTAAGACAAGAAATCAAATACATGTTGGTACTCACCATTGGTTAAATGGATTTTTGTGGAGTTAATCCATTTAAATCTTGTGAGTACCAACATATATTTGATTTCTTGTCTTAATTAAATTCATAATTTATAAATGCTTTATAATACTAATTTTTATTCCATTTAATTTAATATGTATAATAATACCAAACTATATTTTGAATTGCTTATTTTTGAATTTTTTGTGCGTTTTTAGAACTGAAGATGAATGTATAACATTTGAAACTAGTTTTCAATAAAACAAATTTATAGAAGTGGCAAATAATTTATCAATCCCTAACTAGATTTTTAGGTGACGTTCGCATGATTTTTATACAAAGTTGCTTATCTTTTCTTTTTTTTCTTAAAACATATCAAAAAAGGCAGATGTATTACAATGAAAGAAAGTGAATTTAATATATATTCAAATCAATATCTATATAATATTTAACATAATTTTCAAATATTTATTTATATTTTACTTTATTATCCACATCATCCCCAGCCTTTTGGTTATATTATATTATCTTATTATTATACTGTTATATTTGCCTTATTCCTCGTCTTCCGCCCTCGGTAGTGGCCGTAGAAGCCACACATAAAGCACTATTTGTTTTGATTTACCTCGTTTTTTTTTTTTGGTGAGTTAATCATTGTAATTTCTTATTTGTTCTGGTACATATATTTTTTTTTTTATGAGGCTATAATAGTGTTTTATTCCTCTTACTCCATTTTATTTTATGTTATTTTACAGAGAGAAAAGCAGAAATTTTATTTTTTAAATTTGAAACAATTTTTTTCTTTCTTCTTTTTTGTGTTTTTTTATTTTAGAACCTGGACTTTTCTGATGATAGATTTTTGTTGGCATGTTCAGGTAAGGAAGGGTCGGGGTGATTTCCGGCCAGAAGGAAGGAATTGTTGCTGAGGGTAGGTCGTTTTGCGTAACCAAACTCTAATGCACGGCAGTTGACATGAACGTTCATGTCATAATAGAATCTTTCTTTGTTTTGTTTTTTTTAATTTAATGTTAAATTGTTATAAATATTATTTTTATTTCAGTACCAGCTGAATATTTCCAACATTTAGACCATACTGGCCAACGAGTTGATCGTTTTGAAAGAGCTGAACTTGTATTAGGAACCTACGATATAATAGCTACCCGAGAGTATTGTAAAGTGAGTTTACTAGTTTGTGTATATATATATATATATATTATTTATTTTATTTTTTTAATGTATCAATTAAACTTATTTTTCTTCTAGGACAACCAATATCCCAATCCCCCTGCTCTTATATTCGTAATTGATGTGTCATACAATAACGTTAAATCTGGACTTGTCTCACTATTATGTCGTCAAATGAAAAATATTCTTTGTAATCTTCCTAAAGAAAGGGGTCAGGAGAAGTCTCCGATGAAAGTAGGATTTATAACTTATAATAGTGCTGTGCACTTCTACAATATTAGAGTGAGTTTTTATTATTATATTTATTCTTTTAAAAATATTATAGCAATTACATTTCTTATTATTTAGACTTGGGGAATAAAACCTTTTGAAAATATTACATAATAGTCTTTTAAAGTTTTTATTATTGGTATAATTTTATGTAACAAAGATAATCAAAGCATGGTAAAAAAAAAAATTAAATTTTTGATATAGATATTGAACTATGTATGTGTGTATATATATATATATATATATATATATATATATATATATATATATATATATACATACATAGTTCAATATCTATATCAAAAATTTAATTTTTTTTTATATATATATATATATATATATATATATATATATATATATATATATATATATATATATATATATATATGTATATATATATAATATTACATTTAATTTAATATGTATAGTAATACCAAAGTGTATTTTGAATTGCTTATTTTTGAATTTTTGTTTGTTTTTAGAACTGAAGATGAATGTATAACATTCGAAACTAGTTTTCAATAATATCAAAATTATAGAAGTGGCAAATAATTTATCAATCCCTAATTGAATAGAGAAATCTCGTTTTTTCAATTGCACTGTTATTACACATTAAGATATTTATATATTTATGAATTCCTTGTTATAATTAACAACTTTCTTCTCATTTCCTTAGCCTAATCTTGGACAACCCCAGATGTTAGTTGTCGGTGACACACAAGAAATGTTCATGCCCCTCTTGGATGGTTTTCTGGTTGATCCCGAAGAATCTGAAGGGTTAATAGATGCACTGATGACAAATATACCAATGATGTTCGCTGACACTAGGGAGACCGAAACAATTTTGGCTCCTGCCATCCAAGCCGGTCTCGAAGCTCTCAAAGTAATCCTTAATACAATTTATTCCTTAAGTTTTTTTTTTGTTGTTATTTATATTTAAATTGTTCAATAAATTTTTTAATTGTTTTATAAAGGCATCTGGTTGTGCTGGTAAACTACTCGTGTTCCATTCATCTCTTCCTATCGCAGAAGCTCCTGGAAAATTGAAAAATAGGGACGATAGGTCATTATTGGGAACAGACAAGGAGAAGACAATATTATGTAAGATATTTTACTTTTGAAATGTAACAAATATTGAGACAGAATAACTTGTTGAATACGTCATAACTTAAAATGTTTATTATCGATTATTTTTACTCTTTTTTTTTTCTATCAAAGCACTTTAGGAAATTTAATAATTATTAACAACAATTAGCAATTGTGACATTCCATTCATTTTTATTCTTCTTATATTACATATTCTTTCCACTTATTCACAACTATATTCACGTTTCTGGGTTATTTCCCTATTCTTGGGTTATCTTCAGTATTATTTTCTAAAAAAATTAACTATATAATAAAATAAAAACCATATTACATTAACATATCAACTTTAACTATCACATTTTATATATATATATATATATATATATATATATATATATATATATTATTTATTTTTTTTTTTTTTTAATGTATCAATTAAACTTATTTTTCTTAATATTAATTAAGGGAGGTCGGGGTGGCCGAGCGGGTTAACGCACCTACTCACAAACCCAAAGGTTGTGAGTTCGAATCCCGGTACCGACATGAATTTAATTTAATTAAATTAAATAATTCAAGCAATTTATCTCCTCCCCTGGGTATGTGAGACCCGTCAGCCTACTTGGAGGCAACTCACAAAGGTCGGGCGTAGGAGTGATGACCCTACTCCATGTATCTAAATTGAGAATCGCGGTGTGGTCTTCCATGTATGAATACCACATCGCGCGGCCAAGGATCTCCATGGTCTACAGTGCCAACCGAAAAAATAAAATATATATATATATATATATATATATATAACAACATACAACCATATCTATGCATATTTATTGCCCATAGGTACTACTCATTACATTAATAATTATTTTACCTTTTAGTAAGCATAATATTGTATACTGTATTTGTCCAAAATGTTATATAAGGATTAATTAGCTCATACTTGTTTAATTAATTGTGAAACGATCTTGTTAAACTACTCATGATAAGCTCACTGTTATATTCAACTTATCTACCAAGTGGAAAATACATGTAATATGAGAATAATAAAAATTAATTGATCATAATTGCTAATTGTTGTTACATAGAATATTTTAACAATCGCAACGCATATTTTATTTGTAGGAATGGCATCTTAACTATTCGAAAACTGTTACGATAGAATACTTGAGGTATTCTAGTCATTATGTAAAAAAAAAAAAAAAATTAGTCATTAGGTTTCATATTCTAAGTTGGGAAATTCAGGGATTTTCCCTGGTCGAAAATAAGTCTGACATAAGGCATAAGGCGTTCACTGTAAATTTTACTGAAGTCAGAAAAGTCATCTTTAGCTATAAACTTTAATATCTTGTTTCAATTTTCATGCAATGTGGGATAGCTAATTTTGGTAGTTAAAAAAAGGAAAGAAAGGATTTGTAAGTTTTGCCCAAGAGATATCGATACGTATCTACTGCTTAGCTATCTACGGCTTAGCTATCTACTGCTTAGCTCTTTCAGTGAGGCAATGGAAGAGGTCATCTTCGTGCCTACTGGCTTTTTTTTTTTTTTTTTTTTTTTGTCATATTTCGTTTTTATTCATAATAACATTCATAAATGGTGCATTGATTTTGGTTTATTTTCAATAATGAACATTTTTAATCCACCAAGAAAAAACATATTTAACCCTCCTAAAAATTTGAGGTTTTACGTTTCAGCTACCAATTACCTCTTTTCAATATTTTACTGTATTTTCTTAAGAGAATAGTACAGTCGAACCTTTATGTATCGGAAATCTCTATACATCGAACTTTTTTCAGGAACCTTGAATTTTTATTAGAAAAAAATATTCTATATATCGAATGAAATTTCTATATATTATATCGAGCAAAAAATTTTAGTTGTCATCAAAATAGCTCATAGTTTACGTACATAAGAATGGGTAATAATTAAATAAAAAATTCCACTGGTTTGCAAAGCAATAGAAGATCTTGTTTCAAAAGACGCACAAGAGCACCTAAATTCTTTTAATCGTTTTCCTAAATCAGAAAGTGAAATTTTCATATTAAATTCAATTTGACTTTGCCTTTCTTGTTGTGAGCATTGCTTCTAAACATTATTTCGGTGATAAGTTATACTCAAAAATACATTAGAAGCTATTTTGTGCGAAAACAAAAATAAATTAATTTTTATGTATGTTTGTATATTTTTATTACATGTCCTTATTAAATTATAAACATACTACTTTATAATTTAATAAACTATATATTATATAGTTATAATTATAGTATATTATTATAATTTAATAAACTCGAGTATACTAACCCGAGCGAGAACTCTCGCATTTGATATCTAAATGTATTCGAAGAATAAGCGATATTAGGGAAACATATTTATTCGTATAAACAATATAATATTATCAAGAAAGTTTATTTAACACACACATCTGGTGAAGCTTTTTAATAGATTATAATGATTATGTTCAAGTAATAGTTAATACTTACTAAGTAATTAACTTGCCCTACTGGAAAGTACCCCCTCAGTTTAACATTTAAGCAATAAGACTCTACTCTGCCACTTTCTGTTTGTAATATTCTATCATTCATGGAAACATAAAAACAATATTTTATTTACAAAATGTTTTCACAGTAATTAATAAGTTTTTGTTAACAGTATCAACTGGCTTTTACAGGTATAAAGTTGCCATGACAACGGCACGTACACAAGATCATACAGGGCCCGTGCAAACCTATATCATGTGTTATCTCAAAAACTGCAGGTTTTTGGACTTTAAAACGCTGGACCAATACGTTCTGTAGGAACGTATATGATCTTGATGCCCGTGTCAAAATCTTTAAAACCCAACTTATCCCGTCTCAATCCGCTGACTCTCAGTCGTCAAAGCTTTGAAACCTCCCATTTTTTTCATCACTTTTATTTAAGCCCCAGTAAAAATTTAACAATTAAATTAGGATTCGTCACTTCTCTGTGAAATTCCGTTTGTTTTGATACCTCACTCATCAAAATCCATCGCTCCAGAGAGCCAGAAAAGGGATCTATACTACCGTAATAATATATAGTAGTGAGGTACATTTGTAAAAAAATCTGCAATCATAAATGTAATTTGTACAATTTTTCAAATACGTGTTATTGATCGTTCAGTTTTGTTTTTCTATAACCCCAAAAATTTGCCTTTGTTACATCACTAACCCCAAAAAATTGCCTTTGATACTTCTTAAGTCTGAGGAATAGCTGTAATTGTCTGAAAAGGATGAAAAATTGCAGTCTTTCTATATATTGAAATTTCCATATATCGAATTTTTTTTCAAGGAACCTTCATGTTCGATATATATAAATAAGCGATTCAATACAGAATGTCTTCATGAAATTTATTTCCTTTTAAACTCTGAGGTTTTGTGAAAAGGGAATTAAAAACAATAATAAAAAAAAAAAATGTTTATCAGAAGAATAAAACTAAGGAGGAAGATATTGTGTTCAGTAAATGTTTAATTCATGTCGCCCTCAATTTTGTGTTAATTAACTTTTGCTTAACATTACAGTCCTGCAAAGCACTGATTATCTACGGTATATTGTAAATTAATCTTACTGTTACTTCTGTCACTGATATCTAAATCTTACTGTTACTTCTGTCACTGATATCTAAATCTTACTGTTACTTCTGTCACTGATATCTAAATCTTACTGTTACTTCTGTCACTGACATCTAAATGTTACTGTTACTTCTGTCACTGACATCTAAATCTTACTGTTACTTCTGTCACTGACATCTAAATCTTACTGTTACTTCTGTCACTGATATCTAAATCTTACTGTTACTTCTGTCACTGATATCTAAAAAGCATTTTTCATGAGGTTTATGCTGGTTTCAGTGCCGCAGAATACCGCTTACAACACCTTGGGGCAGGACTGTGTTGGTTCTGGAGTGAGCGTAGATTTATTCATCACTAACAATTCCTTTATTGACCTAGCCACTATCGGTCAAGTATCAAGGCTCACTGGTGGAGAAATTTACAAATATACATATTTTCAGGTAAATTTTTCATGAAATAATATGGTTTATATATTTGACTTAAATCTAAATGATTCATAAAAATTAAAAAAAAAACCCTATCCTCAGGCTGAATTGGACGGTGAAAGGCTTATAGCGGATGTTGAGAAAAATATCAGGAGGCTGTGCGCTTTTGACGCAATCATGAGAGTTAGGACATCTACAGGTATTAGGCCGACTGATTTCTATGGACACTTCTACATGTCCAACACCACGGATATCGAACTTGCCTCTATAGATCCAGATAAGGTAAAGATTTATCAGAATGTGCGATTGTAATTATCTTGCATTTCCTATAAAATAGTTCAGCGATTCTCAAAGTGGATGCCGCAGCACCTTAGAGTTCAAACAGTTCAGGGAAAAAAATAAATCTAAAATTTTAATGGGAGCCGAACTTGACTCATCAAAGAGCCGCATAAGGCTCTCAGAGCTACATTTGCTCACTGTTGAACTATATCATCATGTCAGTCATCTTCCTGACTCACTAAATAACCATGTCACAATATTTTTCATTCACTAAGTAGTTTTATTCATATTGTAATAATAATATCAACGTCTTTTTTTGAAAAAGGCTTAAGCGCCAAAAAATGGAAATTTACGTTTCAATTTATTATGGGACGTAAACACCACCTCTATGGATTCTAGCTCACGATATATCGGAAAAAAAAAAATTGGAAATGGTCTAAAAATCGACTTTTGATGAAGTAAGCACCTAATACTAACGATTCTTAGTTGTCACTCTGGCCTTGACCAGTGCTGGAAACCTTAAAAATATATCAGTTGACATCCGCATGGTGGTATAGAAGGATCAAGCTAATAAGGGATTGATAAATTATTTGCCACTTCTATAAATTTGTTTTATTGAAAACTAGTTTCGAATGTTATACATTCATCCTCAGTTCTAAAAAAATTCAAAATATAGTTTGGTATTATTATACATATTAAATTAAATGTAATATAAAGTATTATTATAAAGCATTTATGAATTACGAATTGAATTTAATTTAAGAAATCAAATACATGTTGGTACTCACCAAGGTTTAAATGGATTATATCAAACAGAAAAGTTTGTACTGGTTTGTCCTCGCACTGAACTAGCAATGAAAGAAAGGTGGGATGTTTATAGGTAAACGGTTTAAGCGTCGGGTTGTTTCCAGTAATTCAGGCGAGTAATTGTTTTTTCTGTTATAGATGGGAATAAATTGAAGATTGGACTATTGGAGATATTCATTTGGTCATTTAAGCAAAAATCTGGATTGGATTTGAAGGATTTTATTATTTCAAGTGCTATATATTTAATCTGAGGCTGTTTTCAACGTGATGTATTAATTTAACTCCTGACTCTTTGATAAATTTATGTTTTTTTCATTTAAATGAATTGCAAAGTTGGAATTCTCTGTCTTATTATTATATGCACCTGTATGTTCCTTTAATCTCTGATTTAGCGATCTTCCAGTTTTTCCCGTGTATTTGGCTGTACAATCATTATAATTTAGTTCGTATACTCTGCTTTTTTGGAAAGGGTCTATTTTGTCTTTAGGAGAAGAGAAATATGAGGATAAGGTTTTTTCTATTTTAAATGCAGGGTTTAATCCTAATTTTTTTCAATTTATATCCGACTTTGGTGGACATAGGGCCGTAATATGGAATCAAAACATAATGTTTCGGGATGGGCCTATCATCGGGGGTTGTAGAATAGATATCGTTAATTGTCTTTTTTTGTATTTTTTTTTTTTTAAATATGATTGATAGTGGTTTTGTTGTACCCGTTATTTTTTGATATGGAATATATTATTTCAATTTCTTTATTATAGTTCTTTTTATTTAATGGTATGTTCAAAAGACGGTAAATAGCTTTAATAGCATGAACAATTCATAAATTTTTTATAATACTGATTTACATTAATCTAATTTAATATGTATAATAATACCAAACTATATTTTGAATTGCTTATTTTTGAATTTTTTGTGTGTTTTTAGAACTGATGATGAATGTATAACATTTGAAACTAGTTTTCAATAAAACAAATTTATAGAAGTGGCAAATAATTTATCAATCCCTAATTAAAAATATATTATAATAATAAAGGTTTTACCACCTTAATAAACTCCTACTGTATAATATAGAGAATAAAATTAGAAAAAAATATATTGTTGTTGAGAGAAAGATCGTTTCATAAAAATCGTTTCATGTTTTTCCTTTAAAGTTTGCTAAATGGTGTTTACTCCTTTTTCGAAAAAAGACGTTGATATATCTTGTTTACCTTGTGATTTGGGTTCTCACCTGTTTTTATTGAAAATTGTAAGTAATAATCTGAATTAATTACATCAGAATGATTATAATTTGTATTGTCAAGGGTCTGTGGGTTAAATAATAATTATCAAAATCCCATTAAAAAATATGCATTAACGAGATAACACAAAATTTTATTAGTATGCAATAAGTTTGCATGGCTATTCGTTAATAGAACTCATAAGAGTCTAATGTTTCTTCCAACTATTCTCTCTCACATCCAACCCACTTACTTTCTACTACAAACATATTATATTGGGTCTTTGTTCAAACCTTATCGAACCATCCATTACTCGCATGAAAGTTGGTGCATTAGGGTTTCGTGCTTGTACAAACCATATGTAGCCTTAAAGCGCGTTACTTTGCTGTTCAAAGTCAGGGAGACAACTTTTTTTCCTTATTAAAAATGGATATTATCATCGATGAAAGAATTTCCTAGATCTTCTCAGAGGCATTATCAAAACTGAACTAAAATTAACAAAACAATCTATAAAAATAAATGTTTGCAAATAGGAATAGATCAAAGGATGAATTGATCGTGATAACATTAATAATTGTTTTACTACTTATGTTATAATCCCTAATAATAGAAAACTGGACAATGAAGGTTTTAGAAACATCTACAACAGGTGTCAATTCCTAAACGACAGCTACTTTATTAATTGTTGACAAGAAGGTAACAAAGAGGCTACAGGTGGTTGGCCTGTCTTTAGTGGGCTCTGGTGTTGTTACAGACAAGCTAAAATAGGGTAACAATAAGCCCACATAAATATTTATATTTCGAAATCCCAATTCTTTTAAAGTTACTCCATTCATGGCATAATTTTTATTTAGTGTCAATATTTCTTATACATTTTATATTTTTAGGGAATAGCTGTTGAAATTAAACATGATGACAAACTTTCCGAAGAGGAAGGCGTCTACATCCAAGTAGCACTGTTGTACACCTCGCTGTCGGGACAGAGGAGGATCAGAGTTCTCAATCTGGTGCTGAAGGCCAGCTCGCAGATGTCTGAACTCTACAGGACCTGCGAACTTGATGCAGTCATCAACTTCTTTGCCAAACAGAGTCAGTATATTTCATGGTGCACATGCTAAATAGACTTTAAGTAAAAATTCCTTGTAAATAATGAACAGGTTATAAATAACAATAATGAGTAAATATACAGAAAATGTATAAGAATAAAAAAATTAAAATACAGCGCACATACTAATGAATATGATGAAATGCTTACATGGACAAACGTTAAAAAAAAAAGAAGAAAAAAATCAACTTTTCCCTTAAGCAATAATTTGATTTTTATTTGTTTGATTGCAGGTGTATTTAAACTTTTAGACGCATCGTCGAAAGCCATTAAAGAATCGTTAATAAATAAGTCAGCTCAGATTCTGGCATGCTATCGTAAGAATTGTGCTTCGCCTACTTCCGCCGGGCAGCTCATCCTTCCCGAATGCATGAAGTTGTTACCTCTCTATGTCAACTGTCTCTTGAAAAGCGATGCTATCTCTGGAGGTATATTTCCTAAGGGTCAATTTTTTATTTTTACTTTACTTACCTACCTATGAAATATATAGTTAGGAAAAGTATTGCAATCGGGATAATTTAGGATAATTTCACTTAGATAATTTACAAAAGAAATTTCCAGTTATTTATTGATTTTTATTTATTTAGCTTCTACTGCTTTAATGTTATTTACATTGTAATATTATGTGTATTCTAGGCAAAGACATGACAGTGGACGACAAGTGGTTCATGATGGCGGCGGTTCTGACGATGGATGTTCCTTCTTCGCTTATATACTTCTACCCACGGCTCTATTCTCTGTTAGATCTTGAGGACACCCTACCCCCGCCATGCATTAGGTGTTCATCTGAAAAAATGACTGATTGCGGAGTATATTTGTTAGGTATGTTGTATATTTTTTACCTAACTTTCTCAAACATATGTTCAAAAATTGTCGAGCTCATCTTCTTGTGGAAAAAAAAAATGGATCTTAATTTGTTAACAATCATGATGAATTTCAATGAAGTTAAAGTTTCCTAACTGTTTGTTATGACTAGGGACCGGATTTATATGTATTTACATATTTTTTTCTATGTCTTAAACACTCTTCTTCGACATTTTATTTTATATTTCAAATAATTTAACATTTTTGTCCATATTTAGTCAACAAAAAACATTTATATTGAAAAAAAAATTATGTAAAAATAGAAGAAAAGTATTTTAACACATAAACAAGAAATTAGTGATAAGAAATTCTGCTTGAATTTTCATGTGGGGAAAACATTGGTAATTATGCTTAAAAAACAGCCCAGAAAAAATGAAAACTGATGAATTTGTAAAACGTTATAAGATATATATTAGGATTTTACAAATTCATCACTGTTTTAATTTTTTCTCATTATGTCTTTTTAATTATTTACTCTGTCAATTTTAATATCATTCACTGTATGTATCATTATTTTATTTTTTATTTTTCTATTTTGTTTATTTAGCTCTAATGAAAACCTGCAAAGTAGGTCGAAATGTTTGTTTCTAATAAATAGTTTTTGCTATTTGTGATCCATTCTTTTTGACCGCCTCCCGAACCATCTTATTCCTTCATTTAAGTTTTATAATTTTACCTAAAATTTTCTAATTTTTTGTTATATAGTTTTAATCATTATTATTAATTAGTTAAGTCAATGTCAAATTATTATATTTTAAATTTCTATTAGCTTGTTTAAATGATCTTATCTTGCAAGGATAAACAGACATTGGTAGTTGCTTTATCAAATGTCCACCTGTCCCTTGCGATAGTATAATAGTCTTTATCAGATTTCTGTTATTATTTCATTGATACAGAGGTGTGAATAAGGCTGACATCATTATTAATTTTATAAACTTTTTCTTTTCGACAGGTTATCTTATTTTAATTGGTTATTTTTTTGGGGGGAGGGAGGGGGGAATTCTAGCCCACTGTACTTCAATATCATTTTGGACGGGCCGACCATTTTCAAGAGTCTTCTTTCCTGTGAACTTAAATAAATTCAAATACTACATATACATACTATTATACAAAATATATTTTCCTTAAATAACTTGTTTTAGGGATTAACAAATTATTTGCCACTTCTATAAATTTGTTTTTTTGAAAGTTAGTTTCGAATATAATACATTCATCCTCAGTTCTAAAAACACAAAAAAATTCAAAAATAAGCAATTCAAAATATATTTTGGTATTATTATACATATTAAATTACATTAATATAAATTAGTATTATAAAACATATATGAATTATGAATTTAATTAAGACAAGAAATCAAATACATGTTGGCACTCACCAAGGTTTAAATGGATTATATCAAACAGAAAAGTTTGTACTGGTTTCTTCTCGCATTGAATTAACAATGAAAGAAAGGTAGGTGGGATGTTTATAGGTAAACGGTTTAAGGGTCAGGGTTTATCCAGTAAAGCCGGTGAGTAATTGGTTTTTCTGTTGTAGATGTGAATAAATTTAAGATTGGACTATTGGAGATATTTATTTGGTCATTTAAGCAAAAATCTGGATTAGATTTGAAGGATTTTATTATTTCAAGTGCTTCATATATATTTAATTTGAGGCTGTTTTCAACGTGATGTATTAATTTAACTCCTGAGTCTTTGATGAATTTATGATTTTTTTTATTTAAATGAATTGCAAAGTTGGAATTCTCTATAATTTGCCGTGAATAAATTTGCCACCGAAGTCCGCGAGTTAATAAAAAACAGGATATTGATACCGGATAATAAAATATACGCTCTCATTGAGATGAATCCGCTACCTCCCCGACTTTATGGCCTACCAAAAATACACAAACCGGAAATCTCCATAAGACCTGTCGTTACTTACATCAATCGTCCGATCTATAAACTTGCCCATTACTTGAACGATTTATTCAAAACCAGAATCTCATTTTCTCCAAAACACACGGTAAAAAAACTCTATAGCGTTAGTCAACAAAATTAAGAACATAGTAATTCCGGATAACATGAAAAAACCAATTACTCACCGGCACTACTGGAAAAACCCTGACCCTTAAACCGTTTACCTATAAACATCCTACCTACCTTTTGTTCATTGTTAGTTCAATGCGAGAAGAAAGCAGTACAAACTTTTCTATTTGATATAATCCATTTAAACCTTGGTGAGTACCAACATGTATTTGATTTCTTGTCTTAATTAAATTCATAATTCATAAATGTTTTATAATACTGATTTATATTACATCTAATCTAATATAATAATACCAAACTATATTATGAATTGCTTATTTTTGAATTTTTTGTGCCTTTTTAGAACTGAAGGTGAATGTATAACATTCGAAACTAGTTTTCAATAAGACAAATTTATAGAAGTGGCAAATAATTTATCAATCCCTAATTAGATTGATCCTTCTATATCGTCATGCGGGCGTCAACTGATAACTTATTTTACCTTTAACTTTTATATATAATCATTTTTATTTATCTCATCAATTCATAATACCATCTACTTTTATCAATAAACTTACATATTTTATTACTTTTTTGAGAATTTGTCAGTATTTGCTATTAAACTTTTAATTTATATTGATTATAATCACCTTTTTTTTTCCATTCAGCCTGTTTATTTAATTATTAATTTTATCCATGTTGTTATTTTAATATTTCTGTGTCTTAATAAAAAAAAAAAAAATCAAGTTTTCAAAGGATTTGAATTATCAACAACCTTCTTTATATCGCTTGAGATGATTTTTAACTTAACTTTAATTATTAAATAGATGGTAACAGCATGGTGTTGTTTAATTAATCTTCTGTGACCAGACTAGATGTAAACAATTCAGTAGTGTTAGAATAACTTATTTCATTAGATTTAAAATATATCATGCTTTTTTTTTTTACATAAATATAATCTGATAATCATTTTGATACATTTCTTTTTTTTTTTTCTTTTTTTCAGTGAACGGTATTTATATGTTTCTCTGGCTGGGTCTTGCTGCTCCTTCAGATTGGGTGATGTCGGTATTTGGAGTACCCAGTGCGGCCCAAGTCGACACTGATAGGCATAGATTACCAGTCTTAGAAAACCCGATATCAGAAAGAGTGAGGGATGCAATCTCATCGGTCGCTGACAGCAATCATAGGACAATGAGGGTAAATTAAATTTAATGCTTCTTTAATTTTTTTTATTTTTTTTATTTCAATCTACAAACCTTGAGCAGGGATTTCCAGACTTTGTGTCACTGCTACCTGATCTTATGATATTAATAAATTTTATTAAATTACAAGATTATAGTTGTTCAAATTAGAGAATGTTTGGTTGACCGTAGATATAAATTAATGAAGAAGTTGGTAGTGAGGGGAGGGGGGGGTGCAGTCAAATACAGAGACACTAATAAGTGAGACTTATTTATTTTGTACCAACGTTTCGGTCTAAATTTTAGGCCATCATCAGCGCTTAAAAGAAAATACAAAATAACAACATTGAAAACGACAGAGGCAGTACCAGTAACAGTAAAAAATGATAAAAAACAGAAATGACTAGCAAGATAAAAATATATGCAGTATAAAAAGAAAAAGATGTCAATATAATTGTAAAAAATGAAAAATTAAAACAGTGAAGGAAGGAAGGGCTATGAATTAGGAGTACATAATAAAATATATGAACACTAATAATTTAATTTACCGTCAGTTTATTATATCCTGTATAATGTACTTTATTGTTTTTGGAAAACGAATATAATCTTATTATGTACTCGTAATTCATAACCTTTCCTTCACATCTTTCACTTTATTTTAATTTTTCATTTTTTACAATTATATTGACATCATTTTCTTTTTTCTAGGCCGAAACATTGGTACGAAATAAATAAGTCTTACTTATTAGTTTCTTTGTCTTTGACCGCACCCCCTCCTCTCCCCCTCCCCCTCCTGACCAACTTCTTCCATAATTTATAATAGTTCAAGGTTTTTAAAAGAAGTTACTGGGCGCTGATTGGACTGGTGGGTTCTGAAGAACTTCCGTTTTTAAGCCTTGTTGGTTTTTTCATAGGCAATCTCAAAATGTATTTTGAAGCAGTGTTGGTCCATGTTTGTACTTCAAAATTAAAGTTTTCCAATTACTACTTTAGAATTAATTTTATTTATTTAACTCCTGAAATGGGCATTTCATTCAGTTTTGGGTGGTATTTTAAAATAGGTACAAGGTATCTTGTATTTTAGAGAGAAAAATACAAAATTTAAAAAGTATTTTGTATTTTTAAACAACGAAATATTAATTTGTATTTCACAACTTGTAATTGAAATACTATAAACTAACTAATTAACATCTGCATTTAAATTAATTATATTAATATAATATTAATTAATCACTATAGTATGTTATATTGAGAAGTATATTTATTTAAAAATTAGGATTTTTTTCCTTTCTTTTTATATTTTATAGTTACATAAAATAATCAGAATAAATTCTGGTAAAGAAATGTAAACACAAGTGATACAACATAAAATAAAATTTGAACATTTACTTTTTGACTAATCTTCTTTTTCTTCCTTTAGACAAATTTTATTTTTATCAAACATTATTACAGATATTAAATAATCTACAAGCTAGCTGATCAAATAAATAAATAAATTTCTGATAAAGTTATAGCGATATTACCTACAATATGTTATGAGATTTTTCACTTTTACAATTAGCTGTTCCCTCTAAAACTTATATACTTTTTACAATTTCTGCTATCCCTCTGTTTTATGTTCTAATCTCAAATTACAACTTCAAAAAAAAAAAAAAAAATGTTCTGATTTGATTTGTAAAACGTTGAATTTGATCTGAAAAAGTCAAAATTTGAGTGAAAAGTCTGCATCATTCACCAAACAATTCAATATTTTTTATATTTTATCATTCCGTATTTTCAAGATTTTTTTATTGAAAATACTTTTGTAGCAAAATACTTAATAGTATTTTGTATTTGAAATAGTTTTCCTCTATAATGATTGATATTATTTTGAAATTTAAATAATTTTTCTTAAGGAATGTTGTATTTGAAATATTTATTTAAAAAGTAGTTGGGATTTAAGCTACTAGTGTTATGATTTCATGTGCAACTGTTTGGTATTACCCGTAACGCATATTTATATAAACACACAAAAAGTTTTATAGTTTTAATTTATTCTACTTGAAATATGCTATATAATTATTTTATAATATATTTTTTTGTAGCTAACGATAGTGAGACAAAGGGACAAATTGGAAATGGTGATGAAGCACTTCCTCGTGGAAGACAGAGGTTTGGATGGCTCTTCATCGTATGTAGATTTTCTCTGTCATCTTCACAAAGAAATTCGTAATATGCTCAGTTAGCGACCTACACGGAAAATCATTACGCAGATTTCGACTGCCAATTATTGGCTTGACATTTCCTATCGAACCTGTAAAATTTATCTTTATTCTTCAATGTATGAAATTTCGATTTGATATTTTTATAGCTGATGAAATTGTTGTAATTGTTTATTATTATGTAACAGTTTCTCATATATAACGGGTAAGCATAAAACTATTTGTTTGATGATGTACATTGTAACGGGATTGTATCATAAATAATGTATTGCTTTTTTTTTTGTCTATTTCCTTTTAAAAAAAAAAAAAAGTGGGATGTCAGTGCTATGATTATTTTTTTTTTTTTGTAATTTAGTTATCAAAGTTTGTTAATATCACAGGTTCTTTCTTTGTTTTTGTTTGGTTTGATTTTACAGAGGGGAGGAAATTTATAAACTGTGTATATATATATATCTATGTGAATTGGACTTTAAAAAAATGAAAAATGAAAAAAAAATTTAGCAAAAGTTATTAATAGTGCATCTGAGTACTTACTATCTAAAGATAAAAGTGGTATCACACTTATACTTCCAACTCGTCAAATTAAATTTGCCACCAGTGCACTTTTATATCTTATTTCCTTTTTTTTTTTGTTTTATTTTTTTTAATATATACGTTAAAGTCTCCTGCATTATATTATAAAAGAACCAACTGCATGTAGTATATATTTAACGAGAATTATATCGAGCAGTTGCTTATTTAGATAATTTATGTAATCAAATATTTTTATTATATGTTGCCAGTAAATATTATTTTAATTTAATATAATTTTTAACACTAATAATTGTTATATCATATATAAATATATATGTTCCCCCATGATAGACACATGTACCTAAGTTTCCCTTATGCATATACATTGATACATTGCTTTATGTTGTATTTATGTTGTGCGCTCGTTAAGATCTTGTCTACCCCAGTGAGGTTATACGGTGTATGGTGTGGCATGTGTATGTATTTATATATAAACAATTGTTATAACTACGATATGTTATTTTTGTTTGGTAATGTGTTATTATATATAAATTATAGAAAATAAATTTGTAGATAATGTTGATGATTATTTTCTGTAAATAAAAATTTTATTCCATTTTATATTTCTTTTATTATAATGAGCTCACTGGTTGATTTTTTTTTTTTAAAAAAAGATTGTGAATATAAGCTTTTAATATTTAATTATAAAAATTGATCATTTAAAATGAAAATAAAAGAAAAGTATTGATCGAGGTTCATTCAAGATGATTGATAAAACAACCAAATTAAAGTTTGCTAATTTAATTAAAATTCTTTTGTTCGAGAGTTGTGGCCATTTTTTTTATTAATTGATTGTAGTGTCTGTTCAACTTATAATGAAATCGTTCGTAGTACGTTATTATGTGTTGCAGTTTGTGATGATGCCTGCATAGAATTTGCATGTCTTGCAATGATAGCCCTGCAGGTACCGGTAAGGGTGTGGGTACTTTTAGGAATGCCCTATGTGTATGTTATATATAGAAGTAGGGCAGGATTGATCCCTGAAGTACACCTGGCTAATATTAGTCGAATTAAAGACAGTCCTCAGCCGTGTCCAAATGAGAATATGCTCAGTACTTTACTTGTAGGCCATAATTGATTTCCATCAAAAATTATATTAAAGTACTATTCAAACCTTCTCAAATTTAGCATTTATATTTTATATATTGATTTAAATAATATAATAAATTTTGGTTAACATTGGTAGACAGGAAGTGGTACTTTACTTGAAGCTCATATTAGACTTTCATCAAAAATTATATTAAAATATAATGTAAAACATCTCAAATTTGGTAAATAGTACTTTTATATAGATATGAATGTATTTACTAGATTTTTGTTAAAATTGGTGAGCCGAAAAGGGTACTTTACTTAAAAAGTCATAATAAGCTTACATAAAAAATCATATGAAAATTAAATACAGAGATCATATGATTCAGTGATAAAGGTTACAAACACGATTTGTTTTCAGTGTTAAAATTGAATGAAAATACTTGTTTTTCTCCACATTTGTGAGTTGAACAAGTCTGCAGCAGGATAATAAGATTTAAGCTAACTGGGTTCTTCCGCTTAAAATGTCTTCAATTTCCAATACTTTATCTAGTGACATTGACAGTTCTAATGTTGTCACGGAACACGAAGAAATCTTTTGTAAACTTGTTACCTACTGAAAGAAAACATTTAATAACGGAATGAGACCTCCAAAAACAAGAGTGTGTCAATAGATGGATGTCGCGACGCAGAGTGTTGTTTTTACTGCCATCTTCGGAAACTAGTAACCAAATTGAGGATCACTTTTTGAGCCACCGATTTATAGTTTAATAGGCGTACAAGGAAGTCATGTGTTGCCCACCTCCCCGGCACTAGAATTTTTGCTGGGAGACAAGCTTAATTTTTCCACTTCTTCTTTTATTCTCCCATCCAAATAAAAGACAAAAGTTTTATAACGGTACTTAAGGTAATATATTTCGAAATAAATATCATCTCATTACGTTAACTCATTTTTTTACCGAATTAAGATCGAATTTATCAAAAAGGAGAAAGAAATATTATTTATATAATCTAATAATAAACTTTTACTCAAAATTTAACGCCCTCTAAATTCTGCCACCAAGCGTCCCCTTTGCCCCCCTAGTTCCGACCCTGGGGAGAGGGGGGGGGCAACCTAGTTGTCCTAGCTACGCCACTGGTCCCTGGGAAGATCTTCAATGAACATAACTGCTGAAACAGTTAAGAATTATCATAAATGCACCGTGATATGTAAGCAATGTCCATAGTAATATTCCATACAGTTTACAATACACTAGCAATAATCGAATAAGATTTAAATGGATAAATTATAAACTTATTCCAGACAATTCTAGAAGAAAGGTGAAAAGAAGCTGGATGAGAGATCTTTAACTTCCTCTTCTAATTGATACTAAGTTCTGGTAGAATTACTGTTTTTCTCCCTCCTTTATTGTTATTACTATTTTTTCTGTATCAGAAAATTCACTTATTGTATAGTTTCAAAGGTGTGAATCTATTGTACTATCATATTATAATATAATATAAATCTATTATAATATTATATTAATTATTGTTCTGAAAAAAAAATAGGCTATTATTCCTTTATTATAAAGTTTTGTAATTAGGTTTTGAGATTGGCAATAAAATTAAAGTCTTTCCCTTCCCATGCTAACCTGAACTACCACCAACTGAATTCTTCTCTTTTAGGACCTTGAGGCGTTTCATAATAAAAAATTTCTTAATGATGATGCTATCGAAAATTCCTTTCATCTAAAAATATCTTCTTTTTTTTTTTTTTAACACGTTGATTGCGTTAGTGAAAAAGGGGTTTTATGTTACCAAAACCGCAAAGGAGTAAAATTCCTGAAAAAAAAAAATTCGTAGCACATAATATAAAAATAAACACATCGGTCCCTGGGGTCGATGCCGCAGTCAACGTGTTAAAATGGGTCAGAAATATTATTTTATTTTTCTCTACTATATATAGAATATAACAGATTAGAGTACTATTGCCACAAATATGGGCGGGCGTACCTCTTACTTGTCATGGTCTTGCCCTCATCGGGGTGTTTGATTTTTTTTGGGGGGCGGGGAAAGGAGTGGTGGTGAGATAACGGGGACAGCATCTCAAATTTGATTATTTTTTTTTAATTTTTGGTACTTAAAAAGCCTTTTAACCCCATATTTAATTTTAACATACAAATATTTTAGAATTTCGTCTATAAGTAAATTTTTTATATCACTTAAAAAGAATTAAATAAACATATATATTAAAAAAAAAAAGTGGAAGAAAAGAAACTTAAAACCAAAGGGGGTAAGGAGGGCTTTATGATGGTTTAATGTTTAGGCCGAAACGTCGGCACACATTAAAAGAAGTTTTGAACTTACTGTTTTCTGTTCTGATTGCACTCCCCCTCCCCCCCCCCAACCAACTTCTTGATGACCAGTTGACATCCGCATGATGGTATAGAAGGTTCAATCTAATTAGGGATTAATAAATTATTTGCTACTTCTATAAATTTGTTTTATTGAAAACTAGTTTCGAATGTTATAAATTCATCCTCAGTTCTAAAAACACACAAAAAATCTCAAAATTTTGAATTGCTTATTTTTGAATTTTTTGTGTGTTTTTAGAACTGAGGATGAATGAAATAACATTCGAAACTAGTTTTCAATAAAACAAATTTATAGAAGTGGCAAATAATTTATCAATCCCTAACTTCTTGATGTATTTATTTAATAAAAGGTGAAGTGAATAAAACTGAGCACGTACTCATTCCTAAAAAAAACTGAGCAGGTGCTCTGGTTCTATTGGGAATAAATACAAGTTACACAATGAAATGCTTAAATGCTCTATTATTATTTATTTAAAACCGACTTCCGTACGAAACTAATTTTGTTTATTATTATTTAACAATTCTTTTAATTTTTATTTTACTAAGCGTATGGAGCACGTGCTCCACAAATATGGATTGATTATTGATTCTGAGTACCAGCTCACATAGCATGCATTCTCACGTTTTATTTAAAAAGTTGAGCAGGTACTCCGAATCAATAATCAGTCCATATTTTTGGAACACCAGCTGCATAAATTTAGTAAAATAATAATTAAAAGAACTGTAAAATAAAAATAAAGAAAATTAGTTTTGAACGAAAGCCAGTTATAAATAAATAATAATAGAATATTTAAGTATTTCATTGTGTAACTTCTATTTATTGACATCGAACCAGAGCATTTGCTCAGTTTTTTTGAGAAATTAGTACGTTCTCAGTTTTATTCAGTTCATCTAGAATGAAATTCACCCTTGCAGAATAAGCGCATCTTGTGAATTCGACGTATTTTTCCTCTTTCTCTTGAATTTCTCGAATATTCATTTAATTAAAATAAAATTATTATTAATTAATTAATTAATTAATTAATCGACCAAAAATTAATGATCTATGATATCTCTGTGCCACTTACGTTTAAGAATTCCAAGTGATAGGACTGAAGTACAAAATAAACCGAAATAGTGGATTGAAATGATTGGGGAATGAGAAGTGGAAATTGTACTGGATGTTTATGATGAAAAAAACATATATAATATTGAGAAAAAAAAATGTATAAGAAGCATAAAAACTCGAAATTTTTAATATTTTACGCATAAAAAAAATTAAAATATAATGATATGTTAATAATTTATTTTAATTTATAATTCTTTGGCTTTTGAAAATCAAAATAAATATATTGTTTTTAAACAAAAATTTAATTTTTAAAACTATTTTAGTTTTAATAATATATGTTTCTTATCTTCTTTCATTTCTTATGCTTGAAAATTGAATTGAAGATGCTGACCATCCAAGAAAAAGTTTTATTACTAATATCGATAGAAGATTCGCTTATATATATATTATAATATAATAATATTGTAGACTTGGGTTTATGATATTACTAAATTAATTATATCATATAGCTCTAGTAATAGTTCTCTGTAATCGAAATTAATGTTTCTAAACAACCCCACTCCCGGGCCTCCGAACCGGGTCATGGCTCGATATTTCTGTTAGTGACTTCATACACCCACCAGCTCGGTCATTGGGTCTTAGTCCGTATATTCAACAACACAGGTACGATGTTTACTAACAAATTAACTAATTTAATATTTACAAATCCTACTTATAATTAATTAATAACATCAAACTTGTGTATACAAGAAATTATTTTTTTGTTTTGGTTTTTTTTAATATTTAGGATTGAGTATGTCGGATCAATTTGAATACGCATTAAACAAAAAAACAGCTGATTAAAATTTTTTTATTTAATATGAACAGCCTAAAATATTTGCTAGTTTCAGTTATATCATTTTAAGAGGTTTTCATTTTGAAGGAATGTATAAAACCAATTAATCCTGATAAAAATACGCAAAGCATTTAGTAAATTTTTTTATATCACGCATTATTTTCTTTAAAATTTTTTTATTATTTCAATATTCTTGTTTTTCTAATTAAAAAAAAAATGCTTCAAACATGAATTAACAACCTTTTTGCTGCCATAGATAAGTATCCAATTTATTTAAAGGTTAAAAATAATAAATGGCAATTTAAGTTAATCATACTTTAGATTTATTAAAATAATCTTTTGCTCTGGTGTTTAAATTTCAGAAAATCTTTTAGAATAGTGCTTAATTGGCTATTCTATAATTAATATTGTTGACAGTTATTTAAAGGATCTGAAAAACTAAAATATAATTAAAAATTAACGAGTTCAGAAGAAAAAATGATTTATATACATGATCATGTATAAGTCGGTCGATGCTTTATGTTTACTGCATTTTATTATTAGTTAACTACGCAATATTGCATTCAAATTGTTTTGTTTTTTTATTAATCTGAAGTCTTTTTAAACAAATCAAATAGCAAGATTTTCAGCATAATATAATTATTTCATTTTAATTTATAGAAATGATAAATATTATCACTTTGTATATTTCTAGTAACTTGACTTCAGTAGTATACCACCTTCTCAAAGATAAAACACGTCCTGCCACTTATTTTGAAATATGGAAAATTATCTTATTTCTTGTGTTGGTTTAATATATGTTAGTAATTTTTCTAAAAATGAAAATATTAATTTAAATATCCCAATATAAAAACATCGAGTTTTAAAAGTTATAATCATTATGTATTAACAAACACAATAATTTTCTGTTTCAATCCTTTTTGTTTATAATTAATAAAATATAATACGATCAAAGCAATATTTTTTTTTCCATTTTTTAAATCAAGTGTTTAATAATTTCATCAAATTTTAATTGTAATTATTTTGCAGCTAATATCGTGCAGTACCAATAAGCTGAAGGTATTCGTATTAACATTAAAATTAAATGTTAAATTTTCTTTCCCTTCTCTTAAATTAAGTATCTAATTATTTGAAAGTACTTAATTTTATATTTGACTTTGTTAATATCATTTCTATCAGTCATTTAATAGGTAATTGTTTATTTTACTAGTCTGCCACGTTTATGATGTAAATAATATGCGGAAAAATATTCATCGCAATAATTTTTTTTAAATATGGAAATAATAAATTAAAAAACTCTGATTAATACATACATTCGAGAAAATAATTTTAAAACATCATGTAATTTAATTAGTGGTTCCGAATTCACACGAATTTAGTATGAAATGATACCGTTACTGACCGAAGAGAAACAATTGCAATACCGGTGTTGTGATTGTAAGCACATAATTATTTTATCCTAGATGATTCACGTAGTTAAATGCTGGATTTAATTATTTTATATTTATTTAGTCATTTGATCCATTATTAGAAATGGTAGTTTAGAGACAAAACATAAAATTTCTTAATAAAAACCAAATTTATGAGTGCGAATTTGGATTCTAAGATATAGGAAACATATACACATGTGATAAATTCTGGAATCAAATGTAAAATGAAGATTTTTTTTAACAAGTATTGCTGACGTTGGTCCAACATATCTAAGGTCAAAGCAGTGATTCCATCGACAAAATTAGAATACAATGCTTACATTTTTAAAAACACACGTAATGTTTTCTAAATGGTTTGCTTGTTAATAATTAGTTCATAATTATTCAATCCTTCTTAAGATGCTATGTTGTTGCAACATAGTTATTTATAAAAGCAATTTAATAGGTTTTATCTCATATTCTTTTGTATTGTTCTTCTACTTATTTTTATTATAGAAACTGTTTACATTTATAATATTTTAATATATAATATTAGCTTGGATTATATTAAAGTGACCTTGTTATTAAATATTTAATTTTATCATTAACAGTTTATTAATATTCAGTTGATAATAGAATGTTAAATTTTGAACTTTAAAATTCCTTTTACATGCAATTTAAAGCTATTTCATAGCTTAAAATTGTGCATACACAAACATATTTTCAAATATGAAACATCAACATGCAATACAAAATAAGTTTCTTGAATTATTAGTATTTAAAGTTCTTTGGATTCTTTTATAACATTCAACCATCATCCAGACCTTAAAATCTACAAATTATATATTAAATTTTGCGTTAATATTTTTAATATATTCCACTATGTATAAATCTATAATTTTTCTATTCATGAGTATCATTATATATCAAGTAAAAGCAGCATTCGAAAAGAAATATTTATAATAGCTTTATAAACAATTTTTAATTATGTCTTACGGATCTTTTATATTTTTGTTTGACCAATAGTGGGGATATTATATCTTAAGGCTTTAATCACTGGGAAAAATTACAAAACATAATATTTATTTATTTATTTATTTATTCTACTTCGTTTTAATAAAAAAAATATAGATTGCTACAAAAAAAAAAGTGCACAAACACGATTAAATCAATAGAGATAGTAATAGCCGTATTTTTTAAGGTTAATAATCCCCTAAAATACAAAATCATCTAATAAATGAAGTTAATAAACTTTTTTTCTTAGCCTTTGATTTTATTTTAAAAATATATATTTTTTACTTCTTTTTTTTACTTATCTATCCTTCGCCAAATATTAAATGTAGAATAATCCACATCCAGGTAAGGTCCTTCTTTTGCCAAAGGTATTCCAAGGGTAGTTCTATAGGCTTGCTGTGTGTAGCGGTGGCATCACTTGGCAAATCGCCATGTGTGCTCTGGTACCTTGGTCTCCATTCAAAGCGAATTAATCTTTTGCCTTTACTACAGATTTTCCTTTAAAAATATTTTAATAAACGTTAACCTACTAAATTTTGTTTAGTACTTGCTCCCACGGATATGAAGATATTGTGAAAACTAGCTACCTACCTACGTACGCAAAATTTTTTGTTATATTAATAATTTACGTGAAAGTTAAACTTTCAAAGTTCTTCATCTAATCCAGGTTTATCGACTGGAAGAAAAATTCATCAATAACATTTTTATTTAATTTTATGTACTTATATATTTGTATTATTTCTCTTTTCCGCATTTCTAGGTGCACAGAAGAGGGTTCAATGAACAAAACTGCTAATTTTGTGACTTTCTAATCCACTTACCTCTTTGGGGAATTGTAATCATTACTGAACGATCTAAGTTTTTGGCGCGCAGTTCTATTTTTAGTTCTATAGTTTGTTCGTTTTTTGAGTGTTATTACATTTCTTTAAAATGGATAGTGAAATTATGGAACAAGAAGATGAAAGTGAAATAACAGCACAGGCTGTTTTGAATGTCATTCAAGAGGCGTGGCTCAACGAAAAACTGTGTCCTGAGTTATTACCAAATGTAACAGAATATGTTGAAATTATGATGGAACAGGTTGAACAAATGGAAGCTAATGTAAGTCAATTAGAAAATACAGATCTTCGTTCATTAATTCATAAACAAGAAATAGAACGGATCAAGTATCTGATAAGATCATATCTCAGATTTCGTTTAGAAAAGATAGAAACATATTCTTTGAGTTTGTTCAAAAATCCAGCTGTTCTTTCCGCAGAAGAGATGAAATTCTTAAAGGAATACACTACTATTACTGTTGAAGCCCTCAAATCATTATGCCAAAATATGCCTGGCCCTACAGGACAATTGAACTCTAAACAGTTGGAAATATCGCCTGATCTAAATGCCTTCGTGTTTGTCAAGAGCAAGGAAGCTTTGAGTGATGCTATAATTGTTCAAGATGGTGTTAATGAGGAAGAAGTAATAATTGAAAAAGACTCTCAGCATATTTTGCCTTATATTGCTGTCAAAGAACACATTCGAAATTCAACTATGGTTCTTATATAATTCAGAAAGTTATTTTAAACGAAACATAATGAAAATGTTTCTGATTAATGAATTAAAACCTAGTTAAATATATTGTTAGTTATGTTATCTTGATGAGGGCTAATGTATTTACTAAAGTCAGGGAAATTGCAAGCCGTGCTAAATACTTGGCTTGGGAGCAATAAAGTTAGTAATAGGTATTAAAGTTTAAAGCTAATGTGATTTTTATGTAATTATAATGGTTTTGTTAAAAAAAATTGTATTGTTTTTATCGCAATCCTAACTTATTAATGCTAAGCAGTACCTATTTTCACTCTATCAGTACTTAATTTAACAAAATGTTCTATAATTATAATTTCTAAGCAGTAATCTAATTTATATATGGCACATATTGAAATATTTTTAATGCTAATTTAAAGCTTTACTGACAGTCTACTAATGTATTTATCTGCTGTATATAAGTGAATTTTTAATATTCTGAAATTAATTTTTCCAAAATAATTTACATTTAGTACAAACACATACCCAAGTTAGTTTATTATATACTAAAACTAAAGAAAATGTCAACATATAACTTTCAACATAAAGGTACTATATGCCTAAGGAAACAGTATCATTTACTCATACTTTTTAATTTATTAAGCATGATAAAAAGGTTAATTTTAAATGTCCATTATTTTCAATTAACACCTTGTATGTTTATTATTTACATTTGTAATTATTAGTTATTTTGGAGAAAAATTCACCTACAATAACTATATAGCGAAAAGTTTTTCATTCCCGCATCTAATTCTGTTGTTGATAACTGGTTACTTCGAAATAACCGGTTACCTCCGCATCCTATTCTCTGAATATCATCTCCCTATCATTGACTATTTATAATTCTGAGCAGTTAAGTGATGCAGTTTAATTGCATTGCATTCCTAATGCCTATCACCCCACACCACACTATGGATAATTCAAAAATTATTGTAAAGATGATGTATAATGTTTTTAAAAATGGTTTAACCTTCATATAGTTAAGTTAATATATAGGTCTAATATATTTATTTAAATAATTTAACTTTGATAGCTTTAAAAATGATTTATATTACATTATTTGATGCCTATGAATGAAAAAGAATTGTTTTGTTTTTTAAGCTATAAAAACATTCATAAAGTTTGGTCAGATATGATTTCACTTTACTGAGAATTATTTTATTAATATTTTTCTTTTTACTTTCCTGTATCATATACTTATTTACTCACTTTTAATAATAATAAATGTTATGGTACTATTTTAAAAGCAGAAATGAAGTAAAATTTAATTATCTTTATTGATTATTATTAATTTTTTTAATACTTTCATCCTTGAAATAATTCTCTCCTCTTTATTAGAAATTTTTTACTAATAGGTAGTTATGTTTTGGCTTCTGATCAAATTTCAAACTTATTCTTTTTAAATTTGAAATATTTCATGGTTTTAATAAATTATTCATGTCTTTTTTCTATTGAAATTGATCAAGGATTTAAAGTACCTAAAAATATATATATAGAAATCATGTAGTAGTCTCAAAAAAATTATCCACAAAAGGGAAATGACTGATTATTATACTTATTGAATAAAATCACAAACTAAGTAATTTTCTTGAATTTTGAACATTGAGGAGACTGATAAAAAGCTCGTGCTGTCCAACCTATCTTCTTGTTAAGCTTAATTTTGTTGCATATTTCCACTGTAAAAAAAAATCTGGTGCAGTGAGCGCATCATACAAAATTCTCTTACCACCTTATAATAATAATCTTTTTAACATAATTTTAAAGAGTTCACATAAACACTACTCGAATTAAACTCAACAGAATGCACTTCTTCAAGTCTTCTCTCACAAAAGTATAGTAAATTTGTTTTTTTAAACAACTTTATTAGTTCGAAAATTCTGTGCACTAAATATTTTTGATTTGTCAAGCTGAAAATATATTTTAAAAATTTCGGTTTAGTTTCTATGGAAATAACATTTTGTTCCCATTAAATTAGAAAGTATTAAGTTAATTTCTGCTTTAATATTATTATAATACATTGTTACAGAACGTTTTGTTAACAACAGGTTGGCGGTTTAGTGGAAGAAGTTCGGTCTCCTTTCAGACACGCTCGGCTTTCCATCAAGGGCCTTTTAGTCTTTATGAGATACGCTGTATCTTTGCTAATACAAGCCCGATTTAGATAATTTTGTTTTTTAGGGAATTTAATTACCTTAGAAATATTTTCATACATAATTTTCCATAAAATGCTTTTTGAGTTATGCGCAATTAAAATTGTCTTTTCATAATAACTTTTTTTCCTGCAATTCCTCGGTGATTTACTACAAAAATGAAAAGTTAAAGACCTTTATGAAGAATAATTTAGCCAAGTTTCATCAAAATCGTTAGAGCCGTTTTCGAGAAAAACTTAAAAAAGTGTAAAATCGATTATATAAAGTGGCACTAACGGTTAGTCGATTTTGACGAAAAAGTTGCTGTAACATCGCATTCATGTGCCTGCCTTAAATACGTAATTTCAGTATCGTACGACTTTTCGTTTTTGAGCTGGACTATTCAAATACACAGGCAGCTAGACACACAGACCATTTTGCGAGACTTGGGTCATTTGGACTCGAGGGACCTTAAAACTCGTATTCGAAAATTTTCGCGATCGCAGTACTTGCCTTTACTATATAATTCATATATAGGTAAGGGAAAGTAAAAAGATCAATGGGCTTAACACTTGTTTTTACTGTATTTTAATAAACTGAAATTAGTTTCAGAATATTAAAAATTTACTTGTATACAGCAGATTCCTTTTCCTGGATTACTACTCAACTAATTTTTGAAATAATAAAAAAAAATAACATACTGTGCGCCACTCCCCAAAATTTAAGCCCATTTGTTATAGAATTAGTCATTCGTGAGGAACCGTTTTCAACAGAACAATCATTTTCGATTTTTTTTAGTGTTACTTCCATTGTCTCTTTTACCATCGATATGTTTGTAACTATAACTTATAATGAGGAAAATATATTAATACATTTTTTTAAAGTTAAGACAAAGTTAAATGAGACAGTTTAAAAAATGTAAAATATAGACATTTTATTTTATAATGTTCGAATCTTCATATTTTTAATTTAAACATTTAAAGACATCTGATACTTGTGCAATCATTTTAATAATTATCACACAATATCTTATGCATCATTTTAAATTCAAGTTTGGATTTACTCATCAAAAGTTAAATGGTGGCGAGAAAGGGTCGCGCGGAAGAAGGGAAATAATCATGTGAATGTCTATAATATCCAAATTTAGCATAACATTTAACGATGAGCATGAAAATTGGGTCAAAACCTGTTGTTCATATTACCCAAAATATTCCTTTCAAATACAAATTTTATGTTGGTGGGCATGAAAATTAACTTTTTTCGTACATTTCGAGAGAGGGGATATATCCCCCTGCCTACGCCTCTTTATATGCTTGTATCTTTCAGGCATAATCAAATTTTCTCCTGTTGGAACTATTTTCAACAGTGATATACTCTCTATACTCAAATTATTATAATTTGTTGTAATTTAGTATAATTAAGATAATTTATCCAGTAAAAGTATATGTGCATATATAAGACAAAGAGAAGTAAGACAGTAATTTTCCTTATTAACAACGATTAGCAATAGTGAAATTCCATAAATTTTTCTTCTTATATCCACGTTTCGGGGTTGTTTCCCCATCTTCAGGATTACTTTCTTTTAGTCAGGATAATTTTGAATATAGGATACTATATTTGTCCAAAAAGTTACAAAAGGGTCCATTTGCTCATACTTGTTTGATCAGTTGTTTTAATTTCCCTGTTATTATGAACGACATATCTCCAAACTTAAATTTTCAAAATATCTCTTGAAGTATCTGAGTATCTTTTCTCAACTTTTAATTAATGCCTCAAAACGCATTTATCTCATAATAATGGCAAAAAAAATGCACTTTTTTTTTTTTTAAATTCCGCCATTTCGTGAATTTCAAAATAAACACTTAGACTTTGGTTGAACTGAAATTAAAATCGATAAATAATACATAGGGAATGAGAAATATTTAATAAACATGTTTATTTTTGTTTATATAGTACTATTAAAGATTAGAAGGGAAAACACAGAGTTTGTTTACGTTGTTAGGATTTTATTTCACCGATTCGGAGAAAAGTTCATTCTGCATCGGACGTTTCTTGTGCCAGCTGCTTCTTTAGTGAACACACTTTAATTTTTTGTTATCGAGAACGGAAGTAGTTTATCGATCGTATTTAATCTACAGTATATATCTTACCTGCAGCTGCTATCATCGGAAGCAATGGCTGGAAATCCAGGTCAAAGCTACAGAAAGGCCAGCTCAAGGTTTGTCCTTCACCTCGCCTGACTCCGGCACATTATTTCCAAAAGCCCATTTCTCTAATTAGAATACCACTCATTTGGATTTAAGCAATCATAAATTATTTAAGGGCTATATCATTTTTTTATATTGGTATTTATAGGTAACAGAACACCCGAAAATTTATGTTTGCTATTTTGATGAATATGTGTCAGCACTCATCATTCTTAATGACTGATACGATTTTTATGAAAATTTATAAATCTTCTTTGCCGAATTTTGCGTTTTCTTTAATTTTTTCTTTTTACTTCCTTGTACGAAGTAAAGGAAGTATTGTATTCGCGAAAATTTTCGGTTTTCAGATTTCAACGGAAATATCCATTTTGACTAGTTTTGTGGTGGCGTCTGTACGTACGTACGTTCTTATCTCGCATAACTCAAAAACGGTTAGCCATAGAAAGTTGAAATTTTGTATTTAGGATTGTTGTAAAATCTAGTTGTGAACCTCCCTTTTTGGTCACTGCTTGATCACCGGAAGTGGTATTTTACTTGAAGGTCATAATTGATTTCCATCACAAATTATATTAAAATACAATGCAAAACTTCCCAAATTTATTATTTATAACTTATATATTGATTTAAATAACATACTAGATTTTGGTCTGAATTAGAAAACCGGAAGTGGTACTTTACTTAAAGGTCATAATAGATTTTCACCAAAAATTATATTAAAATATAATGTAAAACATCTCAAATTTGGTAAATAGGACTTTTATATCTATATGAATGTATTTACTAGATTTTGGTTAAAATTGATGAACCAAAAAGGGTACTTTACTTGAAGGTCATAATAAGCTTACATCAAAAATTATATTTAAATTAAATACCTAAATCATATGTTTCGGTAATAAAGGTTACAAACGCAATTTGGTTTCCAATTCAATTAAACATTTTTATTACTTGTTTTAAGTGTTAAAATTGAGAGTAAAATACTGGTTTTCCTCCCCATTTGTGTGTGTGTCAATAGATGGATTTCGCGACGTCTAGTGTCGTTTTTGAGATACTGCAATCTTCGGAAACTAGTACCAAATTGAGGATCACTTTTTGAGCCACCGATTTATAGTTTAATAGGCGCACTAGGAAGTCATGTGTTGTCCACATCAGATATTTTTAATTTAAATAATTTATATAAAAGGAAAATTTCTAGTGTCGGGAAGCGCCACTTAAGCGCTAGTGTTGCATCTATAATATTTTTAAATCTTTCTTTTAAAAATAAAAATAGTTTAGATAAACCGAAAGAAATAGCCTACAAAATTTCGACATCCTTAATTCTCTTAAATACAGTCATATAAATACTCGTTTGTTTGTTGAGAAGCGTTAGTTGATGACAGCAAACAAACCATATATACGTTTGTATGTTCCAAAGAAGTAAGCATGTCGGACGTTGAACTTCTGTCGACTATTGCATCTGGTTTTGCCTACTTTTATTTTAAAAAAAGAGAGAGAATGAAAGGAGACGCAAAATTCATCAAAGAAAACGGTTGATGAAAATTCATACAAATCGTACCAAATAACCATTTGCAACTTCATTATACACCCTATACAACTATTATAATATAATCATAGTTTAGTATTTAATATTATACTATTAAAATTATTATATTATACTATTATTTATAAAAATAATAATATCTATATAATAAACAGCATGCGTACGTAGGTGTCCGTCGTAGCCTTGGAAGCAAGTTCACTACACAGACTTATTAGGCTAATTTTTTTTTAGGCTAACGTTTATTAACTTCATTTATTAGGTTATTTGAAATTTTATGAGGTTAATAATCTTTAAAAATGCGGGTAATTGCTATCTTTATTGTCATTGTACTTTATTACGTTTTTATAGCTGTTGTTTGCTACAATATTTTTTCCATATTTTTTTATTGAAATGAAAATTAATAAATAAATATTATGTTTTGTATTTATCAGATAATTGTCAATTTTAATTTCCCCGGCATGTTTTTTATTTTTTAAATGTATATTTGTGCTGTGTTAAATTGAAAACCTCTAAAGTTAATTGATAAAAATGGTTCCTTCAAGGTTTTGAGGAATTAAAAGGACTTTGAAGAAAAATCTGTGATGGTGGAGTTAGGCAATCTTAAGTAAAATTTATTGTATGCCAATAACTTAAATAAATCAAAACTTATGTTATAACAATTTTTTTAGTTTTATTTGTTTTCGTACTTATTTCGATGAGCTGAACAGTTTTTGGTGGATTTTGTTTGACTATGACTCACCAAAATATTTTTTTTTTAAATAAAGGCAAGATACTTTAAATAAAGGCAACATTTCTAGAATTCATTGATGTTTTTGTATCTGTATCTCTCTCTCTCTCTCTCTCTCTCTCTCTCTCTCTCTCTATATATATATATATATATATATATATATATATATATATATATATATATATATATATATATATGTATATATATTTTTTATTTTATTTAAATGTATTTTTAAATAAATAAATATATAACAATCATATTAGAAGTGATGAATGATAGTTGACTGATAATATAAATTTTTTTTTTGGGGGGGGGGCTTGGAGGGAGGGTTAATAGAGTTGGTTTTCAATGAAGAAAGAATTATATTTATTGATATTTTGAAAAAAAAATCTAAGTGGTTAGATAGAATTGTAAATTAGTTCTAATTATGCAATCCTATTTTAAAACCACGATTCATTACTCTTGAGTAAAGTTCTTCTGGCATGTTATCTGGAAGAAAGCCAATAGTTCTAATTACAAGAAAAACAATTTTTAAAAATTCTGATAAGTATTTTTACTTTTTTCACAATTCAATTTATTTATTGATTTATAGTTATTTTCACATTTCTTTTTATTATTTTAATTTTTATTCGCTTTACCTAATTCATTCCAACCAACAGAATTAAAATCTGGAAAGTTCATGAAGTCAAGAGTCTGTTAAATTATTTTCACTAACTATAAGCACAATAATAAAACATTGATGGAGCAAAAAATAGAAATTTTGCATAGTCATTTGTAGGATACCTATGAAGATTATAATTATTATTGAGAAATTGGAGAAATTAACATAAATGATGGAATAAGTCATTTAAAAAATCTTGTAACAAAATCTTTGTTCTTTCTTCAATTTATAATACATCAGCTTATAATTTTGATATTTAATTTAGTAAAGTTTAATCTTTTAAAAAGTTTTTCAAGTACAAAATAAAGTAAAGAGAGTAAAGCTGCATATTTGATATGCACTTGAAACAATTATGTCAAAGTTAAGGTGTCCCATTTTTGTTTTTTTATTTAATCTTAAATCAAAATTTATAATAATTTAAAATAAAATGGTAATAAAAAAAGAAAGAAACGTTTCCATCAAAATATTTAAATATATGCATCTATCCACAAATATCGCAAATAATAATGTATTTTATTTTGTCTGTATACACTAATTTGGAAAGACATTTGAATAAAATTTTTTTTATTTTTGTGAGCTTGGAAATTCATAAAAAAAAAAGTCAATCAAAAATAAGATTTTTAGACTTTATCTAAGCTAAGAAACATATATTATATTCCAGTCATTTCATTATATTTAATTATATATATATATTTTTTTTTTTTTTTTTTTTTTTTCGGTTGGCTCTTTGTAGACCGTGGAGATCCTTGGCCGCGCGATGTGGTATTAATACCACACCGCGATTCTCAATTTTAGGTTCACGGGGTAGGGTCATCACTCCTACGCCCGGCCTTTTTGTGAGTTGCCACCAAGTAGGCTGACGGGCCTCACATACCCGGGGGGGGAGCGGGATACAATGCTTGAATTATTTAATTTGATTAAATAAAATTCATGCCGGTGCCGGGATTCGAACTCACAATCTTTGGGTTTGTGAGTAAGTGCGTTAACCCGCTCGGCCACCCCGCTCCCATTATATATATATATATATATATATATATATATATATATATATATATACATATATATATATATATATATAAAACTTAAAATTCATTAATATAGTAATGAAATAAGCGCTGAGGGTTTTATTTTATTTTATATGGTAGTTTATTTGTATCTTCAATATTTATGCTTGAATAATTATATTGTAGAGCTGAACTACATTGTACCTCTTCCGGGAGAGTCTTTTGTGGAAATGATGTCAATAAAGCTATATTATTATTATTATATATATATATATATATATATATATATATATATATATATATATATATATATATATATATATATATATTCTGAGGAAATGTTTAGAACTGATATTCTCATTCTAAAAAATGTAACTACTTAAAATTGATTATCGTGACTAACCAGTAATCCAATTATTTACTATAGGATGCCGAAAGTAGCGAGTGAAAAGAGATCAGAAAAGAATGGCTGGGGAAACGGCCAACTTTTTGGAAGTGAAACAAATGAAAATACTTTCCAAGGAGCTGGTTTTAAAGATAAGGAGAAAGCATTGGAGACTATCAGGTTAGAAAGTTATTTTTATGTATATATTTTTGAATAGTATTTTAACATTTAGGTCTACCCAAGATTAAGGGGGTTTGATATCATTTCTAGTGGGCATCTAACTCATTGCGAATTAGGGGCTATATTTTGATCCTATGATATTAATATTACTACTCCCATGCAATAACCACTTAGCTATACTATGAAACTTTAATTAAAATTAAGTTCTATAAATATGTTTTAGTAATAGAGACATATTTTGATTAGCAACATTTATATTTCTCATAACCAAATTACTACCATTATCATAATATAATTAGATAAACAGATAAATATAGACTGTTTTAATCAAACAGAAATATATATTATAATGGCAACATTTATTTAGTATTCAATTTTAATATGATGTATAGTTAAATATAATTATTATGGCGAAAAGGTGAAATAGCCAAATCTTATTTTGAAGGCATTTAGTAGTTTCATTTGAAGAGCATGTGAAGGATGATTTTGAATATAATGAAGTTAGACTACACTTCAAAATAATTTATAATATTTATATATGAAAGTGAAATATTTTTACAAACAGTTTGAAAATGATATATGAAGGAATGAGATGGTCTGGGAGGTGGTAAAAAAAAAATTGTATTCTCCTTTTTACTTATTTAATAGAGTTATTAATTTTTTAGTTATTGTTATTTCTCTTTTTACTATTATTATTATTGTATAGCCAGTTTTATTAATAATCAGCTTAATAAATTAATATTAACTAATTTATTTTTAGTTGTTGTTATTACGCTATCAGTTTCATCTTATAACATTTTACAAATTCATCAGTGCTTTCATTTTTCTCACTAAGTCTTTTTAATTATTAATTTTAATTCATTCACTGTGTATACCATTGTTTTATTTTAGTTTTTGTACCTTGTTTATTCAGCCTTGAAGACCTGGAAAGTGGGCCGAACGTCGGTTCTTAATAAATAATTTTTACTATTTGTGATCCATTTTTTTGACCGCCTTCCGAACCATCTCATTTTTTCATAAAGTTTTACAGGCAACTATTGATTGTTCAATCCAAAATGATTTATATTTTATACAAAGGAAATGGACTTAAACAATTTTATTTTAAATAGAAAGAACTGTTGACATTAAAATAATTAAAGTGTTCAATTATATGAGCAGTAGAATAAGTGCTTGTTTAAGCCCTAAAAAATAGAATTTTACGTATATATTAAAAAATAAATTTAGGATAAACTTATTGTGCAAACATGAAAATATGTTTTGTTTTAACTAAAATATGAAATATAAATGTGGACCATTTAAAAAGAATCAGAAGACATTTAGTGTCATTTAGTACCAAATAACATTTTTATTTTTGTATATCAAATTTAATAATTTTTTTTTAGAGCTCAGATATTTTTTTATATCAGATTATGTACAAAATCATGTTTATAACTTTTTCGAATATTCCACATTATAAAATTGAACCACTTTTCTTAGCAAATATAAAAACTAATAATTTTTATTTAAGCTTCTGGTGATTATTATGTATAATTTTTATTAATAAATTTCTTTTTTCTCTATTGTATTTTCTGTTTTTCAATTCAAAACTAACAAACATATTTTTTTTATTTTAAAAACATTTTTCAATATTTTAATTAATAACTCATTTAAATAAAAAAGAAATCAGAAAAAGAAAGAAAAAAAAAAAAAGAAAAAGTAGTTGTCATGACAATATATGTTTCTTCCAGGCTATTAGAAGGAAGAGACATTACATATCAATACCAAATTATCAATTCTATGTACAACAGAGCCAAAGTCATCCTCAGAAGAACTACAGACAAGGATAAGAGAAATAACCTCACAGAGGCAATTGATACTTTCGAGGCATGGATCGATGATTATAAGGTAAATAAAACATTATGATCATTCAAAACAGGAGTAGCAAACAGAAAACTGTCACCATTTAAATGAGACTGTAGGCTCAAGATAAATATTTATTTTCATTTAATGAATCCTTCAGAAAAGTATTCCTTTTTACTAAATTTTCTAATAATTCTTTCCACATTATTCTGCCTAATGGCAAAAACCCCTCTGGACTACATCTCATAATATTCTGTGGTCTATTTTGTCTCCAATCCGTTTGCCTAACATACACACTTCTCTTTGTAATCTTCCTTTTGCCACCCTTTTTAAATGTCAAAACCAATTAGGATATTTTTTTTCCAATTTAATTTTTCTCTGATTTGTTTTCACTACTGATTGACGTAAACGCGGTCTTTAATTACAATTGCTTTTTGCTCATATTCCAGCATCTAGGCAGCATTTTTTTTATCTTGAACAGTAATAGCTTTCTACGAGTGATAATTTATAAAGAAATATTTCTTCTTTTAAATGTATTAATAGAAATTTAAATTTCTTTCTCTATTCTTTCAAACATATCACACCCATCATGGAATACTGTAACATCTCAAAAAAATAGTATTTTGGGAACTTGAGTTCCCATGGTCTTCCACAGACGCATCTGGCGTAATACCTCCCATCCAAAACTGTAATTACCCCTATCTTTTGACTAACCAATGAACTATATTTAGCATGGTCTTTCCCACACAATTTCCACACCTTTCTGAACCGAATTCCGTCACAAACTCAAAATCTCGATTTCTTGAGATATTACAGTATTCCACGATGAATGCGATATTTCTATAAATGTTTTGAACAGAGAGAAACATGCACAGTATCCCTAGAGGAGCCCTTTACTTAATTAATGAATTAATTGTCTCGCAGACAGCTGAGCCGCGATTTCATTTATATATTGACACAATATACTTCTTTGGCAATTCACGCTTATGTCGGATTCGGCTCATTAAATCTTTTATTACTTTTATTATACCGATTTAATAAAAACAAAATATCTTTGATTTACATAACAATGATTTTAGAAAGAATGGTACTGGAAGTGAGTAGAGATATTAATCTATTAAAACTGAAATTTCATTCATGTGAACTGATTGTTGTAAATTGATAATAATGTATTAATTAAAACATATTAAAAATACTTTAATTGTGGGAAAATTGGTTAGGAGGTTTGGTCTAAAGAGAAAACACACAGTAAGTGTAATACTTCTTTTAATGAGAGCCGACATTTCGGTCTAAGTTAGAGGCCTTAATTAAAGTGACGTGCCTAGATTTTTGGGAAAAAGTGGATTCATTGTGTTGAAAATATCATTGCCTGCGGATGTAATCAAGGAGAAGTTGGTTGGACTTATTTCCAAACTTCTGTTCTTACTGTGTATTTTCTTCCTTGTGACCGCTTTCCCCAATCATCTTTGCCTTGATTAAATCTACAGTCAACGATATTTCCACCATTAAAATACTTTAATAAACCTATTCTCCTTCCAGATAATGTTATATTTGTTCAATTTATGCATAATATGGATTGTTTTACTGGTCTTTTTTTTTTTTATTTATTTTTTTTTTTTTGTTTCAGTCAAACTCAAGATCCAAAGAAAATTTTTCTTATCTATCTTTGGATTTAGTTGAAGGTTATGAACCTTTGGCTAAACATCACGGATTAGAAACAGACTTTCTGGCCATATATAAAGAAGTAGATGGAGATCTGAAAGCTCTCAGATCAAAAAAAGTAATTGAAAAAGATATCACATGGGACGTAGAGAGAAATAGGAGATTGAAGGTAAGGTTTTTTATTTATTTAACTTCCTAGGTCTAAATTTATTATATAATTTTTCCTAAAGTAACACTTATTGATTACATCTATACTAATATGTTAAGCTGAAGAGTTTGTTAGTTTGAATGCGCTAATTTCAGGAACAAATAGTCCGATTTGAGTAATTCTTTTTGCATTAGACCATTTATTGAGGAAGACTTTAGTCTTTATAAAATCAAGTTATGACCCATAGGAGCAGAGCGGTAACAATAAATAATGTGCTAAAAGAAAAAGTGTCCAACTTGGGTATGTACCGTTGTCATGACAACTTCATACCTTTGGAAACAAATTGACCAAACAAACTTTTTAAACGTTATTTTTTAAATAAATGGGAGGGTAAGGGGGGAAAAAAAGTGTGAAAGCTGAAACTTTATGCTGTTTAAAAAATTTATCGTCATTTTGATCCTGTTCCTTGACATTTTTTGTAATAAATGAGACTGAACAACATATTATAGGTTATTGTGTATTTTAGAGATTAATCCCAATTTGATGTGGGTGAAGCCGCAGGGTACATCTAGTTAATTATAATAATTTGGAAACCATTATAAAATCTTGATTTCAGTCCATAAATAATTTTTCATCTAGTGTGACCTTATAGTAAATAAATAAACTTAAATTTTGTATTTTCCAGATTGAAATTATTGTTAATCTTAAATTTAAAGGTCATGTAGAAAATATCAAATCTTTTTTTTTTTTTTATAGGCTATTCACGACTCAGGTGATGTTTGCCAACGCCCAACTATTTTGATTTCTAATATATTACGGGTACCAGTCAATGTTCTATTGTTAATGTAGTTGATGGATTAAAAAAGAAAATTAATAAATAAATAAGTAATAACAATAAAATAAAAAAATAATAATAATTTAAAAAATAATAATAAAAAAATAAAGGGAATAAATGGGAAAACTAAAATAACTTATCTTTAACTTTAAATTGATTTGTAAATGTTTAATTATTTCAAATAATTAAATATTTCGGTAAAGTGTTGGCTATTATTGTTTAGTGATGTCGCTAAATGATATGGGAGACCGTTATCTGTCAACTGCTTGCAGTCAGTCAATAAGTGTTTAACGATCATAGGTATGTTACATTGTGTATAGATTGGTCTAGGTATTCCAGTGATCAAATGTTGATGGGTAAACCGTGTGTGTCCGATTCAGAGTCTTTTCCGTACGACTTCTTTTCCTCTGCTACTTTGAGTGGATGTTATTCATGGGAGTACTGTGTGTTTAAGTTCTCTAAGTTTATTTTCTGGAATGCTATTCCAGTTTTTCTGCCATTTATCTATTATTTCCGATTTTATAAGTGATTACAGGTCATTGTGAGGTCTATCCAGAAAGTTAGACGGAGGAATCAATGATGCATTTTTTGCTGCTTTGTTGGCTCTACAGTTACCTGGTATATCGTAGTGTCCTGGTATCCATACAAATAAAACTGGGCGATTTGTTTGGTTAAGCATGAAAAGCATACTAAATATGAGAACTGTGAGAGAAATGACAAGTCTGAATAAATATGTAAATTACTAAATATTAACTTTTTTTTTTTTAGGAAATAGCACCAGAAATAAAGGAAAATGGGGTTTCTCTTTATGAATCAGAAGGAGATCTTCGAGGCCTGCCAACACTTTCTCACACAAAAGCCATAATCCTTGGCTATAGCCCCGACCAGAGTAAATTGAAAAAGTGTTTGTCTCTTGTAAAAGAAAAATTGAGTGATTGAAGGAATAAATGTAAATATATTTTATAAAATACCATGTTATTACAGTGGTCTGTTGTTTCCAGAATTTTTTTATTGTTGATTCTTTTAAACATTTTGGGATCAAATGATTAAAAATTAATTATATAATTATACTATTTATAACATTTATCACTTTTTTTAAGTTAATGTGTTTAAAACATTAGTTTATGCTTGTATTTAATATTAAATTATAAGTACAATCACACTAACAACGGGTATTAATTTAAGTAATTGTAAAGAAATAAAAATAAAAGCTCGTTATGAATAAATTAACATAAGTGGAACAATTGTAACAATTATTTTATCAATTTGAGATAACAATTATTTGTTGAAAATTATGAAATTCAGAAAGTCATTTTTGAAGTTGTAGATATAATATTTTTAATATTGTATATATGATTTTAAATATTTTGTTAAATGAAAGTTAAAAATTGGTGTATTATGAAGCCTTATTTTTTTCTGTTCCTCTATCCTTAATAAATACTCATTTAAGCTTACAATATATGGATATCAGTAATCTGTTCAGCATAATGAAATTTGACCAGCTATTTCAGGCAGGGAGCAAAGACAATGGGGGTAGGAGCTATGCTATTATATTGGATGCGGCAGAAATAACTGAAATATTTTGAAGGACTGAAATAAAAAAACAGTTTTTATTTTCAAAAAGTACATTGAAAATAGTTTTATTTCATTAGGCTTTCAAAATTACCTCTCCCAAACATTGGTCGTTAAACATTCCTGGAAATTTCCCATCATCCTTCAAGTCATTTCTAGTGAAATAACTGAAATATTTCAGAGGGCACTCTGGGCGGCTTTCAGTAACTTTGTTGTTATCAGTCTGTACTTCTTTGAGGAAAGGAATATCAGTAACTGTGAACTCCGACTGTTATGTGCACATGTTGGAGACCTATCTTAAGTTGGATGAAATTGACAAAGAGGGTGTCTAGTTCCAAAGTTCATACTTGTCGAAATTAGCTAGGAGTTTTGAAGGAAATTTCCTCTGACAGACTGATCTCTTTGAGTGGTGATTTAGTTGGACTGTCACCAGATTAACTTCATGCAATTTTTTTCTCCATGGATGTCTCAAGGACAAGGTGCTTAAACACCAACCTCATTCTACCACTTCATTCATTTATAAATTTTCTGGTCATAATTGATCTGATGCTCTCCGAATCCTCTTATGAGACTGAAAAAACGTAAACATTGATTCCGTCTGATTCAGCATTTACTAAACAACTAATTTAAACTCCCAACTTACAATTAAAAAAAAACTGCAAATATATATATATATATATATATATATATATATATATATATATATATATATATATATATATATATATATATATATATAAAATTGAAAAATTATTTGAATTGAAATCTTCATAAATGGTTTTATCCACTTTATTTTTATATTTCTTCTCATGTATTTTTTTTATTTACAGGTTAATAAGGACTATGTTAAAGGAATACTTATAATAGAGTTATTATTAAAATGAGGCTTGAAAAAATATATATATTCTGAAAAATTATATTTTATTAATGAAACCACAATTTTTCATGAAATTAAAAAAAAAAAAGTATATCCATTTATATAAAATAAAAAAGACTATCTATATTCAAAACCTTTAATATGTCTCCTTTGAGTTACTTTTCTCAAAATTACCCATTATGCATTGCCTATTCAGTGCAAAACGATCAGAAATCTCTTCATGCGTTGTTTGCTGGTAGGACCTTGCCCGAGCATTTTCCAAAGCCAAGACGGTATCCAATTCCTTGACCAAAACCTGAAGAAAAATTAAATGACATTATGTTGAGATTGAATTTATAACAGGATAGAAGATTCTAAAGATCGAATTTAAAGAAAAGAATGAAGGTATAATATGATCCGGGAGACAGTAAAAAAAAATGGATCACAGATGTTTCGTATAAACTATTTATTAGAAACCAATGTTTCGAACCACTTTGTAAGTCTTCATCAGGGCTAAATATACAAGATACAAAAAATAAAATAATGATATATAGAGTGAATGACATTAAAATTGATAAAGTAAATAAATAAAAAGACAATGAGAAAAAATTAAAACAGTGATGAATTTGTAAAATGTTATAAGAATAAACTGATTATAAATAAAACTGACTATTAATAATAATAGTTTAAACTGAGAGAGTAATAACAATAACTAAAAAAAAAATAAATAATAAATAAGTAAAATTGAGAAATTATAATATAAAAATAATTAAACAGACAAAATTTAGTATTTTGAAGCTCTAAGTGTGGCAAAGGAAAGACTTAGCAAAATAGCAAAATAATTAGGGAGGCGGTGGATGGGTTGTAATTAAGAATGTCATATTAATTATATAGAGAAGGCAGTGGGGAGGAGTTGCCATTACACATGTGGTTTAATCACAAAAATATATAAAAGAATAAACAAATATTGAAAATAGAAGAAAAAGATAAATCCAAAGGAAGAAATATAAACAATAAATTAAAAGAAAAGTAAATATATAAAATGGTCTACATATGAAGACCTACGAATTGGGTCGAAATCTTGGTTTCAAATAAATAGTTTATACTATTCGTAATCCATTTTTTTGACCGTATCCCCGACCATTTTATTTCTTCATTATAATTTTTACGGTCAACTATTAATTATTCAATTCAATTAAAGAAAAGAAATTAAAAAAAATTATATGTGGATTAATTTAACCACTAATGTTCATCAAAGCTCAAAAGTTAAATTTAGGTTATGATAACAAGATTCCAAAACAAAATCTTAAGTCTCTCAAATACCAGTAAATAATTAGCCAACTCGTGCATGATCAAGACAGAAAAAGATAAGGTCACATAAATGAAGAATAGAAAAAGCACATCTCACTCAAAAGTCAGTAGTTGCAAAATTATATTGTTTCTGGATATTTAAAATTTACAAAACCATTATATTTCCCAATGTTCTTTACGGATGCGAAACGTGAACACTTACATTAAAGGGAGGAAAATGCCTTAAAATATTTTTAAATATAGTTTTGCAAAGAATATTTGAGGCGCAGAGATGCAAAAGAGAATAAATCCAAATTTGTAAATTTTTTCAGGAAACCCAAAAATAGTCATAATTCAGGGATTTATTTTCTTTTGAAAACTCAACCCAAACTTTGAATATAAAATTAGATTGGATTTAGTACGTTTTGAGAGCTTAAACATATAGAACCTTAAAGTGGACATTAAATAATGAGGAGTAATCTCCGCTAATGGCTGTTGTGGGATCAACCTTCAAATCATACACGGCTCACTGCTGAACTGTTAGACAAGTCTAAGAATCACCTAGACTCGTTTAGGTTTATATGATAGTCTCAGAGATTATTGAATTATTCAATTCAATTAAATTAAGTACCAGAGATGAAGCCGGCCACATCTGAGAGGTAGATGAAAAGATACAAATTGAGATACTGGAGATAAAGCCATTCGCATTTGAGATGGAGAGGAAAAGATAGGAGCTAAGATAACGGAAATGAAATGAAGAGAAAAAGGAAATAACAGAAATGAGTACTTCTAGCCTGATGAAGTACAGTGATACCTAGACTCCAGGATTTTCTGATCAGCCAGTCTGAGAAAACTCTATATATACTGGGTGACCAAAAGCCACGGTATGATATCTACACTGAAAAGTGTTTAATAATTATATTTTTTCCGGCTAGATCAAGGCATCTTTTGGTCTAATTTTTTTTGGTATAATAGCAATACATATCAAAGTTTATATTAAGACTATTAAATATTAATAAAATACAGTAATTATTTACAAAAAAAGTAATTAATAACAAAGAAAGCTCTTCAATAAATAATGACTCCAAAAGATGGTGCTAGTGTCGCTTTCCTAGGTAACCTTTCTCTGTGCCAATCTTAATGAATCAGGCAAGTGATAAATACCTCCAGCCTAGTATGGACTGCATACTAGTGGGCTTACATCATGTTTTGCAGTCTTTGGCCGAATAGTGTATTTTTAATCATTTCTAAACTAATATATATAATAATAAAAAAATAAGAATGGCCTGTTAGAAGTTATTACAGTGGAAAACATTAAAAATATCACAAAATGAATTTTTTCCCTTTTGCATCCCCACACCTAATCAGGACCATATAAGGATGAGTTCACTGGGGATTTCAGAGGGCTACACAATGCACGAATTGTGTGAACTACACCCGGTAAGGATAACTGAAGTGATAAAATCTCCATGGTTGAAAAGAACGAATTACTAAAAAGTAAATTAGCTTTGTACCGATAGATTAAGATTCAAGAGGTAGACCGAGATACTGGAATTCTATTTATTAAATATATGAAAACATTACCTTCTATTATAACCTCATCACCATCTTCTAAAAATTTTCTTGAAGTATTTCCCTTGAGCTGTATAGGTTTAGTACCCTTCCAACTCAATTCTAGCAATGATCCAAAAGAATCAGGTTCCTATTACAATTAAAATATAATTAAAAAAGAAATAAAATAAAGAGAAAAAAAATTATATAAAATTATTGGTAGGATATAAATGAAAGATTCCTCACATGAAACCCAGAGTCTCTAAAATAATGGAAAATAACTAACCTTTCGATATTTCGGGAAAGAAGAAATCATTAGGCATCATTAAGACAGAAGAAAAAAAAAAAAAGAAAGAAAAATATAATATATATTAAGTCAAAATGTAGCACACCTCACATCCACATTCTAAAATGGCATATCGAGCAAAGATAGCACCTCACTTCAAGACACCCAAACACATACTGAAGGAAAAGAAAAGTTACATGACAACAACTGGGAAAGGTTAAATTAAAAACAGTTGGTCATCAGAAAATACACAACCAAAAATGTACAAAAGACCATACAAATAAATTAAATAATAAAAAGGAATGTAAAATAACAAATACAAAAGAAATAGAAAAGTAAAAATTTATTTATTTTTATGGTCTTTTGTACATTTTTGGTTGCTTAGTATGTGTATTTTCTGTTTCCTATTGATCAGCTGTTTTTAATTTAAGCTTTCTCAGCTGTTGACAAGTAACCTCTCCCTGTTCCTTCAGTATGTGTCTAGATATCTTGTAATGAGCTACTGCCTCTCGTTGATGTCTTTTTAGAGTATTATGATTTTTTTTTTAGACTATTACTGGCAGTTGTAAACCCAATTCCATGTTTAGCCTCTAGCCCTTGTTAGTCCTGTGCTTCTTAAGAAGAGACAGGAGAGTCAAGGAAAATCTGATAAGATGTAAGTGGAACATTCTACACATGGAGTCTAGAGTCACTAAAATAACTGAAAACAACCGCCCTGTCGATATTTCGCCAATGCATCATCAGGAAAGAAGAAGATGAAAAAAAATCATGTATATGTGGGTAGATGTCTTGGAGCGAGCTACTGCCTCTACTTGATGTATTTTTTGACTGCGGATGTGATATTATCTGTATTTTGTCTTTATAAATATGGTATTTTGTTTTCTTCTGTCCTGATGATGGCAGAATCGGTGAAATATAAACAGGTTAGTTGTTCTCCATTATTTTAGAGACTCAAGGCTTCATGTCATAACAATTATTTTAGGGCCGTTTTTGGATTTTGTCCTTCTATATAAAAAATTATTTACTTACTGGTCCACTGATCGTTCCTGAAGCCATGAGATCACCAGGATTGATATTACAGCCAGTCACAGTATGGTGAGCTAGTTGCTGTTTTGCTGTCCAATATAGCCATTTGTAATTTGATCTACATACTATTGTTGCGACTTTGCTGTTCTCAGCTAAAGAAAAATATTTTTAAAAAATTATTATTTGATAATAATTTTAATAAATTGATTTTTACTAGAAATTATGTGTTTGTAAAAGCCTCACGTTTAATGCTGACTGAAAGATTTAAATCAAAATTGAAAGAATCGGAATGCCTAAGGTAAGGTAACGGTTGAGGTTCCTGAATGCTATTTGGTACTATAAAAGGTTTTAATGCTTCGACTGTGACGACCCATGGAGAAATCGTAGTACCAAAGTTCTTGGCAGTAAATGGACCTAGAGGTATATATTCCCATTTTTGAACGTCTCGAGCTAAAAATGACAATGTGTGTTATAAATTAAAAAAAAAAAATGTAAATTATAGAATTTATGAGACTTACCACTCCAGTCATTCATAAGAACAAAACCGAAAATATAATCATTTGCCTTCTCTGCTGTAACCGTTGAGCCAAGACTGGTAGATTTACCTCCAACGAAAAACGCCACCTCCAGTTCAAAATCTAAGAGTGAAGATGGGACATGAGAAGCTCTCTCGGCGCCTTCAGGGCAAGTCTAGTAAAGTTTTAATAATTCATTAGATTTTTTTATTAATATGTAGAATTTTATGATCTTAGTCCATGAGCCGGCATGCATAAAGTTAACTCAGTAATATCAAGTTAAAATTTTTAAAGAACTTCCTGATACCAAGACCTACAAAATTAAACCATAGCTCAAACAAGTACTTTTTCTTTTTTTTAAAATAGCAATTTTAAGAAGACAATAAGACTAATTAATAAATGAATGAATTTCTTATTGAGCATATAGATAATAAAGAAAAAGAATAAACAAACAAACTCAATATAAATATTTACAGCTTGGCCAGAGAACTGCTAGTTGGGGATTGGCCTTGGCTAGAAAGTGTTATAAATAATTCCATTAAACCATTAAAATTAGTATTACTACAGGTATTATACAAGAAATATGCATTAGCAATGCCGGTAAAAAAGTTTAGGACAACCTGTTATTGAATCATGTTAGATGGACTTTCGTCACTACTCCAATTGTTGGATAAAACTCCTCTTAGCATGAAACGATTCTATTTTTATTATACATCGATTCGTTTGAAATACCCAGACCATGTTGCTTGATATTTTTGAATTATGATTTTTTTTACCAGTTATTCCCAATCATTTGGTGAGCTCAAAACCATGGGTAAAACATTTTTCAGACTCATCATTTTTGTTTTGCAGGCATTTTAAGTAGGCATTTGCAGCTGAAAACAAGTTTCAGGAAAACGCCTTAGTGCTGGTAATTTTGCAGATATCAAAACAAAAACAATTTTGATAAGGGTATGCTCTACATCTCTTTTCCTCATGACACATTATCTAAGTAGTGAGGAAAGTGGTTCAAAAAATTCTTGAAAGTTGGCATAAAATGAGATGATTTTAATGCCGTAAAAGTGTATTAAGGAAAAGAGACTCACGTTTGATTTGTTTTTTCTTGTATAGTTTTGTCATTGTCATTGTACGACCTTAAAAACTTTATTCTTTTTTTTGTTTTTTTTTTTTTAATTTTCACATGTACCCAAAAGTGATTTTCTGTAACATTTAAAACTGAATATTTCAAAAGGGACTGAGTGACAAATTATAAAACTGACCTTTGTCTTGCTCTGTATTTGTGAGATTAACAAATGTATACACCCTTATCATAATTTTAGTTTTTGTTTTGTTTTAATACCTGCAAAATTACTAGAGTTGGACACATTTTCCCAAAACTTGTTTTCAGCTACAAAGGTAACTTTAAATGGCTGCAAAATAAAAAGTATGAACCTGAAAAATGTTTTACCCATGGTTTGGAGTTCACCAAATAAATAAATCAAAAATGTCGAGCAACATGATCTGGGTGATTTAAAATGGATTGACCCATAGTAAAAATAACAGGAGATCCTAAAATTTTGATCGGTAGTGTACATAGTAACATATTTGAATATACATTCTTTGCTAGAGAAACAGATATAACTTACTCAGAATTCAATTTTTTAAATAATCATTTAATTCTTTATATATGCCATATTTATATTGCCAGGTTACTTTACGATAACTAGCAAGAGCAACCCAATTTTTACCATTTAAATACTCTATTGTTTCTTCAAATAGGAAATCTTTTCTAAAGTATTTTCTTCTAAATTCTGCTAGAATAGGGCATTTAGCAAGAAAATGTATGTTTTTAGTTTCTCTTTTATTACATAAGAACCATAATTTATTATCATTCTCATAATAAACTCTAAAGTTAAATTTTATCAATTCCCCTCGAGGTTTAAAAATTAATTAGGAGAATGGACTCAGATTTTCGCTTCAAAATTAAAGTTCAGATCTAATTACTAATTTCTTAAATAATAAATTTTTATTATATTCACTCATATTATATTTATTTCGACCCCCAACTGACATGCCATGTGGTACAGCCAGGTTCCTATTTGCTGATACCTTAAATCTTTTATGAAAAAATCTAAGAAATAAGATGTAAACTATAAGAATATTAGTAAAAACAGAAGTTACTATAAAAAGGCCATCCACATAATGGATAGTAGCATTATATTTTGAATGAAAAGACTATATCGACATTGTTTTTTGAAAAAGGCTTAAGCGCCAAAAATTCAAAATTTAGATTTAAATTTATTATGGGACGTAAACACCACCTCTATCGATTTCAGCTCATGCTGTATCGAAAAAAAAAAATTGGTAATGGTCTAAAAATCGACTGTTGATGATGTAAGCACCAAACACTAACTACTTTCAGTCGTCGCTCTGGCCTTAACCAGTACTAGAAGCCATAAAAATATATTGTAATTATAAAGGTTTTGCCACCTTAATAAACACCTGCTGAATCCGATAAAGAATAAAAAAAAAATACATTGCTATTTGGGGAAAAATTGTTTCGTGCTTCCTGTAAAGCTTGCTAAATAGCGCTTAAGCCTTTTTCAAAAAACGATGTCGATATATCCTTAATTATTGAAACTCAAACACACTTGTCCTCTAGGTCGTCTTATGGGAGTTCCAGATACAACAACTGAGCTTGCCCTCCCGTGATAGCCAACCGGAAGCTGTCTCCTATAAAAAAAAATTGTCTTGAATTAATGTGGGATAAAAATATTTTTATTTATAAATTATGAACAACCATACTAACCAGTTAGGAAAAAGTGCATTTTCCTTAGATCTGAACATCTCACCAACGTTTTGAGCATGATGTATAGAGGAATAGAAGTCAGTATAGTCGCCAATAACCGCTGGAAGATGCATTTCAACTTCAGACTGTTTTACTAAGCATCTGAATCACATTAAGTCAACATTTTAAATAAGATAAACTAATAGAAGTATTGAGATAGTTAATGTGGATTCATGTTTTATATGTAATAAAAAAAACACATAAACTAAACAAAAATATGCAATGTAATATGAATAGACTATTGGTTCAACAGTGACCAAGAAACCTTCCACTGAAAATGTATGATCACTTTTCTTAGCTTGTGAAAACTAATAGAAAAAGAAGAAAAAAAAAATCAAAACTTTTCTCTGACTCGTTTGCTTCTAGGCGGCTCTGAGAAGGTTTTTCTCGTTTAATACAAAACCCTTCAATATTTTTTTATAAAAAAAAAAACTTTGGTAGAATTTTTAAAACAAATGTATCAGTACATCTTGGGAAGGCTAAACTTCCAATAAATATCCTTTGAAAATATAACTAATAGAACACGCACAATTGCACGTCGTAAAATTCCACGTTTTAAGCACTGTATGGCCCATTTTCTCAGAAATGAAAATAATTACGGATTTTAAAATTTTCATACTTATACACTTCTTATTTTTAACGATTTTAATGATATTTAAACGAAACGGACGAAAAAAAAGGAAAAAATTTAGTTTAAATTTTGATGTTCAAAAACCTCCTATCTATATTAAATAATTTCCAAATATTAAGGAAGATAAATTAAAGTTATTAATATTTATTGGTTGCAAATGGTTTATGTTGTATTGTAGAAAATAAGCATCCTGAAGACGAAGAAGGACTTTGAAGTATTGATGACAATATTATAAAAATGATTTTTTAAATAATAAAGATAATTGTCAGAGGAAGTTGTTTTTCACAAATAATTGAACCTCCCATCTATTTATTTTCCAACCTCTTATTGATAAGCAGAAAAAGTTTCAAGTCAATAGTTTTTGCGAAAATGGGCCATTCGTCTGAAAAAAATGTAGTAGTCAGGAGAGCCAAAAAACTGATTTTTTAGATTTTTAGTCGATATAAAGGAACATTTTAATAATCTTTGGGTTTATTTTTTTTTTTACGCTGGATAGTTAAGATCGTTGATAAGTTTAAATAGATAGTGAAATCTTGGTTTTATGGTTACAAAACTTGTTTTTGTGATCTTGTCATGTTGGAGTGACATTTGTGAATTATTACGATTTGGCTACATTCACGAGCATTTTTAACTCAGTTCAAATTTTCATGAATATATTAAACACATTTTAAAATGCTCAATAGGAGTTGTAGTTTCAGAGAAAGAAAAACACAAAAATCCAATTTTTAATTTTTGGGTGCTATAAAAAAAAAGATAAATAATTTGTTTTATGTTTTGTAAACCAATAGAAAAATAATTAAGATCAGAAAAATTAAGAACAGACATTAAAAATTAAAGCAAGAAAAAAAACTTAATCACGAGTATTTAGTGTATTTAGAGTGACTCAATTTCAGTTCAATTAGATATTGAAACAAATATTTTTTAGCACTAGGTAGAGTGAATAAAATTACAGAGAAATTTTAATAAACAATTGTAACTTTCCTAATGTTTTTAATATTTTATTGAAATACAATTTCAAGTACATCTAAAAATTAAAAAAATTACCCTGGTATCGACTTGATTGGAGAATCTTCTTCAGACAGTAACTTTTGTAAATAACTCCTGGCTTCAGACCAGCATTTAGGAGTCAAAGCCATAAATGAATTCAGTGTTTCCTAAAAAAAAAAAAAAAAAAAAAATTGAAACCAAGCCACAAATAAATAAAGAATAAAGAAACAATTAACATGCATTGTTTAAAAATGTCTTTGCTTCTGAAATACAATAGATTCTTATTTTTATATGTTTGGAAAATAAAAGGTTTCACTTTTCAGCAAAATAGAAGATTTCAAAAGAGCTAAAAAGTAATACGTAAACTGCTTTATACCTGTTTTAGCAGATTCAAATGCTAAATCTGTACATTAAGGGTAAACTGTTGTAACATTTTCAAAGTTCTACAGGAGAGCAGAAAGAAGTTTTAGATCGCACTGGATTATTTTTTGTAGATAGTGGTCCATTTTTATATTTGAAGTTTTGCATATTTGATTACCCTTTCAGCTTATTTATGGTACTTTATTCAGTCGAACTTCTACATATCAAACATAAAGGTTCCTTGAAAAAATTTTGATTTATAGAAATTTCGATATGTAGAAATATTGCGATTTTTCATCCTTTTCAGGCTAAAAACAATAACAGCTATTCATTAAGGTTAAAAAAATATCAATGGCAAGGCAATTTTTTGAGGTAAACGATGTAACAAAGGCAATTTTTTGCAACAAAGAGTCAAAGAAAAACAAAACTGAACGATCAATAACACTTTGAAAAATTGTACAAACTACATCTGTGATTTCAGATTTTTTACAAATACACATTTATAATACACATTTAATAAGGATGTCCATTAAAAATAAGCGAATATACATAAAAATTAATTAATGTCTTTTTGTTTCTAATTCATGTTTAAGAGCAAGGTTCACAACAAGAAAGGCAAAGTTAAACTGACTTTAAAATGAAAATTAAACTATGTTAGGAAAGAGATTCAGAGAATTTATGTACTCCTGTGCTTCTTCTGAAACAAGATCTTCCCTGAATTTCCATTTTTTTTTCTTATTTAATTATTACCCATTCTTATGTACGTAAACTAAGGGCTCTTTTTGATGACAATTTTATATTTTCTAAATTTGAATTTTTTGTTCGATATATATAAATTTTATTCGATATACAGAATATTTTTTCTAATAAAAATTCAAGGTTCCTAAAAAAAGTTCGATATATAGAGATTTTCGATATATAGAGGTTCAACTGTATTTAATTATACGATATTTTATATGTGTATGCTCCTTAATATTTTATGAATAATAAAGAGAAATTTTGTAAAAAAAAAAAAAAAATAAAATAAAAAAAATCTTAAAATCAACTAAAATATTTTATTGAATGCACTAAAGTAAAAAATAATATTTTAACAGAAATAATGATATTTTCAATTGCCTATTCTTACGGAATAAAAATTGATACCTTTTGGTCTTCTAACTAGATTAAGAATAATATTATTAAAACATTAAAAATAATTTATTATTATCTTTATCAAGACATCTCTAATAAAGTTAATCTCTAATTACCATTTAAAGGAAGTCATACTGTTTCACTAGTAAACGTATAATAGCTAAACTAACAATAATTTTTTATTGAGGGAAATATTAAATTCATCAGGTCTTCATCAATAGTTTTTACTATTTTTTGACCACCTCCCGGACCATCTCATTCCTTCATAAACTTTTACGGTCAACTATTGATTATTGAATAGAACACTTTAATTTGGAATTGCTCCAATTTAATGGCTCCTCCAGGCCCTGTTTTCATTTAATGAGAATAATCAAAATACATTCGAACCTCTATATATCGAACTTCCATATATCGAAAATCTCTATACATCAAACGTTTTTTAAGGACCTTGAATTTTTATTAGAAAAAATATTCGGTATATCGAATAAAATTGCTGTATAACAAACAAAAAATTCCAATTTAAAAAAATATAAAATATGTCATCAAAAAGAGCCCTTAGATTATGTGCATAAGAATGGGTAATAATTAAATAAGAAAAAAATGTTCCATTGATATGCAAAGCAATGAAAATCCGGGGAAAATCTTGTTTCACAAGAACCACAGGAGTACCTAAATTCTCTGAATCTTTTCCTAAACATAGAGTGAAATTTTCATTTTAAATTTAGTTTAACTTTTTATTTCATGTTGTGAACATCGCTTCTAAACATGACTTTCTAATGTATCAACTATACATAAATAGACATTAGAAGCTATTTTGCGCGAAAACAAAAATAAATTAATTTTTATGTATGTTTGCATATTTTTAATACATGTCCTTATTTAATTATAAATGTACATTTGTAAAAAAATTTCAATCACATATGTGATTTGTCAAATAAGTACTAATGATCGTTCAGTTTTTTTTTTTTTTAAACCCTAAAAAATTACCTTTTTTGCATCATTAATCCCAAAAAATTAACTTTGATACTTCTTTAGCCCTAAGAATAGCTATAATTGTTTTTAGCCTGAAAAATTTCAATGTTTCTATATATCAAATTTTTTTCAAGGAGCCTTCATGTTCGATATATAGAGGTTCAACTGTATTACTGTTCTCAATGTTTTCAATATTTCATTCCGTTAGCTTACTATGCATTTATGCAATGAATCCAATTTATTTCATCTGACCATTTCTTTGTTAACTTTCAGCATTATGAAAACAATATTAGATTTCTAAAATGACATTTACATAATCTGAATACAATACTGGGAAAAAGAGTAATAATCCTTCAAGAAAAAAATAATTAATGACAACAGAATTTCTTGTAACTTGCCTGCTTAAAAACATCTTGATTATCCTTTAACTCTGGGCCAGTAAAAAGATGGCTAATTTTTTTCAAATCAAGGACGTAGTTTCCAATGGCAACACCTATCCTTTTGACAACCTGTAAGATTAACAATATCAAAATTAAAAAGTTTTTAAATAAAAAAAAATGACCACTCAATAGGCTGTTTAAGAATTGTATTAAAGAAAACAAAATCAATAAAAATGTATTAGATCACACTTCTACTTATTTTTATTTGCAAAAAGCACAGTGTTAAAAAAAGAAACATTTGTAATAATTAATCAATCATACATTAAAACAGGACCACACACAATAAATCCAAATGAAAGTTTTTTATTAATAAAATCACAACAAATTCAATTAAATTACATTATAAAAAACTATGTGACTTTTTAGCCTTTTTTTTACTTTCACTTGCCTATAAATGAAATATATAATAAGGGAAAGTATTGTGAAAAATTTCAAATTTGAGTTTTCATCGGAAATACACATTTTTAGGTCCCCTGAGTCCAAATAATTAAGTCTCGCAAAATGGTCTCTGTGTGTCAGTGTCTGTGTCTATGTGAAGAGCCTAGCTCAAAAACAAAAAGTTGTACGAAACTGAAATTATATATTTAAGGTGGCAAGTTACAGCAACTTTTTTGCTAAAATTGACTTACCTGAAATGCTACTTTATTTTATTGATATTTTACTTTTTTACAATTTTCTCAAAAACAAAAGATTTTTATGAAACTTGCCTGAAGTCTTCTCCTTTAAGACCTTTAGCTCTTCATATATTTAGTAAATCACCGAGGAAATACAAGGAAAAAAGTTAAGATGAAAATAAAACATTTTTCATATAACTCAAAATGTATGCATTTTATGGTAAATTATGTAAATAATCATATGAAAAGTAATACGATTCCATAAAAATTTTTTTTTATCAAAATCGGACAAGTGTCAGCAAAGGTACAGCATATTGGACTTACCGGAAGTGCCATCTTACATAATCAATTTTATACATTTTCACAATTTTCTCGAAAACGGCTCTAACGATTTGGATGAAATTCGTTATATCAATGTACAATTAAATACTCTTTAATATCAGCTGGTTCTTATCCATAATAGTCTGACAGGGCTTAAATGCCTAATTATCAAATTACCTTTAATTTTATTTATTTGAGATAATTAACCTTCTGTCATTGTTAGTAGTAGTGAAAAATGGATAAATAAGAACTATGAAAGAATTTGATATTTAACTACAGGAGAAATTCTCCAGATTAAAAACAAATTTCCGTAAATAAGAGTAATAATATAGATGTATAATATACCGTTGGAAAGCTAAAGATTTTAGAAAAATTAATATCTAACATTTAAAGTTCTAGAAGGCAGTGGAGAGTGATGAAAAATGCGTAAACTTAAGTGATTGTTGTAAATAATCATTTATAATTTTATATTATTTAATGGAATTTAAATGAAATTTCCTAGGAAACTTTTAAAATTTATTTCAAATAAGGAGGTTATTGAAAGTTATGTAATGCCAGATTTTTTTTAATATGAAAAAAGAGATGGATATTTTTTTGAGAGGTAATTTTATTGAATTATAACAACCTACAATTTTTAGTCAAATTTACTTAAAACAAATAAATTTTATATATATATATATATATATATATATTAAATCTTAATATTTAATTATGTTTTTAATAAATATTCTGTTATGAATTTCTTATCTCAAATCTACTATTTGATCATACTGGCCAAATAACTGATTTCAGAAGAAAATTTTTAAAAACTTAAATTGTTCAACAGATAATTTCAAGAGTTGTATGTATTAATTTATTTTATAAACTACTTTGTTCGCATTTCAATACTAAACAACAAAGGTTTGAAAATGGCCAAAACGACACATTATTTTTTATAATGTAATTTAATAAAATTTGTTTTTTGGGGATTAATGATCAATTAATTATTAAAAACTTTTTAATAACCAATTTTTTTTTTTTAAAATGAACAATCTAAAAAAAGGTATACATCACAAAAAGAAATATTGTTTACAACAAACATTTAAATGATTTTAAAATATCCCTTTAAAATGTACTCAAGTAATTTTTAAAAAAGCTAAATGTTCCCATCCGTGCTTATAAAAAATGGCTAATTATAATTGCTCATTATAATATTATAATGAAATATACATGTTTGATGTTTTTTTATTACAGAAATCCTTTTCCCTTGGAGCAATTAACTTTGAAAAAAAATTATTTAATTAATGATTTGTTGGTTTATGTATGAGTTATCATTAAGAAAAATTAATGTAAAATATATCAAGGCCTACAATTTTTTTTTTAGTAACATAATTGATATAAAGTGAAATTATTTATTAAGGATTTGTGAAGAAAAATCTTCCAATATTGGATTCCTTTATTTAGTTGATTAAATGACATGATTAAATGACGTTTCGGGGCATGTACCCCATCGTCAGGTCTCTGCAATGCATCTATACATAAATAGGAAGTTGTAAATATTATATAACGTGACAATTATTATGTTCTTTAATTTTAATTAATATACATAAATAAGTATATTTGCCAAAACGTTCATATCATATGAAGGTTTAACATTCAACGATTCTTTGCTGACATAATCCATAATATATTTTCTCTAATATTAATCAATTTAAAAAATTTCTATTAGATAATCAGGGTCCCTTTCTATTGTCACAATTTTCTTTAATGGATTATCTTGTTTATTAGCTATATGTATTATATACTGTAACCTTCCCAATATCTATTACTGTTATTACTGAATCTACTAATTTACTATAATATTTTTTTAAGAGTATGTTTTAACAATTTGTTATTTATTGCTTAATTATGTTAATCAATTTTTTATTATACTATTCTGTTATTCTTATAACAGAATAGTATACCTCTATACCTATACTTATGAAACTTATAAACTTACACTTAAACCACCCTTTTAATTGTATATCATTATATAAAATGATAAAGTTAATAATGATAAAGTGAAATACAATTTTTTTAAACACTATTCACATTTTTAAACAATTGTTCTTAGTTTTTAGGTTTTATAGATTTAATTTCCATAATGTTTTACATGTATATCTGTATATTCTATAATATTCAAACAATAAAAATGTTAAGTTAATCATTGTGTGTTCTTATTATATCCTTTAACTCCTGATACTCTGGTTCAAATCAACCAGAACCAAAATATCAAGGTTCTGGCAGTCGAAGCGATGAAGGTTTAGTAATAAGGTACCTACATTGAGATTTAGTATTCTAGGGCAAAAGAGAAAAGGCTGAGAGGATCCCAGGAGAATTACCTGTTCATGGAGTTCATCCATGACCCAGAGAACAGGAATCAAATTACTATTTGTAGCTGGGATTCAAATCAGAGTCTTGGAGTCCAGTGGGATGAACCCACTTGAATTGATTTAATTTTTTTTTTAGAAGCCATTAGAAGTCGATGTATACTTATAATTTACTTTAAGAGTGATTTAGAATAGAGTATAAGTGTAAGTGTGCACTGGCACCTGCTAATATTCTAGATTTTTTTCTTTTATAAAACAGTAGATAGAAGAAAAGTTTAAAGATGCAACTTAAAAAAAAAATACATATTGCTTCAATATTTGAAGTTCAAAAACTTCAACTAAAACTTTTTAATTGCCCAAGAGTGTTAAATTGTTAGTTTAATTTTTACACAACAATTGCTTAACATAAGTTTTAGACAATATATTATTTTAAAAAATTTCCAGGGGAGTAAAGAATATCCCCGGATCTTCCTTCTCCCCGCCGTAATATGGTACGTGCATCCTCTAATACTGGATGCTGCACATGCCTATGAGCACAAACTGTCAACAAGTTTTCTAGATTATATTAACTTTGTCTAATCTTGTCTCAACTTTCATAATTATGATACAACTTTACAATGCGGTCGCATTATCAGTCGCTACATCCGAAGGTTGTCACACTAGCACTCTCTAGTGCCGTTTGTACTAACTAACTGCTTTGTATTAAATTTTAAGATTCATTTTAACACAAATTATATTGGAATACATAGCTATTATATCTTTGCTATTCTTACATTTGTGGATTACAATAAAGGTTACATTTTTTTACAGCTAATAATGTTAGATATGTTCAAATAAGGAACTTTACTAAAATAAAATTAGTAAACAAATAGCCTCTTAGGTTCCGGAAATCTGCTAATCCCCCCCCCCCCTTCCTAACCGAAAAATAATTTGAATTGAATTTTTTTTGGCGGGCTTTCGTTCTTGATAAAAAGTGATAAGAAATTTATATCGAAAAGTTATTCACGAAAATGTTTTATTGTGCTCAATAAAGAACAAAATTTTAATTGTATTCAAAGGAATAACATAGGCAATCATGAAAACTTGAATTTTCATAACAAAAAAAAAATCTGCTTTGAATAAATTGTAATTTTGTGAAAATAAATGTTAGATAAATAATTTCCAAACTTTAGCTTACATCGTCTTTTGTAGAAAACACTCCATAAGGTAGATTTTCCAACGGAAAATCCGTGTCCATATCATAGTCTACGTTACACTTCATCTTTGTGTGACTCCTGACAAACTGGATTTTTATTATAAATGCTAGCTCGCGACCTTGCTCACTGCTATCTGGCGGTCTGAATACACAGTAGTGTCTTCACGTTTTATCTAAAACCTGTTTTAGAAATGTTTTAAACATTTTACTTCATTATAAACATTACAGTTTTGTTGAATTTACATTATAATACACTTATGGAATGTCCACGTTATTTATTTAAATATCAAGCCTTTTCAATTTCAAGGCATTCCAACTCAACTTATTCTTTTACGAATTTCTAATTGTCTAAGATTTATTTATTGTGAATAAAATATCTAATGCAACGATTAACATGTATTTAATAATCACAACTTTGGATTAAAAATAGTTTTGTAATCCCAGAACCTTAACTATATGGCCAACAAGACAATAAATTATTATATTGGAGTGAGTTTGGTCGACCATATATATACTTAAGGTAGAAGTTTGTTGGGGGAGGGGGTGCGGTCAAAGATTAATACATTAATAAGTAATACTTATTTATTTTGTGCCAACGTTTCGGCCATCATCAGGGCTAAAAGAAAAACCAAAATAAAGGAGAGGCAATACCAGTAACAGTAAAAAATAATAAAAACAGAAATTACAAGCAAGATAAAAATATATGAAGTATAAAAAGAAAAAAGATGTTAATATATATTGTAAAAAATGAAAAAGTAAAGTTAAGTGACAAGAGCGAAGGAAAGATTATGAATTACATGAAACCATGAAGTACATAATACATGAGATAAAATATATGAACACTATTAATTGGAATGACTACTGAAGATTTTGAACTATATAAAGTATATCAAGATAATTATGATATTGTGAGTTTTGTAGATTGCTTATATTACATGATATAGTAAGGATTACATTGCAATTAAAATTGTTAACAGGTGACTAATGAAAAAAGTAGCAATGTAAAATTTAATTGAAATTAAAATAATGCGTTATTTACACAGGGTATAGTTAAATATATGAAACCTATTAATTAAAAAGACTAGTATGAGGATTTTGGAATATGTAAAGCATGTAGAGATAATTATGATGTGACAAGTTATGTAAAAGAAGACAATGATGTTAATATATATATATATATATATATATATATATATATATATATATATATATATATATATATATATATATATATTTTTTTATACATCATTTAAGAATTGCTAATCTTAGTAACCTATTTCATTTTATTATTATTTATAAACCAATGAGTTGGTACCCCTTCCCAAAAATTGGAATATTCAATTGTTTTTTCATCCAATACAAGCTCCTTTAGAGTTTATGGATAATAAAGACATAATTTAAAAAAAAAGAAGTTTGTTAAAATAAAAATCAACTCAAAATATTTTATTGAATTTTTTAAAGCACAAAGTAATATTTTCAACGTAAATAATGGCGTTTTCAATTATTCATACAGAAGCATATCTTCATAATTCATACCTTTTGTTCATCTAACTAGCTGAAGAATAATATTATTACATTAAAAATAATTTATTATCTTAATCAAAACAGACTTTATAAAGTTACTATCTAATCCCAGTTCGAAGGAAGTATATATATATATATATATACACACACATATATTGGGAAATCCAATTCAATTTGTAAATTTTTTGGAGTTCTCGTAAATAAAAAAAAGGGATTTTTTTAAAGAATGTCGTTCTGTCATTGGGTTCGTCTTCCCCTCTCCCCCCCCCCTCCATAAGACTCCTGAACTGTCGAACTATTCGTAATGAAAAAAAAGAAAAGTTTAGAAAAATAATGTTTTATGGCAAAGTTGTAAAGCAGTAAATTAAAACCGTTCACTAACGATTTTTAGTAGATTTGTTTGTTTTGGTATGTTGGCAGAATTTATAATTGTTAGAGGTATTCCATTTATTTTTTTCAAGTTATAAGTTCGTTTCCTGATCGCTTATCCAACATTAGTTTTGGATTTAAAAATTACAAAAACGAAATTCTACAAACTTTAATCATTTCTTGATATACAAAATCTTTTTCTTCTATTATATCCACTTATAAGTAACCATAAATGCATTTCATATTACCATAATTTCGCAGTGTAGCTTCCAATCCTTCATTATTGATTGAGCATTAGCGAACATTAGGATATTCATAGGATAAATAAAAAAAATAAAAAAATACAGAATCATAAATAGTTTGTGGGAAAATTATTGGATATCAAATTTTGGTACTACTTCACATAAGCTACCCCATAATTTTTTCAGCATAATTTATTCGCTGGAACATTGTTTTTATCTAAAGCTATTTTATTTTATGTAGACATTGTTTTAAAAAAATGTCTCGATTATTGGAATCAAGTGGCGATTTAGAAAGCATATAAATAACACGGACGGTTTCTTACTAGATTTGTCTCATCTAAGACATTTATCGCTTACTGAATTATTTTTTTTTAACATCGTCTTATATTTCTTCAATACTTTTTGTGAGTTTTGAAATAATAAGTTTCGTCTAATGTTAAATTTCATGAATCGACGGTAATTTTACCAATGAATCTTGTACACATCCTTAATAAAGAATGCTGCTTTTCAGTTCTTGTTTGTTCTGTTCGGAAATATATATGTAAATTAACTGGATCAGGTTGTGTTATGTAACATTCTTGTTCAACTCATTAATTTATTAAAATAAATAGCAGTTCTCTTTAAGTTTTTTTTTTTTTGGTAGCCATGGAAATTGCATCAAAGTATATAAAACTTCTATTTATATTTTTTGAAAATGCATTATTAGCTAAAATTCATAATTCAAATTATAGATTCGCATTCCAGCCTATTAAATTCCTATTTCCTCAAATCAATATGGTATGGGATTCAATTCAAATGGTTCCCTTATTAAAAACCAATGGGGTCTAAGGTTATTTTATTTACATACAATGTCTTACAGAAATATTCCTAATTTTCCTCTTTCTATTTTAACTTCAAGTCAAGCCCCAGAAAGTAATGTAAAATGAAAGAAATGTTTTATCAGTAAATATTATAAATCAAAAAGGCCATTCGGTCACCAAGTATTTTATTTTACATCATTTCGACGTTTTGGCCAACTTGGGCCATTTTCAAGTCTGAAAGCACAAATTTGTTTAGTCGATTTTTATTTTCATTTATCTTGTAAGGTAATATATTTTCTTATATAATTATTAAACAATTATTTCATTTAAACAGTAACTACCATGCAAAATGTTTTATATTCATTTTGTTTAATTCTATTCAAAAAGACACACCATTTTTTCAATAAAAAAAAATAATACACAAAAACAATTTTATCAAATTCATAAATAAATTTAAGTCACAAAATTATTCGCAATTTTTCGTACAGCTAAAAATTTTTGGTCATTTCAATTTTTTAGAATAGTCCTTATTGTGAAGAATGACTTTAAGTCTATAAGGGATAGATTTAATCACTTTCAATTTTAATTTTGGAAAATTCATAAATTAATTTAAGTCAAAAAATGGTTCGTACTGCTTAAAATTTTCGATAATTTCAATAAATATATTCAAATTTTAAATATTTTAAAGGATAGTCCTTGTTATAAAAAAAAAAAAGGCTATTGGCATGGATTTAATTAACTTACAAATTTAATTTCGGAAAATTCCTTTCCATTCATTGAGCAGAATTTTCTTTAATGTAATATCATGTTTATGAATTTGTAACTTCTAATATGCCCGTACATTCACTATAGGGTTGAGATCAGGTCATAAAGGAGGTGTTTCTAGCACTTCAGGGCAATTATAAAGTAGCCATTAAGATATTATTAGTGCCTCATGCTTCAGCTGTTCTTTCTAAGAATAAATTTCCACATATTTATATTTATCCATTATTCTATCCATGAATATGTTCCCACTCCATTTTTCGCAAAACTACCCCCAAACAATTACCGAATCTCCCCCATGTTTGACAGTAGGTACCCCGAATGTCTTTAGAGGAGAGTTCTGTTTTAGGCTGGGAATATTCAGTGGTAAGTGGATTTAATATTTCTTTAAGTTCTCTTTAGTGCTAGAAACACCTCTTTTTTTTTATCTTATCTCAACCCTATAGTGAATGTTTTGCATATTAGAAGTTACAAATTTGTAAACATTATATTACATTGAAGAGAATTTTGCTCAAGGAATGGAAACAAATTTCCCGAAAGTATAATTGTAAGTTGATAAAATCCATGCCTAATAGACTTGTTTTTTACAAGGACTATCCTACAAAATATTTAAAAATTGAATTTATTTATTTAAATGATCAAATATTATATTTTAAGCAGTACGAAAAATGACGAATCATTTTGTGACTTAAATTAATTTATGAATTTGACTAACTACTACTTCCATTACTCAATTCTTTAATAATTCAACATACCTTTTAATCAAATATTGTTAGTTTGCATTATTTAGTTTCTTTTACTAGCAAACAATTTTTTAATTATTTTTATTGTCAATATTATTTTTTGACGATATGAATAAATTTACAATTAAAGTAATTGGATTATTATGCTAATAGAAAAAACAAGAGAACAAGATATTATATGCAAACTGACAATGGACAACTATAAGGTATATTGAATTGCTAAAGAATTAAATAATGAAGGCTAATTAAAAATATCTGATGTGGACAACACATGACTAACTTGTATGCCTATTAAACTATAAACCGGTGGCTCAAAAAGTGATCCTGAATTTGGTTACTAGTTTCCGAAGATCGCAGTATCTCAAAAACAACACTCGGCGTCGCGACATCCATCTATTGACACACACACACAAATAGGGAGGAAAACCAGTATTTTACACTAAATTTTAACACTTAAAACAAGTAATAAAAATGTTTAATTGGATTGGAAACCAAATTGCGTTTGTAACTTTTATTACCGAAACATATGACTTATGTATTTAATTTAAATATAATTTTTGATGTAAACTAATTATGACCTTCAAGTAAAGTACCGTTTTCGGCTCACCAATATTAACCAAAATATAGTAAATACATTCACATCAATATAAAAGTCCTATTTACCAAATTTGAGATGTTTTACATTATATTTTAATATAATTTTTGATGAAAGTCTAATATGACCTTCAAGTAAAGTACCGCTTCCGATTTTCCAATTTAGACCAAAATTTAGTATGTTATTTAAGTCAATATATAAGTAACAAATAACAAATTTGAGAAGTTTTGCAAAGTATTTTAATATAATTTTAGATGGAAATCAATTATGACCTTCAAGTAAAGTACCACTTCTGGTGATTAAGCAGTGACCAAAAAGGGAGGTTCACAACTAGATTTTACAACAATCCTAAATACAAAATTTCAACTTTCTACGGCAAAACCGTTTTTGAGTTATGCGAAATACGAACGAACGTACAGACGCCACGACGAAACTAGTCAAAATGGATTCAGGGATGGTCAAAATGAATATTTCCGTTGAAATCTGGAAACCGAAAATTTTCGCGATTACAATACTTCCTTTACTTCGTAGAAGGAAAAAAAAAAAAAAATCAAAAGAGTGTTGCCATATTGCTTGTATAATTATAACTGCAAGAGATCATTTTTTTTATTTTATCAAAAACATTGTTTTTAATATTAATATGCAAGAGCAAAAGCTCAAAATGAGACAAATAATTGTTAGAACATAAATGGAAAATTCCAAAAAAGAAGCCAAGAGTCTCAAAAACAACTGAAATTAATAAAAAAAAAAATCATATGTCAATGTTTCGCCAATTCAGGCATCATCAGGGCAGTAGAAGAGAAAGAAAAAAAAAACTAATAAAGAACAAAATGCAGCAAATCTCTCATCCAGAGTCAAAAAAGTCGCCAACCAGAGAGAGCACCCTACACCAAGACACCCAGGCACATACTGAGGGAAAAGTGAGGTTACATGACAACAGCTGGGAAAAGTTAAATTACAAGTAGCTGATTATAAAAAAATAAATACTCAAAAAAAAAAAAAAATGTATAAAAGATCATAAAAATAACTTAAATAAGAAAAGATCGACCAAATATAAGAGGAAAGAGAAAGTTTATATGCCCAGAAGAGAAAGGTTTTTATAAAGCAGTGGATACATGGCTATTCCACAAAATATATTAATATGCAAGAGCAAAAGCTCAAAGTTAGGCATAAATAATTGTTAGGGCATAAATGAAAAATTCAAAAAAATAATATTAATATCTTCTACTGTCCTGATGATCCCTGAATTGGTGAAATATTGACAGATCAGTTTTTTAAACATTAATTTCTGGATTTTTTACTCTTAGCTTCTTGTTTGGAATTTTCCATTTATGCCCTAACAATTATTTATGTCTCATTTTGAGCTTTTGTTCTTGCATATTAACATACCTTGTGGAATAGCCGTGTATCCACTGTTTTCTTTATAAGGATCTTCCTCTTTTGGGCATATAAACTTTCCCTTTCCTCTTATATTTGGTTGATCTTTTATACATTTTTGGGTTTTTAGTATGAACATTTCTTTTCTTATGATCAGCTGTTTGTAATTTAACTTTTCCCAGCTGTTGTCATGTACAGTGTACATAATATAGTTATATCGTTGGATTGTATGTGTAATAATAGCGGTATTATTAATAGATTGATGTTTGTTCATAGAAAAAGATTTGATTCTCGTAAATAGACAATGTAGGATTGTCCCTTTTTTTTTCACTATTATTTTCATAATGATGTAGTATTGATGTTGGTCAACTGTGACGTATATTATGGAATGAATAATCACGAATTAGTCAACATGATTTTTTATTATATTTTTTTTTTTTTACAATAAAACATAATGATATCTATATACACAGACATTACTTATTTTCTTTGAAAAAGAAAGCTACCAATTTTCTTTAGTTTTTCTTCTATTTAGATGTTTATAATATTCATGTGATACATCTAAAATGAACAAACCACAACTCAAAATTGTAATTTTGAGTCCTAGAAAAATTGTTATTCTAACCCAAAACCATAGCAGACGTTAAATATATTGATAAAACTGTAAGCACAACATGCTCATGTAAACGCATTTTTTATAATAATTACAGTCAACAAATATTTCAATGAACAGATTAATATAACTCTTGAGAATTAATGGGATACAAATATTACCTTTACAGTAACAAGAACATTTAATCTTAACCCCTTAAAAAATAGTGAAAATTTTAAGCATATTAGAAATTATAAATCTACTAAAAATGTTTATTTCATCAAAATTTATATTGTTAACATAATTAATATTAAAAAATAAACAAAATTATAGGTTATTCATATCAATATTTTTGTAACATACTTTGTATCAGGCGTATACGCCAAATTTGGCGCATTGGATGATTACAAGTAAAGGACAACGTCCCATCTTACGATCATTACGATCTGTAACTTTATATTTAAAAAAACAAAACATTTTTATAACATTGGTTACTATGTTTCGAAGTATTTCTTCGTCATCAGAATATTTGCTTTCTACAATACAACATCAACTATTAAATTCACAAATATTAACACCTTAATTTACAATATATCTTGTTATTATTTTTAAAAAAATGTTTTATTACCATTAAATAATTATATTTTAGTAATTTAAAGGTAATAAAACTTTTTTTTTTAGATAGCAACGAGATATATTATAAATTAAGGTATTAATATTTGTGAATTTAATAGTTGATGTATTGTAGAAAGAAAATATCCTGATGACGAAGAAGTACTTCGAAATGTCATAACCAATGCTATAAAAATGTTTTGTTTTTTTAAATATAAAGTTACAGTTCAATGGAAGTTGTCCTTCACAAATTAATTTATTAAAATATATTAACTTCCCTAAAAATTAGAAATTATTTAATATATTATTTCTATAATTTTGAAAGGAAGAAAGTTTCCAATGACAGAACTCAACCTATATAATAACTTTCATGAACTGATTTCATGAAATTTGTCGAAAGTTAGATTTTGAAAAATTTACCAAAGACTGAGGGATATATGGCTGAGGTAAGTGCCCGAGTTGGCTACCAACCACAAGACTTCTTTTTAACACCCTCTGAGATGACGATGAGTGGTTGAAGACGTAATACGTGGCATTAAGTCGAGAAAAAACAAAATAACAACATTGAAAACGAAAGATTTGTTCATTCAATGTTATTTTTTTTTTTTTTATTTTTTTTTTTTAGCCCTGATGATGGCCTAAAACTTAGACCGAAACGTTGGCACAAAATAAATAAGTCTTACTTATTAATGTGTTAATCTTTTGCCACACCCCTCCCCCCCCCCCCCTGACAAACTTTCTTTTGTATTTGTATATTTATTATTTCATGTGGTGTCATCGGACTAATGGATTAGATAATCCAAGTCTATGTAAATTTTGTTGTTATTATTGTATTTTATTTACTGTGAAATAAAATTTACTTTATTACTACTACTATTGAGTAGCCTTCTTATAATTAGTTACAATCTGCAGAAAGTTGTGAAACAATGAACTCAGTCATATACTTTTATATTTGAGTACGTACATATAGTATAAGAAGTATATTCTTGTAAAGTATTTTTTATCAGAAATTTTTCATGTTTTTGTAATAAAGTTTGTAATTTGCGTTTTTGTTATTTATAATATTCTTTATAATACCTTTATTGTTATGTTAATTCAGTAAATATTTTTGTTATTATAAATAATTTAATCTAATAGTATACACATGCATGGAAGATAACAACAAATAAACGGTCCTTTCAGAGGGTTACTTGAAAGGAAATTACCAGTACTCATACATACCATTTAATAACTGGACTACAAGATGCACTAAGACAAATTATTTTTTTCTCTTTATAAACAGTAATTTATTCTTTTATTTTAACAAATAACTAACACTTCATTTCTTATAATGAAAAATAAAGCTACACATTTCTATTATAAGTATAATTTTAACCAGCAGTAATTGAAATTTCAATCGGATTCAAAATATTTAATGACTAGCAAAATGGAAACTTAATTTGAACCATTAAAACAACTATAAAATAATCCTTTTTTTTTTTTTTTAAAACAGTAATTCATTAAAATAAAAAAACAATGAATAAAATAATCAATTTCATCTTATCAATAAAATAAAAATCAACAATTTTATACCTAATGACTAGTAAAAAAAAATATTACTTAATATATTAAAACAACTGGCTTAACTTCAAACCAAAAATAAAAATATAAAACTTTTAAGATTATAATAAGTCTTGATAATAATTCAATAGACAAATTAATATTAATATATTTAACAAGAGATGAATCTATGGTTGTAAAAGGACATTGACAACCATATATTTTTTTTATGATTTCATTTGAATCGTCTTGGCAAGGCTCAAGTTATTTTAATTTAATAATCTATCTACAAGGAATGGCAATGTTCCTTGATTTAAAAAAAAAACTTTTAAAAACATGTGGACATGTTTAACTAAATTTTTTTTTCCATTGTCTCGGGCCTAATTTCTTGACTCGAGCTTTATACATGTGAGTCATCATCGCGTACATTCCTAAAATAAAATATATTTTGTTATTACAAGTAAACAATAGCAAATTATTTTTTAATAATAACATTCCATTAATTATAAAAATATAGTAAAAAGTTAATATATATATATATATATATATATATATATATATATATATATATATATATATATATATATATATATAAAATAATGTTAAATTATTAATTACAAAGCAGGGCTCCAAAATAACTGTGCATTTTTATTTTGAATAAGTTCTTGTCCTAATTAAACCTTTTCTTAAGAACTTATTTGAAACAGTTCATGCTAGAACTTTTATTATAAGTTCTTACAAGAACTTTTTGGTCAGAACTTATATAGTAAAAGTTCTATGAGAACTTTATCATAAGAACTTTTATATATAAGTTCTCATTAGAGCTTTTTAGTGAGATTATAATAAAAATTCTCATTATTAAAGTTCCCAATTAAATGTGGAAAATATTTATGGAATTGTGTCTTGAAAGATTCCTTTATCTTAAAATGTTATTTCTTTAAATAAGCATTCTTTACGTGATTTAACCCACCAATACTCGCTAAGATATAGAAGAATGCCAGTACTAACACATGAGATTTTCTCTCATATAGGGATTTATATGTGAAAATTAGTTAGTATGTGAAATATTTTGAATTTTAAGCATCCGTTCATTAATCGGTCTCTTCTTTTTCCTTTTCACTATCCCTCCCCACTTCGGGAACCATCTTTCCACAATAACATTTTGATAAATTCTGTAATAATAAATTATGGGAAAATCAACAAAAAAAATACTCACATAAAAAACAACTGCAGTGGGATGATTATAAAATACTTACATTGGTACGGCAGCACTCGCATGTGAGAACAAGTTTCAGAAATGGCAACAAAACGGTAACTTGAGCACTCTCTCATGTACAACAGTTTTTCCAACAGATCATCCCATACTTCAGTAGTTCCGCCTGAATGACAGGGGCCTTGTTATTTTTTAACTCGCGAAGATCATCCTCAACCTCATCTTGGTCAGGTGGCTCAATGTTATCACTTCTGCGAGGTGTAACTGAGGTAATAGCCTGTTCTTCAGTGAACAGTTGTCTAAAATGTCTCAACCATCGTCGCAGGATTTGATCTTTCTGATGTAATGCTCCATTCTCATCTTTGCAGGAGGTAGCTTTTGGAGTGAGCAATGTTCTTCTCTCATTAACTCTTCGGAAGAAAAGTCTGGATTCATTTGGATTTTTTAGGCTTTCAACATCCTTTAGTTTTTTATTTAACCAAGTCCTTTTCTTTTTTTTAAGGAATATCTTCTCTTCTCTTCTCCTGTTACCATAGACATGAGCTGACTGCCTCGTGCGACGCTATACCATTTTCATGTAGGGTTCATTCTTCCTTGTTGTCACTTGGAGACATTCCTTGTCAAACCAAGATGCTCGAGGGGTTCTCTCCTTAAAACCTAGGGTTCTCTTTGAGTGCTTCTAAGCATTTTTTCCATTTTCCTTAAATTTTTATTCACATTATGATTAACATATTTTTCTTTATACTTAATTAATTTTTCCATTGTACTGTCTTATCTTACTGTTTGTTATCTTCTATTACTGTTATTGGTACTGTCACTGTTGTCACATCTATTGATATATATATATTTTTTTTTTCTTAGCTCTAATGATGATCTAAAACTTATAATAATCGGCACACAATATAATAATTTTTTCTTATTTATGGTTATTCATTGACCACAGCCCCAACCAAGTTTCTCCTACATTATTATTTCTTAATTATATTACTAGTGCCAACCACAGGAAATAAGTTGGTCAGTTGAAAAATGGTCTTAATGAGTTATGTGTATTGTGATAATCCCCCAAGCCCTTATCTTTCTGAGGTATTGAAGAGAACTGTGAGTTACTAACTTATTCACTTTGTGCAGAAGGCTTGGGAGATTATAACAATACACATAAATCATGAAGACTATTTTTCGACTTACCAACTTATTCTTGCTGTCTGCGTCGATATAATCCATGCAAAAAATGCATAAAACTTAAAAAAATTTAAACAGCGAAATATGCGGTATATGACACAGATAATGGAATGCAATATAAATGACAGATTGGTGGGGGAAAAAGCAGGTTTTGAGAAAGCACCGCTAACGACGGAGAACAGGCAAGTTTATCAATGAAGCACATCGAAATAACAAAATTAAATAGCAGTCCAAAAACCTATTCAGTAAACAGGAAAATACATATAATGCCAAAAAAGAATTTAAGCAAAATCATTCTTATATGGGCCTTTCTTACAGAAGTGGACATTTTTGTTTCCCATATTTATTTCAATTTGGAATATCTTAGGATTCTGAGAACTAAATGTTACTAAAGCAGGCTTCTTGCAAAAAACTAGTCCACATTTTAAACATTTTTAAATTATACATACATACACCAAAACATACCCCCAAAGTCATCCAGATCCATTCCTCAATGATGTCCCAAGCTCTGAGTCAGTTAACCATACAGGTTCTGTGGTTTTCTATTTTATCAATTCTTTTTTTTTTTTTTTTTTTTTACTTGTGTTAAAACTTAAAAAATTTAAATTTAAAAATCACACAAAGTTTCAGAAGAATTGTCAAATTCTTGGCAAAAAAGAAAGCTAGAACTGAAAAACTAGTTCCTAAATTGTCCCTCAGGATGTCATTCCCCCAGCAAGTTTCGAACATAGATTCCCACCGATTTACTTAAGCTGGAAAATAATGAAAAACACATGTTCAGTTGGTTTAATCCTTATCCCTCCTCTATCATTCATACACGTTGATTCGCTGTCAGTATAAAACCTAATTTTCCAGAAGAAGATGGTCCCCAAAAGTGTAATGGTTATGTTTAACGGTGTTCATCCCCCTGTCCCCTATAGTTTTTACGGGATAAGTCTTTTCTTAACTTATTTATTAAATAATGAATGCTTGTATGGCACTGTTTAAATTTGCTAATTAGCAAGCCACTACTAATTTTTTTCCTTTGACATTATTTCAAAAAAGCTTAAAGTTCATTCGCCTGTGTTAATGTGAATAAAAAATGAGAAATGAAAACACTGACAGGGGAATGAAAATTCTGATGGAATTTAGCTTACAATGTAGCATTGATTCATTGCAATTTTAGTGAAAATTACACAATAATGACACTGAAAAACAAAAATTTCATTTTGGTGTTAGTCAACAACAATACACTCTTCATACAGCTGTAGTGAATTACAGGAAAAACGAATATCAACATTGTCTCTAAACTTTATCGGGACATCTTGATCACGGACCTGCTGCTGTTTGGGGACATTATATACCTTTATTCGTCAATATCAAAGCATCTCTACCCTGGGTACTTCAATTTTTGGTCAGGTTTATTTCAAGTTTGGAATCTATAGGTGCTCTACGAGTAAGACTGCTTACTTTAGATAGTTGAAGGAATAGTATAACATAAAAAAATATACAGTTTATTTAAAAGTACCCACTTCTGTGAGAATAACCTATATAAATACAAGATACAATTATCTTAAAGTGATTGATTTTTAATATACAAACCGGGTAATATGAAGAAAAGAAGATATGTTCTCATTAGTGAAGGCAAATGGAAAGTTGCATTCCAAGAATTAGGCATTGAGACGGTAAATCTCTGGGTTTCTTCAAAATATGGAATGTTCCTAAAATTAAAAATGAAAAAGAAAATGTTATCATAAACTATACAATAAAAACTAATATTCCAACAAGAACCTTTAATTTTTTTCTATAATTAACTTCACACTATTTCCATTTATTTTTTTTTTATTTTTTTTTTTTTACCTTAGAATTATAACAGCTTCACACAAGACTCCAAGAGGATATAATGGAATCCAAATTGTGTATCGCAGCCATGTAAGAAAACCGAAATTCTTTTTGTATAATTCTGCAATGTAATATGGGTACCTAGAAACAAAAGAAAAAAGGAATTTTGAAATAATTAAATATTGAAAAAACAGTAGCTAGTATAAAAGTTATTCACTGAAATAGTAATAATAGGTAAATAAGGACAAAAAATAATAATAAATAAATTATAAAAGATTACTGATAAAATTACCTTATCAATTCTATTGTAGACCAAATTAGTATCAAATAGGTAATTACTGGTTTTGTTTGCATTCTCGGTTCAGCTTCAATCATGGCAAAAAGCACTAATGCTCTTCCGGTAACCTAGAAATTTAAAATAAATAAAAATATATTTATATTTATTCCTAATACACTAAATTACTTTCAAAACAACTACATATTCAAAAACAGATAAGAAATTTAGCTTTCAGCATAAAATTTGTATAATTGGTTTTAAATTTTGTTTTGCTTATAAATTCATTTTGGGTATTAAAAATTAAAAACTATAAATAGTCAGTTGTACCAAAACTTTAACAGGAAATTGGATTATTTACATATTATTTGCATGAATCTAAAACCATGTTATTCAAATCTGCGGTATAACAACTGCACAGTGAGGTCTGCTATATTCCCATTATTTACCAATACACTTGTGTATTTGTGGATAATAGTCATGCATTATAGACTGCTACATCTATCATCCTCGTGACGTAGGAAGTAGACATACTGACATAGTGAGACATACTGGTTATGCTCGAAATGTGGTTGAATCAGAACACAACAAAAGCCTGTTGCTTCTATTACAAATTTTTTATACATTCATATAAACTATTTGAATTTGTGTATTCATTAATAAAACCAAACCACTACAATAATCAAAATAGTTATTCCACTCTTTGTAATTCAAAATTTATGGTGCCCGTATCGTAAAATTCAACTTAACACACAATAAAAAATATGATGGCTACGATAAGTGACTAGAGACTAAACTAGCTCTCGGGTTCCTGCCCACAAGATAGAAGCCTCAGAAGTAAATACATGAAATGTCCAAAAAATTGAAGCAGAATATTTTTTCTAAAGTATTTTAGATGTTAAAACTATGTCACACTCGTCGTTGAAGAGTTAAACCAAATCACTGATAGGATATTTGATTCCACTGTTGTTTCATAAAAGTTAACGAATTTGTATACCTTGGCTGTCAGGATGTGGAAAATGACATCTCCAGAGAAATTAGGTCTCGTATCGGTAAGTCCATTACATGCTTTTATGGCTTATGCAATCATTCCGTAGCTACCTGCTTCCAAGAGCAACAAAAGTTCAGCTCTATAAAACCATAGTCTGGCCTGCTCTGAGACATAAGGACACTGAACAAGCCAGATGAATCAAATTTCATGAAAGGAAGATCCTCTATTCGCTCTATGGTGGAATCATGAAGTGCCAAGAATGGCATCGGAGGACCAATAATGAATTATATGCCCTTTTCAAGGAACCCAATATAGCCAGGTTCATTCGCCTTGGAAGGCTAAGGTGGGCTGGAAATATGGTGAGGATAGATGAGAATTCCATCCCAAAGAGGACTTTTCTGAAGGAAGGCCTAGGATGCGATGGTGAGTATGTGACGGCCAAGTACGTTGGGGCGAGGGTCCCAGAGTGTCCAGTTCGGACCATGAAGACCATCAGAGGTTGGTAAAAAGGACCATAATGCCCACTTGCCGGACTAGTTCTCCCCAACAATACCAGTACCAGTAGGATACGATGGTGAGATGGAATTGCCCATGATGCACGGACATTGCTTGGAGAGCGGAATTGGATTGTCGCTCCATAGGACCTGGAAAGATGGCAAAGGCTGATTCAGAAAACCTTGACTCAGCAATGAGTTGTTTCTCCGCTGATAGATAGTTGTTTCATAAAGTAAACCATACGGGATGGTAAGTGATCAAACTAGATTTAGTTTTATTCAATGTTAGAAGATGCACATATGTAGGCAAAACCTAATGCAATTAAATCAATATGAGTTGAGACCACAGTTGTTTAAGAAAAGCACTCATTATTAAATATTTAATTAATTATATATTAATTAATTTTTCATGATGGTATATATAAATAAATAAATGGTAAATATAAGAAATTATAATTACCTGAAGAAATGGGAACAATGGATTTCCCTTGGTATAACCAAAGTATGGATGCATAACTTCAAGATATTGAATTAGCTGGGCAAATTTCAAAACAGCACCAACAGCTTCATAGGTACCAGGCATCGAATCTATATACATTTTTATTATTTTTAAATTTAGAAAAATTAGATATTTCTTACTAAATACAAATAATAATTAATAACTATTTATGCTCACCTGGTCCCTCTTTCATCCATCTTATTCCAATAACTACTAACATATATGTGTAGAAAATGAACTGCGTAAGGTTATAGAAAACCAGATACACTTTTTTGAAATCCTCTGAAAAAAAAAATATAGAAATAAGGCAAAATATTTTGCATATGATCAGGAACATTGCTACAAGCATTTATTGGAGGAGGCAAAATCTAAAATTTTCCAACAATTTTGACCAGATTTTCACACTCTTTTGGATTTCAACTTTTTACTTATCTGTTGCGAATGTCGACAATAGACAACAATACTTTTCTTTTCTAATCAAACAATGTCTATTATATTGACAAAATCGCAATTTCCTAACATAAAAAGTATCAGTATTGCTTTTAAATTTGAGTAAATCATTGAGTAAAAGGTTTCACCATAATTTCAGCAGTTTGAAGTAGGTTTTCAAATTGCCCAACTTTTTGGGCATTCAAATGAATGGAGGGGGGGGAGGAAATCAAGGGTGAAACCCCTCCTATTCTTCCCAGGATATGATTATAGACTATATATAATAAATCGAGAATATTATGTTAGGAGATCGACCTCACTGAATAAATGAAACATGCATATCATCCCAATGTTGCTTTATTTAGTTTAACATCAAAATGTTGTCTCAAATTGCATTGCAGATAACCATTAGACCTAAAAATTTGGTAGAAAGACAGGTCATCAACGTTTATGCTCTATACAGTACTACGGAACTATACCTCGTGATTTAAAAATAAAAAAAATATGTTAGGTAAATTAGAAAAATCTTGAACCAATTGTTATAAAAGAGTATGTTGAAGATAAAGAATAATGCGATTGACTTATAATAACTAAAACAACATACAAACCATAAATCTAAACAATTTAACCATTTTTTGACAAGTATCAACTATTAAGCACATATAAATATATTTGTTATTACTTTTATTTTAGGTAATTTTTGTGAAGAAATTTCTTCCAGTCTCCTTATTATCCTATTATTAGAATTTTTTTTTTTACATCATTTTTACAAACGTTTCGGGAGTATTTCTCCATCTTCAGAATTCTAATATAATCCATTTACAATATTATACTCTCCTTTTGTAATAATTAAATCTATCATTACTATTTTTTCCTCTTAATTTTAACTGTCACTAATTCTTTCATTATAGCTTATAAGAAGAGTGTAACATTCATATTTGAATTTTATTGTCTTATTGGAAGCTCTTCTGCACAACACTCATCTTATAAGTAACAATGAATGAAATAGTGACAGTTAAAATTAAGACGAAAAAATAGTAATTATGGATTTATATAAGACAAAAAGAGTGTATAATGATATTAAAAATTGTCCGAGGAGATATGGATTCTATAAGAGTCCTGAAGATGGGGAAATATCCCGAAACATTGGTAAAAATGATATAAAAGAGTAAGGATACTGAAAGAAATTACTTCACAAAAATTACCTAAAATAAAAGTAATATAATGAAATCCTTCCATACGAAATAATATAGAAATTATATTTTTTTTTACCAAACAAATAATAAATATAATTGATTGATATATAGAATAATTTTAAAAATTAGATAACATTTTATGAAGAAGAAACAATAGAAAAAACAAAACAAAGCTTACTCATTGCTTCTAAGATTATATTCTTCAAAAATCAAAGTAAAACTATATATAAATGACATTGATTCTGAATGAATTATAAAAAATTTAAATACAATTACAATTACATAATATGATTATGCAAATAATATTATAATTACATATGATTATGCAAATAGAATATTATAGCACCCGCTGATAATTACATATCAGAAATATTAATTGTGAGAAATAAATGATTGTGAACAGAACAATACCTTTTACGTATCCAAATTCATCTTTTTTTAACTTTTCGAATAATTCAGGATAATCTCCCATAACATCACGAGGACTGTTGCCGTCAATATTGGAATCGGATTGATCATCATCCTCACTTTTCCAACGCTCGAAATCGATCTGGTTGAGAAAAAAATTGTTAGTAAAAAAAAAAAATAGTAGAAAAAAATGTATAATAAAAACTGGATATGATATGCAGTTTTAATTCGATAGGAGCTGGTTCAAATGAATGTTATAAAAGTTATTAGTACTCCAATTTTACAACACTTAGCAATTGTTTAATGAAGAATTCTTTTAATAGTTAAGACAGATTTGCGAATATCTGCTGAGAATGGAAAGCAGTGTGTCACTATATAATACAGATAACGTCAATCATAAAGTCCAAGCGGAAGGGAAGAAGGGAGACTAGCTTCTGAATAAAATTGACAAAATCCCCAGCAATCTTAGCAGAGCTGAGAGAGTGGCTTGTTTCCTCCTACTGACAGGACACAACCTTCTCCAAAAATGTCTCCATTGGATAGAAATAGTGGACTTCCTGACCCTGAGCGCAATAGCAGAAAAACATATTTTTCTATATACTTTGGTGGCAAAACCGCTCCAGCCTAAGGATTTTGAGGAAACTTAAGCCCTTTGTCTATCCATATATGTAGTAAATCCCCAAGAAAAAACAGCAAAAAAGATTATGACGAAAAGAATTTATTTATTTTTATTTGCGCATAACTTGAAAAGTATGCATTTTGTGGTAAATTATTTATAAGACCGCATGAAATGTAATTAAATTCTCTATGAAACATTAAAAAAAAAAATTTAACACCCACACAAAATTAGAAATTTTACCTTTCAAGATAAGTAGAATCCAAAAATCAAATAAAAAAAATGCACTGATTTCTTTTAAGATTTGGCACCAATGTAATAGATCACCCAGGATGATTCTCAGAACCTGACATTAATATCTACCACAGCGGCTACTTTCCCACCTTTTTCTTGGATTCTCTGACTTTTACCAGATTTCCATGTCGCTAGACACCTTCAAAAATATATTGTAATCATATATGCCATTATAGTCGTGTATACTTAATAAATCAAAAATGATCAAACCAGACATCTCATTCAAACAGGCTTGTGTGATTGTAAGAAGCAAATAATAATAAAATTTAAAAATGTCTATTTATTTATTCATCAGCTTCCATCTACAAATCAAGGCCAAAAATATTACTTTTATTATTACAGTAAATCATAAGCAACTTTGATTATTACAGATGATATCATGAAAAAACCTAATTAATCGGGCAGATCGAGCAGCCCGAGAGGCACTCATGCTCCATGATTGATGCACCATCATTCTCACCCCATTGGAACTCAGTTGAAATTGGAAATATCACAGAGATGGCAAGCCAAGTGGGACACAAGTTTAATTAAAAGTTATCAAAAAGGTGGTGAAACCATGGTCTACATCCTACCACAGCAGCCACAAAAAGGAAGACGCCCTAACCCGCTTAAGAATAGGCCACACTGGGCTCAATATATGTTACATATAATATAATTATATAGCATATAATATTATACATATATGTATAATAATACCAAACTATATTTTGAATTGCTTATTTTTGAATTTTTTGTGTGCTTTTAGAACTAAGGATGAATGTATAACATTCGAAACTAGTTTTCAATAAAACAAATTTATAGACGTGGCAAATAATTTATCAATCCCTAATTAGATTGATCCTTCTATACCATTATGCGGATGTCAGCTAAGGGTTTTGCGCCTATTAAAAAAAAACCAATGAGGAACCAAATAATTTACAGAATAAATGCACAAAAATATTTTTAATAGAAAATAAGACAAAAATTTATACTTTGAGCCAAGCAGGTTTCTGTTGATGTTTTATTAATCGACTCCACCATGATGATGAGGCTTTTTTCAACGTGAATTCAATGGCCCTTGGTGATGTTTTTATTACATGTACTTCATCCTGAATAGGAAAATAGGATTCAATATAAGGTGATGTAACATGAATGGTAATACTAAAAACTTTCAAGGTAATAAAAATGAATAACATTATAAAAGATAAAAAAAAAAAAGTAATATATTTTCACAAACACTGTATAACACAAAGGTATATATTTTATTATTACTGAATGGTAACAAAAAAAATTATACAATTATAATCAAATGAATACAATTTTTAAAGAAATAATGATTATACCATTTTTAGTTATTTTATTGGCAAATAATAATAATTTTTTTTTCTAGCAGCTAATTTAAATTACTAAAAAAAATATTTTTTTTATTTTAAAACAATTCCACAATAGTCACTATTTATTAAGTAGTTAATTCTTATTAGAGTAATTGTTTGCCAGCTAATTTTATATAACTTATAATAGAAAATAAAAAAATCTAATAAGGAAACTAATTTCTAGACAGAAATCAGCAGGAATCATTAAAAAAAAATTGTGGAATTTATATTTTTAAAACAATCATGTCAAAAATCAGTTTTCTAATGATTATTTACAACTATATAATATAGATTAGATTAAGCAATCGTGTAAGAAATTTCAGACTTACCCTAAGTAACGTTAATTTTCCATTTTTTTTTTCTTTGAATGCATTGTTCAATTTCTGATTAATTTTTTCTATAAACAGTGTTTTTTTTTTTTTTTTTTTTATTGACTATTCAATTAATTCCTACTATTAAGTAATAATTTATTTTAATGTAATGTTATATTAATTTAAAAGTAAGAACCTCTTCATCAAATAGATGATTTAAAAATTTGAAATGGCAGAACAATTAAATTCAGTTAAACAATCATTAATTAATCATTTGATCAGAGGTCAAGATACTTCTTTAACGATGCAATAGGGTTCTTACAGTTAAAATGAATCACTCAGAATTATAATAGTAGTTAATAGAGTAATAATTTATGTTTATCTTATTAGGGATTGATAAATTACTTGCCACTTCTATAAATTTGTTTTAATGAAAACTAGTTTCGAATGTTAGATTATAATATTATGTTGCATTTAATTTAATATGTATAATAATACCAAACTGTATTTTGAATTGCTCATTTTTAAATTTGTATGTGTTGTTAGAACTGAAGATGAATGTATAAAATTTGAAAATAGTTTTCAATAAAAACAAATTTATAGAAGTGGCAAGTAATTTATCAATCCCTAATTAGATTGATCCTTCTATACCATCATATGGATGTCAACTGATTATGTTTATCTTCTTGAGAAAAATAATTCGGCTAGTTATAATAATAATTTTATAATATATTACCTATTTATGGACAGTTATATTAAGACATTATTTTTTATTATAAATTGATTAATCCAAGAAATTAGAATTGAACAAACGTTATCACTTTATGATATTGATTGAAATCCATAAATATATGCTACATACAAAGAAAATAAATTATAGTGCATTACAGTCGAAGAAAAAAAAAAACTTACATCTGAGGCTAAGTCATTGAAGAAGTGTAAGGTAAATTTATACTTCGAAGGGCCATGAGCACCAACGCCTTTAGCTGTCATAGTCATACTACTTTTATCTAATTGAATATCTTCATCCTAAAATTATGAACCATTTGTAATACATTGCACAAACTCGATCCACACACAATGTTATTAATCTTACCTCAATGTCTTTCAAATCAACTTTAAGATAAATATTATCAGCATCTTGAGCCCAATAAACAAATGGACTCGGCGTTTGAACCATTTTTGTCTTCCAAAATTAAAATTTCACAGATATTTTTAATCAATGAGAGGATTTATTCAATCCAGTATATAATATACAAATGAGAATCTCACAAAGTTTAAAAAAATAATAACAATAACCACTTTTCACATTACAGAAGGCTTAAATATAGAATCATGTTTTTAAAAGTTTTCCAGTGTTGCAAGAAATAGTTCAGAAGACTTCATTGAACAATGAACCAACTATAACTGTTCAAGAAATCGGTTTTATACAAAACCTTTCCTATATAACCTCCAAGGTAATATAACCTCCATGTTTATAGGGTCTACAGCATATTTTCAAATGGAATTTTTTATATTGGAAATTGATTTTCTTTTAAACTTCAAATATAATTATTAAAATGTACACAAATTAGAATATAAACATCCAAAGGACTTTTTCCTATGTTAATTGGACAAAATTGATATATTTATACATCGGAGGTTATGTTAATTTGAAAATGCAATATACTCTCGATGGTAAAATAAATGCTTTGAAACAGATATCTCAGCGAAAGCTTCTCAATATCCTTGATAAAATACCAGGCAGGAAAGATTTTATTGTTGATGTGAATCTCATAAAACCTTTAGAACACATTATAGGAGTTGCCAAGTTGAGGTAAACAAATATGTTGCTAGTTGATGGCAAATCTTGGTATTTATTACAATTAGCTTTTGATTCCTGTATGTATTTATTTATTTTTTTCCAGATCCAGTGGTGTTGATAAGATTTACAAACTTGAAAAAACTCCTATTCCATGTACGAATACTCAAAGGGTTTTCTTTATTCAAGGAGATCTCATCACTGTCAAGCATGTTTGTGACAAGATAAACAGTGAACTTACACAGCAAAATGATGGGAATTCTTATCACTTAATAATAGTTTTCCGAAAGTTAGGAAGTGCTATGAAATTGCTTGAAGAGGAAGGTGTTTATGGATGTGTGCAAGTGTATAATTTCTTATGGGAGCTGATAAGTTTAGAAAACAGAGTTTTGTCTTTAGAATTTCAGAATTTTTATAAGTATCTTTTTGTGAATGGTGATCAAAGTTATTTACCATGTGTTGCAAAATCAATATGGACTTTACAAATGATTTTTGGCAGACCTTCTACAACTTTGATACAGGGTAAATATTCGCATCTTGTCGATAAAATGCTTGATGTTTATTGTGAGGAATTAGGACAACCTAGTTCTAGTGAATCGGATATATCATGCTTTGTTATAGTTGACAGAGATGTTGATTATGCCAGCACTTTGTTGACTGGCGGAACTTATTCAAGTTTATTAGATGAAGTTTTTGGGATAAAAAGCGGCTATGTGGAAGTTAAACAAGCGGATAAAAATGAAAAATCTTCATCTAGTGGCCATTATTTAAATAATGCTGATGAAATATACTCTCAAATTAAAAATAGACATTTTTCTGACGTTTTTCCATTTCTTAGCGCTCAAACCAAAGAACTCAGTGCCGAGTATCAGAAAAGTCAAAACATGAATATCCAAGAAATGAAACGTTATGTATCAGAAGAACTTTCTCTGGTAGCAAAAAAAAAGATGATGTTGGCATACCACATTATTGCATGTGAAGCCATTATTAGCGATATGGGCCAGAGATTTGAAAGTTTACAGACTTCAGAGAGAAACATGGTTGGCGGGAGGAATCATAGGGATTGTGTTAATTATATTGAAGAGTGCTTGGCGATGAATACATGTAGTAAATATTCTGTTTTGAGACTTATGTCTCTTCTGTCTATAACTCAAGATGGTATTCCTTCTGATGAATATCAGAGATTACGAATGCAGTTTCTTCATGTGCATGGCTACCAAAATATGCCTGGTTTTTTTTATTTGGAGAAATCAGGCTTGTGTATTGAACAACCAGGTATTATTCCTGAAGTTCGGGGAGCCCAAATTGCTAACAAGGTTGTCCAAGCAGTTTCCCTACCAGCAAGAAGAAGTACTTTTAGCTCGTTTTCTCAGAAATTAAAACTATTTCCCGATGTCATGGAAAGTTATGATTTAAAAAATGCCAAAGATTTAGGTTTTGTGTTTGGGGGCACTTATATTCCTGTAATATGCCAGCTTGTTCATATTTTATATAAACAAGAAATTTCACATGAAGAACTTATGAAAATGGTTCCTCATTTGAGTATCAAGTATAACAGGAATACAAATACAGCCAAATACTTAAGGACTTTTGTGGTTTACTTCGTTGGTGGTGTCACTTATGCTGAAATATGTGCTTTTCAGTTACTCGAAAAGTTAACTGGTGCTAAAATAGTTGTTGCATCTACTTCTATTATCAATGGCAATATTTTAATGAAGTCATTCTTCAATTGAACAAGACCAATGCTTGCTTAATTTGCCTTTTAATATATGTAAAACAAGTGAATCATATATTTTTAAATGTACATAATGATATATTTTATGTATAAATATATTTTTATTAAAGTTTAATTGCTAAATTTTATTAACATTATTTGTTTTATGAGATGAAAATGTAGCTCATGTTCTTTTAATTTTGAGTAATTAAAAAAAAAAATTATTCCATGCTTTCTCGACTACTTGTTAACTCCAGTGATTATTGTTTTTTAAGTTAACTGATTTTTTAAGATATATTTCTTAAAAAGATATAAGTATATAACAAATTTTAAATAATGAATTTTTCAAAAAATATTCAAGAAGTATGATTCCAAATTTTTAGACATTTCTTTTTTTTTTATTGTGTATTATTTTTTCTGGAATATTTTAACAAATAATTTTATTTTGGGACTACATCTAATCAATGTAATAGAAAACATTTCTAGCCAAAAGATGTTTCAAAATAAATAAAAAGTATATATCCATTCATTATGTGGAATATAATGAATGGTAATAAATAAATAAATTATTCCAATTAAACAAAATTAAAGGTACTTTAGAGAAAGTCATTTTAAAAACTGAGCATTTAAGCCCTGCCAGACTATTTCGATGAAGATAAGACCTAGCTGATATTGAATTCTATTTAATTGTTCATTGATATAATGAGCTAAATCAAAATCGTTAAGAGCCGTTTTTTGAGAAAATTGTAAAAAAGTCTAAAATTAATGATATAAAGTGGCACTTCTAGTAAGATGATTTTAGCGAAAAAGTTGCAGTAATATCTCAGGCATCTACTTACGTGGAAGTGAAGAGCCATTTTAACTTGATGTAAAGATAGGAATGATTCTGTAGAGCTGTGGTTCTTAAATGATAGTTGCGGACCCTCAGTAAATAAACTAACCCCTGAACGTTAGTTTAAATTAAAATCATATCTTTGGCATTCACATTAGTATAGCCAGTGCTTGTAATACTTATATCCAATTAAAGGTTAAAAAAAAAAAAGAGAATAATTATTCGAAGTATTTAATACTAATAATAATGGGAAAAAGAAAAATTTGAGTGATGAATTAGTGGAATAATTTCTTCCATATATCTCAATATTCCTTTATTGGATATATTTTACATAGTTCCACCAACATTTCGGGGTACTCCCCCATTCTCAAGGTGTTTTTTTCTACAAATATTTACAACAATTAAAACAATCCAAATTATTTGTATCACAATATTGCACATAAGTCATTTCATAATATGAATAGCTCTATTCTCCTATTGTATAGATGTATCCATATTAATTTCCTCTGTTAATAGAAACAAATAAAAAAAACAAAAAAAAATGAGTTTTATATGCTTTAAAAACATTGCTAGGAGTGTCTACTACATATATTATCATCGTCACATTGCTCTGGTATTAGCTCCTGTACTAATCCATCCCTATTATTGGAGTGAGTTTGGTTGACCGTAGATATACTTAAGAAAGAAGTTGGTCGGGATAAAATATAAAATAAAAATATAAAAGGGATATTTAGATATATGGAAGAAATTATTCCATTAATAATCATCACGAGAATAATAATGAAGACAACTAATTAAAAGGTTTAAGAGGAAGATATATTAAATATTATTTTCACCAGCTAGTCACGGACCACTGTTGTAGATAGAACACTATTAACAACACAACCATAGTCAAAGATACAAGAAGCTTATATGTAGAATGGAACGATGGAATAGTTTTTATGATTTAAATAATAATCTTTTATTAAAAGTTAGTTCACTGGTTTTAGAGAAAAAAAAATTGTTTGGAGATACCACCTTAAAAATTATGAGGGAACATTATTAAGGAATTTTATTATTAAATTATTAGGCTATACTTTGTATTGATTTAAAGGATATTTCAGGTTAAATCTGATCCTGAGAAATGATTTGAGATTTTAGGACAAAAAGTTATGATGCAACTAATGAAAAAAGAAAAATAGAGACTATTTGAAAATACCTTGATGAGGAGTCTACCAAAAATCATACCATCCATTTACAAACAAATATAAAACTGTAAAAGTCGCTCAAGATCAGTTTTGATTTACTTGAGTTATCATCGTTGAATAAATTACTTTGATAGCCTGTAAATGTCACGAAAAATTTTCTTGCAGAAATCTTTTCTGTTACTTAACTAACCACTACACTACTAATGTTACAGTATATTACAAAAGGGATACCGCCAAGAAAATGGAGTTTGAAGTTCTGATTTTTTGTTTTCTCTTTTTTATTCCTTAATAATTAAGAACATTATGGCTGCTATGCATGGCCATGGAGAGATACAAAGTACCCCAGAGATTAATATTCCAGAACCCCGTTAAATTGTTCACAACTATACTTTCAAGTAACCTAAGTACATGGGCTACATCACCATCTGCTCCCTTCTTCCTCTTGAAGGGCCTGCTGCCATATCCATCATTTTTTTTTAAATTGCTTTTCATTGATAAATATGAATCCATAAACATCAATGAATCTCTAGGAATCAAAATGGCAATTCATCCAAAAATGTCAGTTACTCCCTTTGCGAGGCAGTACGTAAGATTTATTTAAAACAAATTAAGTTAAAAAAATATTACCAGTTATATTTTGACTGTCCATCAATTGTCATCTTGTTATACAAATCCACAGTCAACTACCCTACCTCATCCACAAATTAAAATTTAATAATATTTATTAGTTTTTTTATTTTTATTTATAAAAGTTATTATATTCAATGACAAAAGTTGAAGACTAATTCATTTTAAGAAAAATAAAAATAAAGATAATATAAAATTATTAACTCACATCATCTTATTTTAAAAATAAATTGTAATAAAATAAACAACAAAATAATTTATAATTGTTTTATTATATTTTACACATGTTTATTTTAACTCTCAAAAGACATTCTTCATTAACATAATTATAAAAATTCAACTGATTATCAACTAAATAATTTATTTTCCAAAACCACCTTTACAATTAGGACTTGGAGTCACTGTTTTATCACTTTTTTCCCATTGAGCTGGGGTTTTAGCCTGAAAAAATAATATTACAATAATTAAAAAAAAAAAAATTAAAGTTGAGAACTTAGTATTTTACAGTAATAAAGAAATATACATTGCTGTTCTAATTTTAAAATATTAACAAAAAATTATATATTTCAGAAAAAGTAAAATAAAAATGAAGTACTAGTCTAATCTCACGGGCCTGGGAAAGATTACTATGGTGTCCTTGTCGGTAATATTAAATAGAGCTACTGGTTCTGGGTTTAGAAAATTTGTTCATGGACAACACCCAACAGTATTTGATAAAATACATCTACAATATAGTTCTTGATGGGTCCTTCCATTTCTGTCAAAAGTTGCAGCAAAGGTTACGTTAATTGTTTAAAATTTGTTGCAAAGTTTATTTAAAATGCCGTTAAAATAAATTTTTAGACAGGAAAAGCTGATCGGCTTTAAACGTGAGATTATTAAAACAATTGGCTGATTTTAATCCTCTTCATAAACCATTCTTTCCTTCTTTTTTTTTTTGTTTGTGAGTTTTTTTATGATTACCCTTCTTTTTCTTAACCATAAAGAAGATAAAAACAGCAATTGCAATAATATAGTACTTTAAAAATATTAGAAAATGTACATACATACACATATAATCCAAGAACCAAATCTCATTATTAAATTTTATTTTTACTTCCTTGTACGAAGTAAAGGAAGTATTGTAATTCGCGAAAATTTTCGGTTTTCAGATTTCGACGGAAATATCCATTTTGACCATTCCTGAATCCATTTTAACTAGTTTCGTCGTGGTGTCTGTACGTACGTTCGTATCTCGCATAACTTTTTACAGTTAGCTGTAGAAAGTTGTAATTTTGTATTTAGGATTGTTATAAAATCTAGTTGTGAACCTCCCTTTTTGGTCACTGCTTGATTACCGGAAGTGGTACTTTACTTGAAGCTCATAATTGATTTCCATCAAAAATTATATTAAAATACTATACAAAACTTCTCAAATTTAGTATTTATAATTTATATATTTATTTAAATAGCATACTAGATTTTGGTTTAAATTGGAAAACCGGAAGCGGTACTTGACTTGAAGGTCATATTAGACTTTCATCAAAAATTATATTAAAATATAATGTAAATTATCTAAAATTTGGTAAATAGGATTTTTATATCAATATAAATGTATTTACTATATTTTGGTTAAAATTGGTGAGCCGAAAAGGGTATTTTACTTTAAGGTCATAATAAGCTTACATCAAAAATTATATTTAAATTAAATACATAAATCATATGTTTCGGTAATAAAGGTTACAAAGGCAATTTGGTTTCTAATCCAATCAAACATTCTTATTACTTGTTTTAAGTGTTAAAATTGAGTGTAAAATACTGGTTTTTCTCGCCATTTGTGAGAAGAACAAATCAGCAGCAGGAGAATAAGGTACAAGTTATGTGGGTTCTTCCGCCTAAAATGTTGAAACTTTTGTTTTCCAATGCTTTATCTAGTGACATTGGCAGTTTTTACTTTTTACCTACTGAAAGAAAACGTATTATAATAATGGAATGAGACCTCCAGAAACAAGAGCTTGTGTGTGAGTGTGTCAATAGATGGATGTCGTTTTTGAGATACTGCAATCTTCGGAAACTAGTAATCCAATTCAGGATCACTTTTTGAGCCACCGATTTATAGTTTAATAGGCGTACAAGGAAGTCATGTGTTGTCCACATCAGATATTTTGTTTTTATTTGGCTTCAAATCATTCTAAAAATTAATAGACTGAAAATAATGAGCGAAATGAAAGCTAAAGACTGCACAAAGGGAGACGAAACATGAAAAAAAAAAAAATAAATGGTCTGTCAGGGTAAAATAAATTTAGCGTTTTAATATATTTACCCGACTAATTATATTTTTTTTAAATAAATCAAGTAGATAAAAATATATATGATAATAAATAAATGTTTATTAAAACTAAAACAGATACGGAATGTCATTATTAAATATAACTAACAATCAATTAGCTCACCATTATAGAAAGAGCATGAATGCCATTTTTCAATTCATGATCCAATATTTCATTAACTAACCTGTGCCTCTGAAAATAAAAATAAATACACTTATGAGTTTTATAGAAAAATGAAAGAGTAGAAATCTGGAATGAAAAATCTATATAGAAATAATAAATGCGATTATGAGTATCGGTAATATTATTTGTTCAAAAACCAGAACAAATAATTAAATATATTGATGCTTTAATTATTTAAATTAAAGTAACAAAAAATGTTAGTACTTGGAAACTATATTAAACTTTTCTTGATTTTCAATACATATATATGCAATCCTAAACACTTTCTTTACCAATGCCTTTCAATTCACAGATATATAAATAAAATTTATCAGTCATTCTGATGATGGCTAAAAAATTTTCAACAAAAGATTGAGGAATAGGAATTGATACTGACCAATTTCGTTTTGTTTCAAGTGTATGAACTGATCAGCAAATGTCAGGTACCAATACTATTATTTGAATTCTCAAGAATAGCAATACAAAGCCTAAAAACTAGACTTTTACTCAGCATAAGATAAGAACTACTTGCATAGATTTGTTTGAAGCAGACATCATATGCAATTGAGAAGTTATATTTCTGCGATGACAAGAAACTTCTGAGGGTTCGGTGCCTAGCTCGGGATACAATCTGTCGTGTTTATGGCATCAAAGGTTTTAAGAAAAAAAAGAATAAAACACACCATACATATCTCGAACCTTGTTGAGGCCTCATTTTAGGAAAATATTTCTTTATACTACACAATTTAATTACTTTTAGTTTCAAAAAATACTTCCAGAATGTCAACATGCTAATGTAATTTTGTGTAAAAGCTCGGCAGAGCTACTGGTGGGGATTTTTGCAAGGTCTGTACATCGAATATCGAGTATGGCCCGAATAAGGTTAGTCTTCAATATCGAAATCCAATCACTCCAACCTTATATCATTATTTAATATAGTTTATCAATATTAACAATTTATGATAACATTTTTGGTGTTTCTTATAATTATTTTACAAAATTTATAGGTTGTAAATGATCTATACATAGTTTTAGAACTTTTATAATTGATGATAAGGCATTTATTTTTTCTAAAATGAGATCTTCATTTATGAATTCTAGTTGAGGCGTATATAAAATTCGAGGCATTTTACCTATTTTAATAAATTATTATAGTTTAATACTAACAAATTAAGAGGAATAAAATGGAAGATAATTAAAATATATTTAAGAATACTAAAAGAATTAAAACAAAAAAAGGTAACCCACTACAAATATCACCAGTCTGAGTTATAGAAAACAAATAAATTCTATTACCACACGAATCATAAACCATAATCTCCTAATTTTAATAAAATAGTTTATAAAATTATAAATAAAAAATGCAAGAGGCAAATATAGTATAAACAATAACCAGCTGAAATTCGTTGAAGATGATATCCCTGCCCAGAGATTTAAAAAAAGGGTGGAATCGATGATATTTCAAAAGAAAGGTAAAAATTAAGTATATAACAACACTGAAAGTGATCGTTAATAGTGCCTCAACAAACTCACTCAACTTTTGATGTACTGACCGTGCCAAAAGCATTAACCGAGTTGTTAAGATGCCACACCCATCAGCGGAATATTTACCTAGTTTTGATATAAAGAGTGCAACATATAAACATTAATTATAACTAAGACAAGCATTGGGGTACACTGTTTATTGAATACCTGAATCAGAGGAACATTATCGAATTTCTCAGAAACCACAACTACTTTAAAATGTGTCTCTGCAGATGCTGGAACATTGTGCATGTAAGACTCGTTTATCACTTCCAAATGAGTGGGCACCAATTTATCCGAAAGTTTAGAACGAATAGCAGATTCCAAAGGTCTATCTGGCATGATTGAAGCTAATCCTCTATATGGTAACCTGTCTAATAGGGTAAAATTGTTATTGTAAAATATCTGTATTCCTATTAGCAAACAAATAGGTACATACATAATTAAAACTTTACTCTTACTTCATTGAATTGATTAATTGAAAAAAATAAAATAATACTTGCTTGTAAAGCAGTGCCTAATGATTACAGATATCAATTTCATAAGAGGTTCAAAAATTACCTACTTTTAATCTATACACAACTTTAATATTTTGGGAAGGTTTTTTTGTCTCCCAGTAGGAACGTTCGATACCGATCGCTACAAGTAAAATATCGATACTTTCCTCTCGATACCAAAACAATATATTTAGTATCGAAAGTAAAGTGATACCAACATAGGATATAATAGAAGGACTTAAAGAATGATCTCACCCTAAGAGGAGGAGTAACACTGTTCTAGAAAGACCAGGTTAAAAGGGACCGACAAGATCGAGGAAAGCCAGTCTCTTTTAGGCTTTTCCCAATTTCGGGATGATTGCAATTATGTTTATTTATCTTTTATGAAAAAAAAATAATATAGCATTGTATCTACAATGTACCTTTTTTTCTATATCCTTTAATAATTCCTGACTTTATTTTTCATTTTTACAACTCACTTAGAGCGATTCTCATTTTTTATAAATTAATAAATAAAATAGTTAAATAATAATGACAAAGGAATGAGGTACAGAGGCAAGGATTTCGGCTTCAACAGGTAATAACTCAGTTATCTTCTATTTAGAAAAAAAAAGCTTTGCCTGTAGATTACTAGGTCGTCCATTATAAAAATATAAAATAATAACATTTGAAACATAGTAAAAGACGATGTTAGGCGACAAAAGAATGAGGAGAATGAACGGACAAACCACAAATTCCTTTTCATAATACGGCCCAAAGGTTACTGATTGTTAATTAAAACTAGGGATGAGAGTCAAAATGCCAAACGTCTGAAAATAATAGTTCCTAGTTCAAAAGGAATGAACTGTCGCCCCAAACAGATAATAACAGTTGTTTTTGTTTAGTTTACCCGTTCGCCATTAGTTGTGTCGTTGTTAGTTCGTTTTGGTTTATTATTTTCAATAATAGAACTTTGTAATCGACCAAGAATTTTTTTTTTTTGGTACAACTTTACAAGAGGGACGCGTTATCTCTTGTTCCTCCCGACCTTACCCGAAGATCGCCGGACTAGCATACTCTAGGGCAGGGGTCGGCAGCCTGCGGCTCCGGGGCCGCATGCGGCTCTTTTGGAAAATTTTGTGGCTCTTTGAAAATTAAATATTTCTGTATAAAGCCATACCAAATTTTAGATACAATCTTTTTAAGGCATTTGTTTTCTTTACATGCAATATTCAAAGTGCCCCAGAAGAAAATAAAATAAGCACTTCTATGTTTTTATGTCTTATTTGTTAACGCCGAATGTTGATGATGGTTGCATCACTTTTCGAATGTTTACTATTATGCCCTGATTTGCTCCTGCTTGCTGTTTACTCTAAGGTACTAAACAGGTTTTGTATTGTTCAGGATGTTTTACGGCGCAATTCTCCAGGACTAACAGACGATGGTTGGCTGTAGTAACTGCAAGGAAAAAGGAAACTGCATTCTCTCTTTTAGAAGAAGTAATTTGTTTCGAAAAAAAGTTATCTGTATTTGTGAATGATTTGCATGCAGGAACATTTTTACATTTTATTAATTTACAAAAACATAAGAACAATAAAAACGTTATTAATGTTAATTTTTTTGCTCAAACTATTGTTAACATGCAAGAAGCTTTTGGTGAAAGATTTAAAGAATTTAGAAAATATATACCTACACGAGCTTTTTTGACAAAACCAGTTGAAGCGGGTATGCAGCATTTATCATCATTCTCTATGATTAATCAGGCACAATTTGAACTTAAATTATTGAATTTAAAATCCAAAGATTCATGGAATAATATATTTTTAGAACATAATTCTCAACTAGAAGGTTTAGAAAGAGAAAAGTGCACGTTATCATCTCAGCATAAGTGGACCGAAATTCACAATCTTCAAAATGCAGATAAAATTATTGTTGAAGCTTGGAACCGTCTTCCAGGATCGTTCAATTAGAAAAATTATGCTTTTGGACTATAGACATTTTTCGGATCCACATATTATTGTGCGCAAGTCTATTCATATACGAAATTAATAAAGAGTCACTTAAAAAATAATCTTACTGATCTAAAACTTAGTACTGCCTTAAGTTAAAGATTACTGAATATTTACCAAACATTGAAATCTTATCGAACACTATATAGGAGCAATCATCTCATTAAAAAAATATTATTATATTGTAATACACTGCCAAGTGCAGTAGGTATCACAAACTAATTTATAAATAAATAATAATAATTTATTGTAAAATTTAATTATTTTGAAATAAATAAACAATTTTGATGATTTTTTCTTAAATATAATATTTATTTTTTGGCAGCTTTTCCATGTTTTTTTCAATATAGATTTGGCTCTTTGTCACCAAAAGGTTGCCGACCCCTGCTCTAGGGCCATTTGTGCTAACTGCTTTGCATTCAATTGTAACATCCGTGTTCATTGGAATTATTAAAATTATTACTGCTTTAATTATATATTATTTAAAATTATTAGTGCTGTCGACTTCCGCTCATTACGTTCGCCCAAGAAATAAACAAAACAGCAACGGATTATCACTCCTTTAAATTATTACTACAACTTCCCCTGATCACCTGAAGTCGACAGCACTAACAATTTTAAATAATATGTAATTAAGACAGTACTAATTTTAATAATTGCTAAGAATACGAATGTTACAATTAAATGCGAAGTATTTAGTTAGCACAAATGGCGCTAGAGTATACTAGTCCGGCGACCTACGGGTGAGATCGGAAGTATCGGTGATAACGCGCCCCTTTTGTAAAGTTGTACCTTTTTTTTTTTAACCTCACTTCAAAATTTGAGGTTTTACGTTTCAAGATACTTAGAAGATACTTTACTTTCAAGATACTTAAATATCGAATAAAACAAATCCATCATTCTGCCGTTCGCGGCATTTCCCTGAGACTACTAGACCGATTAACTTGAGACGAGGAACTAGTTTGTCATTGCTCTTTTAAATTCTACTTGCTTGTTTTTAGCTTTAAATTTATCTACAGCCCATTTCTTTCTGCTGATTCTGTTTTCTCTTGTGGTAGTATAAAGTTTCTGTGTAACAATGCACTTCACCGAATAGAGATCAGATTCGCAGTTCACTCCTCTACAAGATTTAATATCGATTGTACTTGTTGAATATCTAGCACCAATCAGAACAAGATCAATCTGAGTCACCGTGACCTTTGGCGATTTTCATGTTCCATTGTGAATGCTTTTGTGGGAAAAGCATGTGCTCTTTATTGGAACGAATTAGCTTAATAATTTACCATTTTCATTGGACTACTCATGAAGTGTATACTTACCCGCTATATCTTTTATGAAGTATTTTTTCGTTATTTGGGCTATGTGTTTTGTACGACAGATCGCCATTTAATTATTTTCATTTAGTAAAATTTTTGTTTTTTCACGTTCTCCTGATATTTACCTTATCTCTCTCCCCCGCATCTCTTATGATAGTTCAATATGAAAATCGAAAATTTTCATCGCACCCAACCTAACAGTTTTCACGCACACACACAAAATAAATAAAATAAAGCAAATAAAATTATAACAGCCTTCATAGATTCCTTCCTAATATTTTATATTTAAAATTTTATATACCAAATTTGAAAAGTTTTGCATTATATTTGGATATAATTTTTGGTGAAAATCTATTATGATCTTCTAGTAAAGTACCACATCGAGTTTGCCAATTTTAAGCGAAATCCAGTGTATATTTTACATTGGTGCAGATGTTTCATATACCAAATTTCAGATATTTTTTATTATATTTTAATATCATTTTTTATGAAAGTCTATTATGATCTTAAAGTAAAGCACCACTTCCGGTGAGCCAAAAACCAAAAAGGGAGCTTCACTTAGATGTCACAACAATCCCAAATACAAACTTTTAACTTTCTACATCTAACATTTTTGAGTTATACGAGATAAGCACGTACGAACGTCCGTATAGATATCACGACGAAATTAGTCAAAATGGATTCAGGGATCGTCAAAATGGATATTTCCCTTGAAAATTTAAGCGATTGCAATACTTCCTTTACTGCTTACAATAAAGTAAAAAGATGTTTAAATATAATCGTAGTCTTTTCAAATTTGGTATTAGAAACTTTAATGCTCTTTCAAAATAAATTATTAAATTTCGGCTGCCAAATACCAATCCTGTACAAATACCAAGTTGTACTTTAATTTTGGCCCTAAATAGACTTTGGTGAAAAAAGATGTCTAAATTTATTCGAATTCTTTTCAAATTTAGTATAAGAGACTTATATAACATTAAGAATAATATACAGTAACCGAAAATGGTACCTCACTTGAATTCCAAACTACTTTTTAATATTGAATTGACGGAATGTCACATGCTGGTCACATCAGATTTTTTTTTATGGTTCTCTATCAATTTTACAAATAAAAGTGTCAAATAAATGTTTTATTTCGAATAAAAATACTGCAATCCAGTCCCCTTGATAATTCGTATTTATTTTCGTCTTCCAAGTAAAGTCTAGATTTTTAAGATCAGTCAGGTCCCAAAAATTTAGACGTCCGCTATAATGGGATCACGATTCTGTAGTTTTACCATTAAATATAAGAATAAACAATATTTAATAATCTATACAAAACAATAATTAGTAGGTAAGATTTATATACAAATAATGTTAATTAATCCTATGTAAAGACAAATTGATAATTATATGATATAAATGATGACTGTACTGAGATGTATATAAAATAAATTACATGCTTTTAGATGAATGTTTTGAGAATTCACAATATATAAGATAAATAATGTTTTTTTAGAAGTTTGAAGGTTTTATTATTGAAAAACACCTGGAAGACTTTAATATATGAAATATGGCTAAAAATCTTCCAAATAAAAATGTTTCATAACTTTTTTTTTTTAAAATATAATTCTTTTCTATCTTTTTTATTATAATTCATGGCTAATATTGTTTTATAAATAATAATAATTATATTATTTCTTAACCTTCTTCACAGTTTAACATTATACTCATTTGGTGCACTTTCCTTTGTTTTCTTATCTATTTCCTTTCGATATATCGATATTTTTCTAGCAATTATCGGTAGATATCGATATTTGGTTTTGCGATATCGCAAAATATCGGATATCGATATTTTACTTTCGATGTTCCAACTCTACTTCACAAGTAATCAACGCCAATACACTTCGCGACGCCGAGTGTCGTTTTTGAAATTTTACTATCTTCAAAAACTAGTAACCAAATTCAGGATCACTTTTTGAGCCACCGATTTATAGTTTAATAGGCGTACAAGGAAGTCATGTGTTGTCCATATCAGATATTTTACTTACATGCTTTGTTATATCTTACGAATAATTCAAACATTTCTTTCTTTCTTTTTGCATTATTTTAATTTGAATTAATTTTTAACATTATTTTAGTTTTCATTAGTTACATTATCAACATTATTGACTAATATAATTTTCATAATTAATATTACTTGTTTTATTATAATTATCCTGATATACTTTTCAAACTCTAAACCTTCATACTTGAAGTTATGTATTATAATTAGTTTTCATGTTTTTTTTATTTTATATCTTTAATATAATTTATAATCTTTCTTTCTCTCTTTTCACATTATTTTTATTTTCATTAATTACATTATATATTAACATTTTTATTTCTTTATATTTCTTTTTTTTATTATAATAGTCATTTCTGTTTGCTACCATCCTTCATTACTGTTATTGGTACTGTCATTGTTGATATCACTGTTGTAATCTTGTTTTTCTTAGGCCTAATGATGGCCTAAAACTTAGGCTGAAATATAGACAAACAAATAAAAAATAAGTTCTTCATTGACAGCACACCACACAAAAAAAAAGTTGGGAAATTTGAAATTTGAGAACCTACTTCAAACTGCTAAAATTGTGGTAAAACATTTTACTCAAGGAGTTATTAAAATTTAAAACCAATACTAATACCTTTTAAGTTCATAAATTGTGATATTTACGATATAATGCTGTGTTTGCATAGAAAAGAAAATTATTGTCATTTGTCAAGTTCTGCAACAGGCAAGTGAAAAGTTGTAATGCAAAAAAATTGAAAAAAAAAAAATAAAATATTTAATATACTTGGAAAATCCTGTCAAAATTGATGGAAAATTTTAGAATTTGCCGCTTCTCTCCAATAAATTGTTTTAGCTACTTACATCCTTGCTTCTTGGACCTTATTATTTACAAAAAAATTTATTATTGTGTTATTTTACAGCATGGTCATGGGCAAGCTATTCATTCTCTAAACATTAATAAAATAATTTTAACAGTAATACCGTTTAATTCAAGATTACGATGTTTTTTTAAAAATTTTCATACTTTTTGTACGCTTCGATGAAAAAAAATTATTTATCGTTTATTCAAGATGATTTGTCGAAATGAACCATTTGATATTCGAATCTATAACCTATTAATTATCATGTGCACCCTACACGACGTTTCATCATAGTTCGAAAATCCGAGGTATTCTAATTGGAATTAATTGGATAATTATAGAAGGACTTCTTCTATCATCTTCAAGGGATTTCATAATGTTTCTGTTTCATAACCTTAATAAATATGAATGACAAAAGTGGGCTTAAATAGACGTCTTTAACTCTTCATCCGCCATGTTTTTTTCAGAGCTACAGGCTTAATCGATTCTTCGCAGTGTTGACATCATTATTCTGTTTTGATGTAAAGTCCACCGAAAAAAATAAACAAATAAAAGAATAATAACTTTTCATAACAATAAAAAAAAAAAAAAAATATCTGATGTAAACTATAAATTGATGGTTCAAAAAGTGATTCTGAATTTGGTTACTAATTTCCGAATATTGCAGTACCTCAAAAACGACACTCGGCGTCACATGACACACTCTTGTTTCTGGAGGTCTCATTCCGTTATTATATGTCGTTTTCCTTCAGTAGATAACTAGTTTCCAAGAGATTTCTTCATGTTCCTTGACAACATTAAAACTGTCAATATCACTAGATAAAGCATTGGAAATCGACATTTTAAGTGGAAAAACTCACTTAACTAATATATTATTCTCCTGCTGCAGAGTTGTTGATCTCTCAAATGGGAAGGAAAACTAGTATTTTACAGTCAATTTTAACACTTAAAACAAGTAATAAAAATGTTTAATTGGATTGGAAACCAAATCGCGTTTGTAACCTTTATTACCAAAACATGATTTTTGTATTTAATTTAAATATAATTTTTGATGTAAGCTTATTATGACCTTCAAGTAAAGTACCCTTTTCGGCTCACCAATTTTAACCAAAATCTAGTAAATACATTTATATCGATATAAAAGTCCTATTTACCAAATTTGAGATGTTTTACATTATATTTTAATATAATTTTTGATGAAAGTCTAATATGACCTTCAAGTAAAGTACCAGTTCCGGTTTTCCAATTTAAACCAAAATCTAGTATGATATTTAAATAAATATATAAATTATAAATACTAAATTTGAGAAGTTTTGTATAGTATTTTAATATAATTTTTGATGGAAATCAATTATGAGCTTCAAGTAAAGTACCACTTCCGGTGATCAAGAAGTGGCCAAAAAGGGAGGTTCACAACTAGATTTTATAACAATCCTAAATACAAAATTACAACTTTCTACAGCTAACTGTGTTTGAGTTATGTGAGATACGAACGTACGCACGTACAGACGTCACGATGAAACTGGTCAAAATGGATTCAGGGATGGTCAAAATGGACATTTCTGTTGAAATTTGAAAATGGAAAATTTTCGCGAATACAATACTTCCTTTACTTGGTACAAGGAAGTAAAAATAGTTGAATGTACACATCTCATGAAACATAACATTAGGTGATATGAATAAAACTGGGCAGGTGCTCTGGTTCGATGTGAATAAATATAAGCTACACAATGAAATACTTAAATACTCTAATATTATTCATTTAAAATCGATTTTCGTTCAAAATTAATTTCCTATATTATTATTTTACGTTTCTTTTAATTATTATTTTAGTAGTTGTAAGTGTATGGAGCACGTGCTCCAAAAATATGGATTGATTATGGTTTCGGAGTACCTGCTCACTTTTCTGAGTGAATAAAACGTGAGAATGCGAGCAGGTTCTCAGTAAAATACTGATCTACTCCTTCGTAGACTAAACATGTAACTTAATACCTAGAATGCATTCTAACATCTTATTCATTGTGTAACTTCTTTTTATTGACATCGAACCAGAGCACCTGCTCAGTTTTTTTTGAGGAATGACTACGTACTCAGTTTTATTCACATCACCTATCTTAATCACTTGATATAACAAACAACAATGCATCCAAGGACTATTTAAACGTAATAGATAAAATATCAGTGAGACAATTAGACAGAAATAATAGGATTGGCGTCGTATTTGCTAATGTTGATTAAAGTTAACTGACTAATGACTCCATGTATTGTTTTTTTAGTCAACAACTTGATATGTCTCACTTAAATTACCCAAATGGAATATTATATGTAAGCTTTTTTTTACGAATAAGAAAAACATAGATAATTTATTTGATGGTTTAAACACGACTAAACTTTGTCGAATAGAATGCCAAATATATTTAAAATTATAAAAACAGAAGAAAGTTGGGTTGTATACCAGCTTTTCGAACTATTTGTTAAATATACTCATCATTGAACCATCGTTCAGTTTAACTTGATTATGGTTCAGCATTTTCAATAATGAATCTTTGTAACCGAAAAAAAAAAAAATTAACTCCTCAAAATTTGAGATTTTACCTAGAATCCAAAAATCCGTCCGTAGGTTTTCTCCTGGACTATCTGGACAGATTTCTTCGATCTTTGGCTACAAGGTCTCAGGATGGTTATTTTATTCAATGGTTAAATTAGAGGATTCATGAGTCTATAACTCGAAGTAAAAAAACTCGCAACATTAAACTATTTGGAAATAATGAACTATTTTGTAATAATTTGCTGCGTTATACGGCGACAAAGTTCAAGAACAGGAAACACCCATGTGTCTGATTATTTTGCATTAGCAATAAATAGTTTGAATAATTAATAGTTGATATTCAAAATTATATGAAGGAATGAGATGGTCCGGGAGGCGGTAAAAAAGAATGTACTACAAATAATAAAAACTATTTATTAGAAACCGATGTTTCGACCCATTTTGGAGGTCTTCAGGTCTTCTATATTAAAATAAATAAAGAAGATACAAACATAAAAAATAAAATTTTGATATACACAGTGATTGATATTAAAATATAAAAAGTAAATAATTGAAAAGGCATAATGAGAAAAAGTGAAAACAGCGATGAATTTATAAAATGTTATAAGATTAAACTGATAGAGTAGAGAAGTGCAAATTATCCAAAGAAGGATGAAGTAGAGAGATGTGAGGAAGTCAGAAGCCTGCAATTGGTGAGTCAGGAGGCCTAAGGCCATGCTGGTCTGTAGCGCCGGAGAATTAGTCTACAAAGTTCATAACGATATATCTCAGTTAATACTGGTCCGATTTAAATAAAAGTTTTTGAACGGATGGATTTTTTTTTTTTTTATTCGATATTTAGATTCTACGTATCTTGAAACGTAAAACTTAATTTTTTTCTTTTCTTGGTTGATTACAAACGTCTATAAATTAAAATAATAAACCAATAAAAGTTGGTAAAGTTATCAAAGTTAATTTGTCCATTACTGTATTACCTAGCTTTGTGTGTGACCCGCCAAATAGTTTACTAAAGTCGTGTGCTTGGCAATCGTACAAGTATCTTATTGTGTTAAAAGGTAATGCAATATATTGTTTATATATTATATAATATATTGTATATATATATATATATATATATATATATATATATATATATATATATATATATAATGAAAAGAAACGAAATTCAGCCTCGGTAGCTGACCTTAGCAAGCTCTCATATCCATATTAAAAGGAGGTGATAATGCCGATAGCGGTCCTATCTTGTTATATATGAGCTCTTGACAGCTCATACTCTCTTGAGGCGGGAAATTTAAATTGATAATTAAGGACGAAGGATATCTAGGCGAGTACCATTGTCGTTTTGACACACGTCCAATATCCAGGTCGCCAGGTAAAAATTATCTCCTAATGCAATTTTGACTGACCCAGAGCCAACGTTTGGTAGGCATAAGATACATGTATGTGTGTATATGTATATCAATTAAATTATGATTAAAAAATGTGTTCTAGGGGCAATTAAAATAAGGAAAGTAATAAAAATCATTGTTAACTCAGGTCGACATGATTTTTGGAATATACATGAGAATAAATGTACTCGTATATGGGTTGATGTATTACAGTTTTTACTTTTCTACCGTTGCCAGGAAAGTATTGAAATCGGGACAAAATTTGATGTGCAGTTTTTAACGGATTGGTGCGGTGCACGCATCACACAACTTTCACTCACCGCCCTATAATAATAATAATCCATTTTTGACATAATTTTAAAGAGTTCATATAAACACTACTTTAAATATTCTCAGCACCATGTACCTCATCAACAAAAGTATAATAAAATAATTTTTTTAACAAATGCAGTATGACAATTCTGTACACTATATATTTTTGATATACTCAGCTGAAAATAAATATTTAAAGTTTCCATTTAGTTTCCATTAAATGATATAAATAATTTTATAATATTGCATTAAATTATTATAGAACATATTGTCTCGTAGTCCTTATAAGATACGCTGTAATTTTTTTCACTGCATTTCATAGGTGATGTACTTCATAAATGAAAAGTTTTAATAAAATCGTTAAAACCGTTTTCGGCTAAAATCTGCTATACAAAGTGGTATCCAGTTAATCGATTTTGACGAAAAAGTTGCTGTAACATCCCAGGCATTTTCAGTTTCTTACAACCTTTTTCGTTTTTGATCTGAGCTGTTCACATTAACACAGAAAGACACACGGTCACACACACGCATTCTGACCATTTGGTGGGACTTGGTTATTTGGACTCGGGAGACCTTAAAATGTGTATTTTCGTTGAAAACTCGAATTCGAAATTAAGTTATTCGATAAGAGAAAGTAATTATGTTAAACTTACACGATAGATCCTTCCCACGAGGTATCCTCTATATTTTGTAAGGTTACATGTTCTTATCAGTCCTGATAAGAGAAGCCTTCCTTAATCACAGTTATTACTTTATTAGAATTCATGACTGTTTATCTTTTTTACCTTCGAAGGTAAGAAGGAAATTTTTCAGTCGAGACAGCGTGTCGTAAAAGTGTGGTATTTCTAGCACTTTTTGTATGTTATTTCCGAATTTATTTCACTTTCAGTATAAATTGTTTCTTAACCCTTTGAGTACGACGGGTCTCATCGAACGCTAAATCCCATGGAGGAGAGGAGAAGATATCCTGTTGAGGCCCCAAATTATTTTCCACTTTGAACCTCGCATTAATGAAAAGGAAGTTAAAACTTGGTACTACTAAATGTTTTTGGGGAACTGATAATGAATTTCATTTTTAAGTTTTTTTTTTTTTTGCCTAGGTCCTAAAATGAATAAAAATTGAATGTTAGTTTTTGTTCTTAGATTGTGAGCTGTATGATAAAAATAATAAATATATATATATATATATATATATATATATATATATATATATATATATATATATATATATATCATTACATGTCTTAATGAATCCTTAATGAAATCGAAGTATAAGCGATAAACAATATAATATTATCAAGAAAGTTTATTTAACACGCACATTTGATGAAGCTTTATAATACTTTATAATGACTATGTTCAAGTAATAGTTAATACTTAATAAGTAATTAACTTGCCCTATTAGAAAGTACTCCCTCAGTTTAACATTTAAGCAATAAGACTCTACTATACCACTTTCTGTTTGTAGTATTATATCATTCATGGAAACATAAAAACAATATTTTATTTAAAAAAAGGTTTTCACAGTTATTAATAAGTTTTTGTTTACAGTCTCAACTGGCTTTAAAAGGTATAAAGTTGCCATGACAACGACACTTACGCAAGATGGCATGAGACCCGTGCGGACCTATATCGTGCGTTATCTCGAAAACGGTAGGTTTTTAAGCTTAAAAACGCTGGACCAATATGCTCCGTAGGAGCATATATGATCTGGATGCCCGCGTCAAAATCATTAAAACCCAACTTATCCCGTCGCTAAATTATTCCCAAATTATCCATCGCTCCTGAGAGCCGGAAAAGGGATCTATACTACCGTAATAATATATAGTAGTGATATCCATATTTCTTGAATCTAGCTACTAATAAATAAAGAGGGTATGGGGAATATCAAGTTTTATTTATATTAATTTCAAAAATCTGGTGTGGTGCGCGCATCACTCAACTTTCTCTTACTACCCTTCTTCCAATCAAGTTTACATGGAAATTCCATTTAGTTTCCATGGAAACATTAACTTCCATTAAATTAGACGTTAAAAAAAAAAATCTATTGGCTATGAGTCAACCGATAACCGTTATCAGTTATTCTGTTCACTAGCATACCAAAATGAATAAATAAAAATCATTCATATTCGGTTTTAATTAACTAGAATTATTTTCACCCATTGGATTGGACATTGACTGTAAAATGGAAGATTTCAAAAAGTATGATAAAAACGCTAATGAAGATGAGAAGAAGGAAGATGGTGGAGAACTAACAATCCCTCTAATCCAACCGCTCCACGCCAAATAGAACGAGAAACGACCGCGAGTGTGAAATCGTGTGAGGATTTTTTTGAAGTATTGCGGAGCAGCTGGAATTCTATCGGTCCTAAACCCCACCACGCCATTCCAAAATCCAATCTCTGCAAACAACAGTAAGCTTCACGTTTTTACACTTTTTTTTTCTTTAATCTCTGATTTTATTAACAAATGATGCTTTCACACGATAATTTCACTGTTGTTAAAATATATTCATAGTGAATTTGCTTTCACGTGTATCAAGTTGTCATGACAACGATTACAAAATTACATATTATTTTAATTCCAAGTATTGTAATCGCGAAAATTTTCGGTTTTCAGGTTTCAAAGGAAATATTCATTTTGACCATCCCTGAATCCATTTTGACAAGTTTCGTAGTGGCGTCTGTACGTACGTTCGTTCATACGTATTGCGCATAACTCAAAAACGGTTAACCGTAGAAAGTTAAAATTTTGTATGATTACCAGAAGTAGTACTTCTTTTTCTTGAATGTCATTATTGATTTTCATCTAAAATTAGATTAAAATATAAAGCGAAACTTCTCAAATTTGGTATATAAGAGTAACATATTAATATTAATAATATAATAAATTTTGGTTAAAATTAAAAAATCGGAAGTGGTATTTTACTTGAAAGTCATATTGGACTTTCGTCAAAAATTATATTAAAATACAATGTAAAATATCTGAAATTTAGTAAATTAGACTTTTATATCAATATGAATAATATAAATGATTTTGGCTGAATTTGAAGAGACGAAAGGGGTGCTTTACTTCAAGGTCATAATAAAATTGAATCAAAAGGTATATTATATTGACATTTAATATAGAGATCATATGGTTATAAAGGCGACTTTTTTCCACTCTAATTAAATAATTTTATTACTTATTTTGAGTTTTAAAATTGAGTGTAAAATACTTTTTTTTCCTCTCCCTTTGTGAACTGAACAAGTCTGCAGCAGGAGAATAAGATATAAGTTAAGTGGGTTCTTCCGCTTAAAATGTCGAAACTGTCGATTTCCAATGCTTATAGTAATATTGACATTTCTAATGTTGTCACGGAATACGAAGAAATCTCTTGGGAACTTGTTACCTACTGAAAGAAAACGACATTTAATAACGGAATGAGACCTCCAGAAACAAGAGCTTATGTGTGTGTGTGTCTGTATGTGTCAATAGACGGAGGTCGTGTCCACCTAGTGTTGTTTTTGAAATACTGCGATCTTCGGAAACTAGTAACCAAATTGAGGCTCACTTTTTGTGCTACCGATTTATTGCTTAATAGGCGTACAAGGAAGTCATGGGGTGTCCATATCAGATATTTGTGTTATAGTTATCCTCATTTCTCTCCTTAAGGGGAGCATTTCAAAAAATTGAATGCACATGAACCTTCCTGAAGAAATTCTCTTCACTATATAGTGATAAGTGAAAACCGCATCAAAATCGACCGACTACTTTTCGAGATTTGCGAATACAAGCATACGCAGGCTGAATTTTTATGCATAGATTGACTTATATTTGTGGGACAATATTCAAACTGGTACAAGTATCAACTTAAAAATGACCATGAGTATTGTCCACTGTACCAAGGGATAAGGGATCAAGGATATACGTATCAGCGTTCCCAATTAATATGCTAAGCTAGTTGATGAAGTTCAGCCAAGTTCAAGGTGGGGATGGGAAAGACTGAATCCACCGCAGCGCATCACCGAAACCCCCTACCACATTCATGTCGTCCTTGGGAGGACGAATCCTTATAAGAGTGGTCTTCGGCAATCGGAAGACAGTATCCAGGATGGGTCTCTGTCAACTGTTAGTTGGTGAGTAAAGTGTAATGTCCGCTGAAAGCTTCTTTAATACCAGGGAGGAAGTCGGGAGTTTTTGTATAAATAACACCACCCACCCCCCCAAAAAAAAAAAAAAAAAAAAATTAAAATTTTATTTTATTTTCTCAACCTCTAAAAAGGTGCAGGAAGTATATACAATCGATATTTATTTACATGTTTCTGGATCCATTGAGGAAAAAATTATAGCGTTTTAAACCTGAACGACTGTCTACAAAATAACAACACATTGCACTTAATTTTCTGTTCGGATAAAATATATTGTCATGTTATTTTGAATTATATAAAGTTAGACTAACACCCAATTTTAAGTTTGTAGTAAGTGGTTTAGGAGTGTCTTTAAGATGATATTACGATTGTATTCTAGTGATGGGAAGAAAAGAACTTGTTGGATGAATATTTTTAAGATTTATTATTTTTCAAAACCTTTTAAAAACATCATTCTTTTTAATAAAGCTAAAATAGAAAGAATATTAAATCATCACTCGAAGGAGGGTAACGCGTTTAGCTTGACCGGTCGTAGGCATCTTACGATTTCTTGAGCGAACGACTCAATCGATTTTTAATTTTAATGGCTAAAATTATTCGTTGTGATCCCGTGAATGTTTTGAAACATTTTGAACTCAATATCAAAGAATATTACGTTAAGGAATATCAAGAAATCATACGTGACGTGTTGAATCTGTCCGTTTGAGGATATCTACCGATTTTTTAAAAGAAATGATCATCCGATTTTCAAGTTTAAAGTGTCAAATTATTCGTTGTGATCCCGTTGATGTTTTGAAACATTTTGAACTCAAAATACTGAAGACATGTTGTAGTAAATGTATTTAATTCGTCTGTTTGTGGGTATCTAAGGCTCAACCGATTTTTTGTTTGATGGGTCAAATTACTCAGTAAATTCTCGTGAATGTATTTAATCATTGTGAGGTCAAAATACTCAAAAAATATTTCATTATATTTTATTATTATCGATTTTTTGCTTGTGTCTTATCCTATCATTTGTAATTTCATGATGATATGGTAATAAATTATAAATAGGCATTACTTGAAAAACTAAAAAATTAAAAATAAAATTTAATTTTATACAAAATATGGTACAACTTTACAATAGTATCACTGGTTCCTCCCGAACTTACCCGAAGGTCGCCGGACGAGCACATTCTAGCGCCATTTGTGCAAATAAACTGCTTTGTATTCATATTTAAAATTCGTATTCATTGGAATTATTACTGCCTTAAATACATATTATTTAAAATTGTTAGTGCTGTCGACTTCCGGTAATCTGAGGAAATTGTAGTAATAATTAAAAGTGATAATTTAAATTATAGTAAGAACCCGACCTCAACTGAAAAGGAACTTTTGGAGTTTATCTCTTGAGCGAGCCTAGCAAGGGAAAGTCGACAGCTATGATCTAATTATAGCAGTAATAATTGAAATTACGTTAAGAAATCCCGACCTCAACTGAAAAGGATCCGTTGCTGTTTTGTCTATTTCTTGGGCCAACGTAATGAGCGGAAGTCGACAGCATTAATAATATCTAATTAAAGCAGTAATAAGTTGACATCCGCATGGTGGTATAGAAGGATCAATCTAATTAGGGATTGATAAATTATTTGCCACTTCTATAATTTTGTTTTATTGAAAACTAGTTTCGAAAAGTTATACATTCATCTTCAGTTCTAAAAACACATAAAGAATTCAAAAATATAATCGTGTTTGATATAATCCATTTAAACCTTGGTGAGTACCAACATGCATTTGATTTATTGTCTTAATTAAATTCATAATTCATAAATGTTTTATAATACTGATTTATATTAAATCTAATTTAATATATATAATAATACCAAAATATATTTTGAATTGCTTATTTTTAAATTTTTTGTGTGCTTTTAGAACTGAAGATGAATGTATAACATTCGAAACTAGTTTTCAATAAAACAAAATTATAGGAGTGGCAAATAATTTATCAATCCCTAATTAAAGCAGTAATAGTTTTAATAATTCCATTGAACACGAATGTTACAATTGATTGCAAAGCAGTTAGTTAACACAAATGGTGCTAGAGTATGCTAGTCCGGCGACCTGCGGGTAAGTTCGGTAGGAACCAGTGATAAAGCGCCCCTCTTGTAAAGTTGTACCCAAAATATAAATCCCGACTACGGAAATAAATTTGATATCTTATAACATCATTCGTCCTAACGGACGGAATGTACTTGCGTATCTACTTATGTTTAACAAAAATAATTAACCATTTTTACATTTTGTTATAATCACGTACATATCAATATTTTTATTACTTAAATTAACTTATGTTCTTGATAATTAAGTACGAAACGACCTTTTTGTACTGTCGTATCCAAGAGCTTGGCACGGCTTAGCTGATTCTACTCAGCTCAGTTCCACACCACTCCACTCCACTCCACTACCAGTGGCCACCCAGCCTTAGTGTCCTCAAGTGATGGACATCCGGCGATGTATTCTCCAAAGGGAGAATCTGCAATACTGATCCGATGCAAGGGCTTCTGCAGATGATTACCTTACTTAGGTGGTTACTTGGTCCGTTGTGACTCGGAAGCAGGCTCCGCTTATCCTCAAGGAAACTTAGAAGTGATACTCAAGTTCTTTCTTTCTCCAAAAACATAGCCCACGTTCCCTTCAACCATTTCAGAATATTCATGCCTTAAGTGGTCAGTTAATATCCCTTTGGTAATCTAAAAACTACCTGCTCGTATCTTTATTAATTAGTATTGTATGGAGATGAGTTGCATCAACAAACTACAACGGCATGGTGCTATTGACCGATTATCTACTGCAATAAACGGAGTGCGATGTGCGTCCAATAATTAGTGTTGGAAGACGAATTAAGTACTAGTTGGGGATTTCAACATGTCCCAAGAGGATAAAATTGGTTGGATATCACTTGAAATTCAAAAATCTTCCACTCGAGCATACTAAGCTCAGTTAATACGAGTAGTATTACTGGTATTGGGACTTTTTCATATTCGTAACTTTAAAACGCCTTAGGCATGCATTATGGCAAAGCCTTGAATTCCTAACCTCCAAATTACATAATACGCCAACCCTTAAGTATTAGGAATCAAGATTGTGCCACAATGCATGGCTCAACTACAGCTTTTCAAAGTCACGAATATGAAAATCGCATTTGTGTATATTCGATAGTTGGACATGATAGAGGCGATATGTGTAAATTACTACCATGATGAAGCGCGTTTATTTATCGATTAATCGATATACATAATAGCACTGCTAGATAATTTAAAAAAAAAATAAATCCATGAGCAGCAGAACTCAGTCACTAAAGTTGTATTTTCATTAAAATACAAAATATTAAAAAAAAGAGGAAATGAGAAAAAAATTGAGACCCACAAAACACAGTTCCCTAATATAGTTTTATTATATTGTTCTGCCTCTCCGCTGACCTTCGATACAGAAAACCCTTCATACCGAATTTCAGCTCATATAACCCAACGGAGGCCGCTGGTGTTGAAATAGCTCTTTGCTAATACTGGCCCGATTTCGATGAAACTTCTTTTGTTTTATAGGTAATTTAATTAATTAATCAATCTTCCAAATGCAATGCTTGAGCCCACTAATAAATTTGGAGGGGTTTAAAAGGTACGAAGATATTTTAAAAAATCGAAAAATACGGGGGAGGGGTGGCGGAACCAAGCTGAGACCCCCAAATCATTAACACCAACTCAATTCAAATACAAATTTTCAACCCTATAAAATAATTTGGTGGAGCTGTAGAGATGCGCAAAACTTTAAAAACGCCAAGATTTCAGGTAGACATGCCGACATTTTGAATGGAATTTCCCCATTCTTAAATGGTATTGTTCTGCCTGGAAGAAAGTTCTAAATACCGAATTGCAGCTCATTTGACCCAAAGGGGGCCGCGAAGGTGCATAAATGTATAAATATATATATAATAATATATAATAATATATAATATATATAATATATATATATATATATATATATATATATATATATATATATATATATATATATATATATATATATCAGCCATCTCCAAAACGTCCATAATCGTGCTCTAGAGGTTATGAAACGGATAGAAAACGCAGTCACGCCGCTCACCGCCGATCTTCGACCCACTGCAATAGTCTATTTTTTTTCGGGGAAAATACGACTAATAAAAAATTAAAAAGGTGCTTTTAAAATTAAATTACCCAACGTTCTGGCCAAACGACGCCGGTCATCTTTAAGCCTAGAGCAGCTTGATAATCCACTGCCTAAATTATCCAACCTATTCATACCATTAAAAAACAACAGCGTTGGTTGCATATTATTAACCTAATATCAGTTAATGAATGAAATTTGATTGTTCTAATGTACAGATATTATGCAACTAAAAAAAATATAATTATAATTTATAACATTGTTGCATTAAAAAACAAACAAGAGATTCTCACATAATCGGTATGGAGCTTTCCTTTTTTTACCTTATGTAAAACAATTTTATTGAGCTATAATTTCTGTGTTTTCATAACATTTTATTAAGGCGACAGTATCACATTTTGTGAGTTTTTTGTCCACGTAAAAAATCGTCAAAAAACCTATTTAAATAAATAAAAAAAGTTTGATCTCTTATTCAATTTTTTATTTTTTCTTGATTATGGATTAAATATTTGCACCTTACTTTTTATGTTTCTTGAACAAAATACTCTCGTTAAATACATTAATATAAAAAGAATACTCATAATATATATATATATATATATATATATATATATATATATATATGTATATATACAGTCTAAGCTCAATCTATCGAACTTGAAAGTTCCTTGAAAAAAAATCGATATATTTTTATATATTCGATATAGATTGCTATTTTTCAGGCTAAAAACTATTATAACTATTCTTAGGGCTAAAGAACTATCAAAAGCATTTTTTGGGTGTTAATAACGTAACAAAGGTAATTTTTTAGGGTTTAAGAAAAACAAAACTGAATTATCAATAGCACTTACATAAAAATTCATTTATATTTGTTTTCCCGCAGAATTGCTGCTAATGTCTATTTGTGTATAGTTCATCACCGGAGTCATGTATATGAACAAGGTTCACAGCAAGAAAGATAAAGATAAATTGAAAATTTCACTCTATGCTAGGAAAGAGATTCAGGGAATTTAGGTACTTCTGTGCATCTTCTGAAACAAGAAGTGCTTCTTCCCTGAATTTCCATTCCTTTGCAAACCAGTGGACATTTTTTTTACCCATTCTTATGTACGTAAATTATAAACTAACAATTACATTTTATATTTTTTTAAATTGGAATTTTTCATTCGATATATAGAAATTTTGTTCGATATGCAGATTTTTTTATTTCATAATGTGTTTCTCATCAAAATCACTACTATATATTATTACGGTAGTATAGATCCCTTTTCCGGCTCTCAGGAGCGATGGATTTTGAAGGGTGAGGTATCAAAAGAAAAGGAATTTCACGGAGAAGTGACGAATCCTGATTTCGTTTCTTAAAATCTTACAAGGGCTTAAATAAAAGTGATGAAAAAACTGGAAGGTTTCAAAACTTTGATGACTGAGAGTCGGCGGATCGAGACGGGTTAAGTTGGGTTTTAAAGATTTTGACGCGGGCATCAAGACCATGCGCATAGTTCCAGCGTTTTAAAGCTTAAAAACCTACCGTTTTCGAGATAACGCACGATATAGGTCCGCACGGGCCTCATGCCATCTTGCGTGAGTGCCGTTGTCATGGCAACTTTATACCTTTTAAAGCCAGTTGAGACTGTTAAAAAAAGCGTATTAATAACTGTGAAAAAGTTTTGTAAATAAAATATTATTTTTATGTTTCCATGAATGATAGAATACTACAAACATTAAGTGGTATAGTAGAGTCTTATTGCTTAAATGTTAAACTGAGGGGGTACTTTCCAGTAGGGCAAGTTAATTACTTATTAAGTATTAACTATTACTTGAACATAGTCATTATAAGCTATTATAAAGCTTCACCAAATGTGTGTTAAATAAACTTTCTTGATAATATTATATTGTTTATCGCTTATACTTCGATTTCATTAAGGATTCATTAAGATATGTAATGCGAGAGTTCTCAGTCGGGTATACTAGTAATTACATATTTACATAATATATAGATAATGCCTGCAAGAATAAGCAGTAGTAAGCTACAATGGATGCTAGTTGATTTCGATATATTTTTAAATAGGGATTGAACAGTTTAAGCCTTGTATATTCGGTTGACATTTTGCTATCGTGGTAGTACTACCATGGCAGTGAGATAATGTGGCAGTTCGGCAATATCCTTCTCTATTCGTTGACAGTAAACCTTGTGACAGTTTAAAAAATGGCGTATGTAGAACAACAGCTGACTGAGCATTAGCAATTTTAGGTCACCATAAATTACATACTTTTTATTTCTCTTCCAAGAATGGAATATCGACAAAACTTTAAATAAAATTAATTTCAAGTTCGGAAATAATCGTAGCATACAGCTGATAAGTAGATAAGGTTAGGTCGATAGGTGGATAAGATGGGACAGTTCATTGTCAAGGCAGTTGACGCGACAGTAGCTGTCACTGCCATGACCTGTATTATCACGTCATTCATGATAGTACGACAGGACTACCACGACCGTAAATGCTACGATGACGGCAACTGTCGTACACTTTTCGCGATGGCAGAAACCTCCATGACTGCAATTGCCATGTGTAAACGGATCTTCAGGCAGTGACTGTTGTTTTCATGTTTTGGGATTTTTTTTTCTCGCAAGATCAACAAAGAAACATGCAACTTTTCGAGAACCTATATCAGAGATTAAGAATTATTTAACAACCCTTCAATTCTCACAGAGATCCGAAACCCGTACAATTTCAAATCGAATTGACAGTAGTTTTAATTATGACTTTATTTAACTTTATATTAACAGATGCTGTATCAAAAATAATGTCCGTTTTATCAAATGATGTAAATAAGCACTTTAAACCTATTCAATGTTTACCAATAACTAATACTCTCGTGTAAAGGATTAAGTAAGATTGTTTTTAAACATTTGACCCGTGCAATAAAGCCTTAGTTCATCAGCTGCAGCCGAACAAGAAAGGCGGTTTTTTTACGAAAAAATTACAAAATTACAGCCTCTGAAGCAATACATGAAATTATTCAAACTAAAGGTTAAGATGTCCTTGACAATCGTACAACAGGGCGTTGGTTTAAAAGAAACAGCAGAGGTGATACGTCTTTGGAACGGAAGATGGGCTCAGAGTGATCATTAGTGGATATTGATGGGATCCCATGAAGTTCTGACGAACTCTCAACTTCACTGCGAAAGTTAGAGGAAATATACGAAATTATCAAACTGTTACCCAGCTTTGGTAGAACCGTTAAGGTGTTCTAAGTAACAGCAGGATAACGCTCGGGAACAGAATTTCAGTCGGACGTAGAAAAAGTTGAAAAATCTTGAGGGGATCGAACTTCTCCCATACCCACGATACAGTCCAGACATCGCTCCATCAGATTATCACTTATTTCCTCCCATGCCCACTTTCTTCAAGGCAAAACAGGTTAACATTGTGGTTCAAGAGTTTTCCGACAGCCGTACCAAGGAGAGGTAGCAGCATGGGATCGAGCAACTGGCTGAAAGATGGTTGACAACAGTGGATCATAATAGGTTGTATTTTGAATATTAATTCTGTATTATATTAAATAAATAAAAATATCAACTTTTTGTTGAAAAACGGTCATTATTTTTGATACATCCTATTAGCAATAAAATTTGTTGGGTTTCTCCTTGGGATATTGCTTTTCAGAATATCTTCTTCGGCAGGCAATAGAGTAGACATTTATATAATTGACGCATAAGTGGCGCACGCAGGGGGGAGATGATTGCGGAATATTTCCCCTCCTCCCGAAACGAACGAAAAAAACATTGTGTTTCAAGTAATATTTGATCCGATTTTCATGGTTATCTTTAAAAGTTACTCCCATTTTGGCGATTATAGATCTTTAGGTGATTAATCGCCTTCTTTTTATCAAACCTCTTCACCCTCCCACTCAAAAAAATTTAAATTCCTGAAAAAAAATTCTGTGCATACCCCTGCAGTTGATACATCAATGACATAGTATAAATCGACGTATATGAATCGATATTTAAAATTAAAGATAATATAATCCAAAGATTCTTATACCTTTCCTTTGTTTCCACAATATATATATATATATATATATATATATATATATATATATATATATATATATTTTTTTTTTACTTTAAGTTATCATTATCATCATTATCATTTTTATTTATTTATATATTAATTTTGTTTATTTATTATTAACTTTATTTTATTATTATATATTTTTTTCTTTATTTATTTTTAATTTTGTTTTTGTTTACCTTATCTGCCAACTAAGCTGTGCAGTATGAATTGATATCGGTGAATATTGAAAGTCGAGCATGAGCAGACATCACCTTGTCATGGATTGCCTTTATTAATAATAATAATATAGTATAAAATCATAAAGTTTCAAGAAATCCGACCTAAAAAAAATCAGTAATTATAGAGTCGTTTTCAAAATAAATGCAATTTTACACAGTTCATAATTTTTTTTTTTTAATACCACAACTTGCCTTAGATTGGAAACAATGCATTATGGTTACACTGAATTACTACATATACGTACAAAAATATATACCTGGCTTTCCTTGACCTCAAATCTGCCTTTGACTCGGTTCCACGAGATGAAATATGGGAAGCTCTCAGAGCGAAGAATGTCCCCAGAAACCTGACAGATGCGATTAAATCTATATATCAAGAGCCCAAAGGAATAGTCAGGCTGAACGGGCTAGAATTATTTCAATTATTAAATTATTTCAATATTGCAAAAGGGGATCAAATAAGGAGAAAGCCTAAGCCCTTTGCTGTTCCTGTTGTTCATGGTTGAAGTGGCATCCATTTGTAAGAAGAACGGACAGGACTTTCATGGGACGTAGGAATCTTAATTCTGTAGTGATGCAGCTTCTCCTCTACGCCGACGATTTGGTATTGATTACGGACTCTATGGAAAAGTTGCAGCTGGCAGTTATGGAATGGTATGAAGAGCTCCAACGAAAAGGAATGCTTATAAATACCAACAAAAGTAAGATCCTACAAGTTGGGAGAAAGAAGGAAGATATCCACATATACTGTAAAGGAGAAAAATTAGAACTGGTAACAGACTTCACATACCTGGGTACAGTGATAGACGGATCTGGGAAGGTAGACGCAGAAATATCTAACAGGATTAACAAGGCAAATGCAGTTTACTACCAGATATGTAACGCTGTGGTAGGGAAGAGAGAAGTAGGCAAAGATGTGAAGCTACACATCTTAAAGAAAGTATATCTACCTATACTTCTGTATGGAGCGGAGAGTTGGATATTAACAGACCGACAGGAGAGCAGAATCACCGCTGCCGAAATGAAATTTCTGCGAAGGACGATTGGGAAAACAAGGAGAGACCGAGTTCGCAATGAACGGATTGTCAGGAACTGCAGATAGCCCCACTGAAAGAGCTCCTAGAAACTCGTCAGTTAAAGTGGTTCGGCCATGTTATCATGATGGACGACCACAGAGATCCTCTAAAGACCATGGAATATGTCCCAGATGGCAGAAGACCTAGAGGTCGCCCTAGGATGTCCTATCTCGACTACATTGAACGACTCTGTAGGGCAAGGGGGAAGGACCTCCGACAGGCGAGGAACCTAGCTAGAAATAGGGAAGAATGGAATTCCTGGCTGAATGCTCATCTACGCTGGAAGGCACTAAACAGGGAAGCTAAAGAAGAAGAAGAATTACTACATTGTAGTTAAATTTTCTGAGTTAGGGAAATTTTTAATGCTCAAGACTCAAAAATTCAAAAAAAATAAAAAATATTAAAAATGAACACATATTTCTTTTATTTCTAATATGTTATTTATGTAAATTGCATTTTTGAATGCCTCTCGGTTTCAGATTTAATTAAAATAACTGAACTTTAACACCCTACCGCTTCGGAAGGAGGCTCATTGGGATTTTCCTCATTTAAAGTAACACATGTAACCAGTAACATTTCAGACAAATTGGAATTGAACATTTAATAAATGGTTCAGTTAAGCATTTTGAGATTATGCTAGATGAATAACAATATAGCATGCTCTAGGAAATGAAATTGAATGAATGTTCAAAACATTGCATCTAAAGTAAATTATTAGGATAACACTCATGAAAATTAATTCAAATACCGACCATTTTATTCTGGTTTTTAAACTTTTCTTTCTTTACAATTAAACTTTATAAAATACACGTCTGATGTAAACTGCAAACAAAATGGCTACTCTTTACCTATCTAACAGAACCAAGATTCTCAGAAATCTCTTTCAAACACAGGTAACACTCATGACAGATTTTTAGGACAGTACTAAAACTTAATAAACTGACATTGTAACAATAATTTTTGTTGTATACATTGCATCAACAGCATATCATTACAATACCAATCCTTAAATAAGTTAATTTATTTATACAGGAGTAATTAACGATGATACAACCCAGCTGAGGACAGGGAAAAAACATATCTTCAACTTTTTTTTTTAATAGTTTGCTTGGATGTTAGAATTAACTTATCTAATACCAATTTCTTATAATTACTTTTCCTTCATCTGTAAAATTCAAAATTATCTCTAAAGTAACGTAGACAAAGTTAAAAATAAAGCGAAACCAATGGATTACAACGTTGCATAAATTTTGAAAATGACCCGTTAGGCGAAACGGTCTTTTTGTTCTAAAAAAAAATAATAACTTCTCATTTTCTGGTTGGAGACAAATACGTTTAAGATAAGAGCCATTGCTTGAAAATAATACCTAAATAGTAAACAACGAAAGCCATAGTCATAATGTTATGCAATGGAGTTCTGAATTATAAATATCGAAACATTTGGAAAGAGGGATATTTGTTGAATTGCTGATGAAAAGTAGTTTAAACATTTATTTCTTTAGCTTAACCATGGTTTTCTTTCCATTTTTTTTTCTGTTGATTTGCGTACAACGAACAAAATCGATACACGAAGAAAATGAATAATATTCAATATAAAAATTTTTTTATTATTATTTTTTTTGCAAATAACACAGTAAACTGCAGTTTTCATGGTAAATGTTCTTTATCGCATATTTTAAAATTTTTACGATGCTTATTTAACACCTCCCACTTTAAATGCTACGGATTTATTTCTGTACATCTACCAAAACAAATGCGCACAACCCGGACAAAGCTTCATAGATAAGAAACATGATATCTACTGACTTGTACTACGTTGTATTAATTTTTACTTTTTATCCAGACTTCAGTACACAGTGTGATAAGAGTTGAAGAATACAGTGTTGCTATTATTTTCGAAAAGATAACACTGGGTCCCTATAGAAGAGTTTGAAAATGAACTATCGTAGTTAATCGAAAATTGTTCAATTCAATCTTAAGTTTTTTTGGATACCTATATTTTCAATGATAAGGAATTGAAATTTTGTGGATATTTACCTCATATATGGAAGAAAATAAACATCATTAAACCGTTCAATAATTTGCGTTATTGTGAAAATTTGAGTAATACAGTATTGTAGTTATGAAATAGTGAGGCCACAAGATTATCGAATCTTTCAAAAAAAAGTTCCATCGATCTACAGCACGGCTTAGCTATTTCTACTTCCTTGTACGAAGTAAAGAGAGTATTGTAATCGCGAAAATTTTCACTTTTCAGATTTCAACGGAAATATACAGATTGACCACCCCTAAATCCATTTTGACCAGTTTCGTCGTGACGTCTGTACGCACGTTCGTATCTTGCGTAACTCAAAATGGTTAGCCATAGAAAGTTGAAATTTTGTATTTGAGATTGTGATAAAATCTAGTTGTGAACCTCCCTTTTTGGTCACTAAATGATCACCGGAAGTGGTACTTCACTTGAAAGTCATAACTGATTTCCATAAAAAAAAAAATTAAAATATGATGAAAAACTTCTCAAATTTAGTATTTATAACTTATATATTGATTTAAATAACATAAAAGATTTTGGTCTGAATTGGGAAACCGGAAGTGGTACTTTACTTGAAGGTCATAATAAACTATAAAAAATTATATTCATTCATCAAAAATTATATTAAATTAAAATGTAATACATCTCGAATTTGGTAAATAGGACTTTTATATCAATATAAATAATAAACTAGATTTGGATTAAAATTGGTGAGCCGAAAGCAGTACTTTACTTCTCTATTATTACTACTATTTCTCAACAAAACTGATGACTTGATTTTTAACTTTAGTCACTGCTTTTTATGAATCAGAGTTATAAGAAACAATGATATCAAGATTCATAAAAATTGGGCGTCGTGCAACGTGCTAATAATGTGTAGTTCACGAACGTTAGCAATATTTGTTCAGTTATACACAACTGACGCCTGATTCCTGCTAAGTTTTTCACAAAACCTCTTTGTCATGTAAACGATTAAGATAAGTAAGTTAAAACAATTTTCCGTTTTTGCAGGCACCCTCGTTGTCACTATGTCAGTTGCGGTCTACGGAGAGACTTGCTTTTACGTGGACAATGTCTGCCCCAATGGAAATATCTCCTTCTGGCTCCGCACAAGGTAATATTCACAAATATATTTGAAAAATAAAACCCGTATCAGATAGGAGCATTTTATCGTATAAGGACCAGAGCCGGATTTATCACTAGGTCCACTAGACCCAGGACAATGGGTGTACTGTTCCAGGGGCATGCGCTAAAAATATTGTTTTAATTAATAAAGAAATTTGTTTTCGTAAGAAAAATAAGGCGCATTTTTAAGAATTATAGAATTTTACCGTTGCAAAGAAGAACGCGATCAGAATAATTTGAGTGTTGAAGGTTTTGATTGCATGCTGACGGTGTCAAGGCAGCTGTTACGCTTTTCAGATCACGAAGGCATAGTGCAAAGGCGTGTAAGCACTTTTTCTTACGCAGAATCCCAAAGCATAGAGGTTAAAAAATAATTATAATTCCAAGCATTTTTTGATGGAACTAAATCGATTGATTATGTACAAGAATACAAATAATTCTGACCAAATATTTCTGGTGGTAGAACTTGGTTTCTATGAGATTTTTATTTCGTCACATTCATAATATAGATCGGTAAATTATTAATTTTCGGTTCATACTGCTAATGGTAATTTAAAATAACAGTTTAAATTAAAATTTAATAGTTATGATTGCTATCTTTATAATAAAAATCTGGTGCGCAAATCACACAACTTTCACTTTCCGTCTTATTTTAAATAAATTTTGGAAGTTTCCATTTAGTTTTCATTAAATAATATAAAAGTATAAATTATTATCTCAACAATCAGTTAAGTCTATGCGTTTTTCGTCACTTTCCATTGCCAACTACGAATTTGTAGGTTCGTATTAATTTTTCTAAAATCTTTATCTTTCCAATGATATATATTATGTCTATATACTTTTATTTTTGGAATTTAAATTTAAAGGGAGAAGTTGGTCGGAGGGTGCGGTCAAAGAAATAGACTACTATAATGCGAAATTATATAATTGTGCCTACGTTTCGGCCTAAGTTTTAGGCCATCTTCAGGGCTAAAAGGAAAAACAAAATAACAACAATGAAAAAAGAGAAAGAGGCAGTACCAGTAACAGTAAAAATGATAAATGATATAAAACAGAAAATACAAGTAAGATAAAAAAGTATTAAGTATAAAAAGAAAAAGATAACACTAAATTACATAATACAAAAGACAAATGAAAAAATAAAATAAAATAAAATAAATGAAATAACAATATAAAAATTAAAAATTAATTGAAAATAAAAATAATGCGATATTTACACAGGGAATAGTGAAATATATGAAATCTATTAATTAAAAAAATAATTTATATATTAATTTTATAATTATAATTTATATAATTTTATAATTATACTTATAATTTTATAATTTATAATTTAATTAATGCAAATAAAATAAGTTTGTTTGGATTTCCTTTATAAGTTTAGGCTACTTTTTCTACTGATAAGTGTTTTGGCTTCGCAGGATTTTTTATTAATATGCGATGTAAAGTTGTTCTTATATCTATTTCCTGTCAGTGATGTCAGCTATGTCTATTCCATTTGTGTGCATGAGCCCGTTAACCCTCTAGCTTTATAAAAGAAAATTACAATTATTCATCGTAGCAAAAATAATTAAAAAAATGTTTGTTTGAGTAAATCAACAGAAACGAAAATCATTCATTCTGACAGTTGTTACCAGCGGTACTTGAGCAGTGAGGTTCCTAGAATGGGCTGGGAGGTGGATAGGGGACTAGTTGCGCGTTTTAGTATGTATTTTCTTCCATCTTGGCCTTATGAGCAGACTTATGCACCAGCTCGCCTCTCGGGTGCAAGGATTTTTTGCAATATCTAATTTGTTGTATAAAAGTTAATTTAATTTCTGATTCATGCATAAGTCATTTATTTACACTGTAATTAGGGATTGATAAATTATTTGCCACTTCTATAAATTTGTTTTAATAAAAACTAGTTTCGAATATTAAACATTCATCTTCAGTTCAAGGTTTAAATGGATTATATCAAACAGAAAACTTTGTACTGGTTCCTTCTCGCATTGTACTAACACTCCATCTATTACAGTCCATTGCCACTATTGATATAATCCATTTAAACCTTGAACTGAAAATGAATGTATAACATTCGAAACTAGTTTTCAATAAAACAAATTTATAGAAGTGGCAAATTAGAAAATCCCTAATTAGATTGATCCTTCTATACCATCATGCTGATATCAACTATTTACGCTGTATCGATAAACCCGTTAAATACAAATAAATTACTTTTAATTTCCCAATTACGCTGTCTGCATACAATTAGACCTTTAACGCCTTCTGTTTGTTCGGAGACTGCCTGCATTACACTGACTTTGCCGGAGTAGTATAACCACGAAAACTGCAGGCGTTTCTACTAGTAACGGTATTTTACTATGAATGAATAGTATTTTTGAGATGAATGAAGATTTATAGAAGTGTTGGTAACATTTTTACCATCAGAACTTTATTTGTTAGAGAAAACACGCTAGTAGGTAGTTTGAGTTCTATTGACGGTAATTTGACAAGTCTTTTTTTTTCTCTTTATTTTTACTTTTTATCTTCCTTGAGGTAGACTTTCGCAGATACTGCCCACGGTTGGAAATGAATTACTATCAGATTCAAATCTAATCCGAGAATTGGACATTCCGCACCCAATCCTCTGGGCTCCTCTCATGTTTGTTCTTTGTTCTAAACAGAAAATTAAGAAGAAATACATATATACGTATGCGGCGTGACAATCCGCTATCAAATCTGGGTCTGATCCAAGGGGCTCCGCCAGTCGGCTCTGGTTTCTGCTATAGCTCTCCAGGCGCTAACGTTGAACATTCCTGCGTCTGCTTCCACGCTGTCCAGTCACACAACTTTTGGTCTTCCAATTCTAATATTATAGTGAAATTTAAAAGTTTTAAAGATAATTCTCTGCTGTCTATCTTGCCCTCCGTAGCCTTCCGATTTTTATAAAAATAACCAGGTCAGTGTCAGTGTATAATGGGTAAAACTCCTGATTCCTACGTCTCCTCTACCCGTCACGTTCCTTAACATGGCCGTAAATTCTTCTCAATATTCCTCGTTCCAAGATCTAAAGTCTGCATTCTTCGCTTCTAGTAAATACCCAAGCCCCATAAATAAGGACAGGACGAACGAGAGGCTTGTAAAGCTGTACTTTTGTTGTCCTAGATAGGTGCCAGTTCCGGAAGTGTCTGCGCAAGGCGAAGTATCATCTATTGGTGGCAGGTAGTATTTGTTTTGTTCTGGTTTTTTTTCCTGTTCATTTAAACTTGATAACTTGATAAATTCTGTAGCATCACCTATTTTAATATTCCAAATAATATTGTAAACTATTATCTCCATAAACCTGTCTTCTTCTTCAACCATTATTCGATAATATTGTTTTATATATTGTTGCAGGGAAACCGATTTCGAGGGAATCGAAATCACGGAAGACAATCTTGAAGACATTCCACTCATCGAGAATGCTCCCCTGAAAGTGTTAATCCACGGATGGACAGGTCACAAAAACTACTCCCCGAATCCTGAGTTAATATCTGGTGAGATATATTGTACGGAAATCATCTAAACACAAGATATCTCGTTAATATTGTGTTTGAAAACACTCTTGAATAGAATTTCATATTATAAGGGGTGGGGCAGAAATAACTGACACATTTTCAAAGGCTCTAGAAAATAAACAAATCCCTCTGGAGTATGCATCGCCCAAGACGTATGATTATAATATTCCCGGTAAGTTTCCATCATCCAGTCAATTTTCAATCAAGTAATTTCTTGAGGAATAATAAAGAGTTGGTTAAGCTAATTTAGCCTTTATTAATTAATTCTATTTTCAGTATACTTTTGAAAATAAAAATAGTTTTTTCTAGACATTGGTTTGTTTTTTACAGCCCTTCAAAATTTGTTAGTTTTACACACACACACATATATATATATATATATATATATATATATATATATATATATATATATATATATATATATATATATATATATATATATATATTTATTTATTTATAAAACATTCTTTGTCCAAATCAGACACCAAAATTAGGTTCAACTTAAAAAGAAAATGCTCCAGATCTCAAAGCTTAGGCTGTCTAGTCTTAAAAACAATCTCGCCTTTTATAAAATATAACATGATTAGGTAATTATTACGTCAAGCGTGTAAAAAATTGGTTAAGAATACAATCTGAGCCCTGATAAAGAATCTGTATTCAGCTTTTAGAAATTTAAAATAGGGACACAAAATTTCAAACCTACTGATTTGAAACATACCTCCTTTTTTTGGAATTTCAATCTCTTAATAAGAATCTGTGGCATATTTTAAATATTCAAAGCCGATGGATAGAATATGGTAACTGAAAATTTCAATTTAACTTGAAAATTAATACTAATTTTTTTTCCTTTTTTACGACTATGTAGTAGGTAAGGAAAGTATTGCAATCGGGTCAAAATGTCGATGTACAATTTTCAAAGGATTTATACATTTCAGAGCCCACTGAATCTATTCGAAAGCTATTTAAAGAACCTTGTAAATCGGACTAATGTTAGCAATGATATAGCATATTGAACTTTATACAACAAACAGTTTTTATTTTGGACTATCGTTCAAAGCGGTATGGAAAATCGTGTGAGTGGACACACCAGATATTTATATATCAAAATCCGTCAGATCTGGATTCTCAGATGTTGAATGTTAGAAGTAATGCCTCTTAAATTTTTTTTCTCAACAAGTCTTTGTCGTAACAACCGATTGTTGAAAGTTAAACAATTTACAATTTTATCAATAACGGTGCACTCAAGCTCTTCTTAGTCCTAGCTTTGGTCGCCGTCCTCTTCTACTCCTCTGTCCGGCAGCCTCAACAACACAACAACAACACCTTTTCCCCACTCCAAGCAGTAATGGATTGGGCCTACAATATTCGTTCACCCGCTAACAAATTCCTTGAAGTGAGGTTAGTTCTCCTTAGTCATTAGCTGAGGGAAAACGCTCTCGTCCAGAACGTAAAGCCCTGATTTATATTTATATCAACAGTTTTACCCTCAAGCTATTTACAAAGCTACGACGTGCTTGGCGGTCTGGCATTCCTTATCTGGATATAAAGGGTCGATATTCTTTCCATGTGTACTGTCTGTATCATCGTTTTATCGGTATAGCTAAAAATCCAAGGACGACTGGATCCTTGAGAGGATAATGTCTCATGAGCAGGCAATAATCTTATATATCTTATTTGACCAAGTTGGATAAAGCATTGTACTCCAATAATCACCGCAAAGTAAGGGAAGGAGACTCCTGTACAAGATAGCTTCATAACGGAATCTATTGCCTTAACCATTAACAAAGTACGAACAAACTTGGTCCAATCCCTGTTGTATGTCTGAATTAATGAGGTACGATTAGGAGAATGCTGGTGATGAAGGTATTATATAAAATAACATATGAACTTTATTTTGATTTTTTAATGTTTTCATCACGTACTGCTCACATAATTAGTCAAATAGTTACTTTATTTCCATTAGTTCGAAGATTTGTATATATTCAAACCATTTTCAAATTTCGTGGTAAAGAAATTCATATCTTGAAGACTTTATCATAATACAGGTACTGATTTTTAACTTTATTTTTCTTTAGCTTATTTGACTCATGAGAACTTCAACATTATCTCCGTTGATTGGGGCAAGATCGCTTTGGACGGATGCTATATTACTTCAGCATACAACGTGCCCGTTGTCGGTCGTTGCTCTGCCAGAATGCTCCAACAGTTGTACACAAGGAGAGGAATGCACTGGAAGGATAACACTCACGTAATAGGGTTCAGTTTGGGAGCGCAAGTGGCCGGTGTTGTCGGCTATTACCTGAAAAATTTGCACAGAGTCACAGGTATTGAAGCTTAAATATAGTCTTGTCAACATATCCCTGTAAAAAAGCTACCTTAACACCTGCTATTATATTTTGTTTATTTATTAACTCTCTACCTTGCCTTTTGGCAACACCGGTTTCGGCGAGTGTACCATACATAATACGAGGGTCATCCAAATATAAACGAGATTTTGTTTTAAAAATTTATTAACATAAGTTAATGGCTAACCAAAAAAATATCATTTTTATACATAATCACGCTACTTAATGACAATTTTTTCACACGGAATCAGAAACTTTTTTAGTCCTTCATTGTAAAAAGAAGGGAGGCGTCCTTGAGCCTGTTGCGCACAAAACTCTCAAATCCTCCATCATCGGTAAAATGCGGCTTCTAGGTGTAAACATGTGGAAATCACACAGCGAAAAATCAGAATCCATCAAGCTTTTGGCGTGTTAGATAAACAGTAAGATGCCGGGCATTTTCATGCAGTGAAATGATGCCCCTGATGGATCGTTGCCGTATTGTTTTTCCAATAGGCACCCATTGGTTGATCCAAGAAAGTGTAGGCTGAATTAACTGTTCTCAGTTCATTAAGAAAAACAGTAAAAGAACACCTTTTGAATATGGTCTTCTGTCTAATTCGTCGTCCGCCGGCGATCTTAGGCTTCATTTTCCACTCTTTCTCGTCCTTCAGAGAAAGTTTCAATAAAACACTCTTGCCTGTAAAAGGGTGTTTTCGCCAAGCTGTGGACGAAATCTCTGCAAAATATGACGCCCTCAAGCACAAAAGCTAATTATAATGCGTTGCGCAACTGTCCTAGGAACTTCCTTCTCGCTTATCTTTGTTACTGTTTTCCTCCTCGTTACGAGGCCGAGTCAGTGGTCGCTCTTCACTCTCAGAGTTCTCTTTTACTGTTCTACCCATGACCTGAATCATCTCACTCTCTTGCTGTACAGCCAGTTTCATATTCTCGTTTATATTCGAATGACACTCGTATATTCGTCTATAATACTACTTCTGCACAACAATGAAAATCTTGAAGATCGCCTTCACCTTCATCGTCTTCTTCTTCTCTATCCATCAAGAATTCCTCTGTTGGCCTGCTCCCGTCTCCTTCTTTGGGAACCGAGGTTGAAGTGCTCAGTTCCCACTGCAACCTTCTTCCTGTACTCGAACGCTTCGAAGTAAGGATAGTTCTCTTCTGACAAGAGAAGGAAGAAGTCACTTTCAGCGAGGTCGTAGATCTAGTCTCGTTTCGAGCGAGTTCCTTAGGGCTTTAAACACGGTGCAGGTCATTACTTGGTACTCTAGTGTTTCCGGAGCGCCACAACTATGACATAAGGAGTCGACGTCCTTGTCAAAGCTGTGCAGTTTGGTCCGAAAGTTCCCATGTAAAAGCATGATTTTGTTGTTCTTTTTTATCTAATTTTATCGGTGGGTTTATTCTGTGGTACATAGGCGTCTCCTGAAGAGTATTCGTGCGAAACGGTGAATGATCGGCAATTTTATTCTGGTTCCGAAATCTATCGAAATCCCACGATCCAGTGGTGCAATAGTCAAATTCAGGAGTAAAATTAAAGAAGCAACCAGGATCCAACGTGTTTTTTAATTCAAGAATTACATATATGGTTTTCATAAGATATTGATGTGAGTATATGTTTGGTTTACAGTCATGTTATTTCGTTTGCATAAATAGTTTGGGCATGGTTAGCAGATTGGTGTCCAGTGTAGATAGTTCAGAGCACTATGCTGTACGCTTGTAAAAGTTCACTAACTGAAGTGGTTTACCAGGCGACAGTACTTGGCCATCTTGTTGCAGGTTGCAGATCATCATAATGGCCAGTACAAAAATTATTTCTCGATTTTTTTTTTTCATCGAATTTCATCAGTTAGTGATTAAGAAACTAGGGTATTTGATTAATAAATTAGTGATGGGAGATAAATTGTGGTAATAGGGCTTCTATAATTAATCAACAGAAGCGCAAATACTACAGTACGGAAGCAGACAATTGACACAGGTGTAATGTCTGTGGTAAAATTAACTATGTAGTTTTTAGTTATTGTTTATTCCTCTTATTGATGAATCGTTCAACTACACTTAAGGTCTCAAGTGCATCATGATGAATAAAATTCCGAAGAAACGAACAAATACTATCTTACATTAAAATTCTATAAATTCTTTATTTGAAAGTTCATTGAAATTTAAAAATGTCTTTTCCAGGACTGGATCCCGCTTTACCACTTTTCACAGCGGCAACTTCGAACATTGAAAACAGGTTAGATTCTACCGATGCCGACTTCGTGGATGTCTACCATACAAATGGTGGTTGGCAAGGAAGACTTGCATCTTTGGGTCATGTCGACTTCTATCTTAACAACGGAGCCACCCAACCTGGATGCCATTTTAGTAAGTATCTGGATATATCACATGCAATTTCCGTTTTTAGGGGTGGCATTAAAAGATGTATTTTATACAGAATTAAACAGTTTTAAAATAATTCCGTAGATGCCAGCTGCGATCATCACAGGGCCGTAGTAATGTACGCCGAGTCTATCAACTCCGAGAGAGGTTTTTTCGGAGAATCCTGCTCAGTAGGAATTCTTTCCTATATCACTGGCCTTACCTCAGAGATATGTCCCTATATTGGGCAGAGGAACATACTAGTCAGGGCTGGAGAGTACGTCAGTCCTAAGTAAGTAAGTAAGTACTTAGTAAGTACTTAGTTACTTAGTAAGTAAGTAGATCTAAAAACTCTATAAATGATCAAAAAATCATGAAAAGTAAATCCGTAAATAATAATTCTTATTTCCAGGGCTCAAGGAACATACAAAATAGAAACCAATTATAGGCCTCCTTTAGCTAAAGGACTGCCATTTTGGAGTAGCCAAAGCCAAATGGTAACGATTATTTGAATTGTCGGGTATTATATCATCATTGTTTTTATCTAAAAACTATACTTTATTTAAATTCCATGTATACGTAAAATACTGTGATTATTGTTAAATAAGTTTTATTTATTTACCTCTTAACTGTCAGCACAAAATGTCAATCTCTAATATTGGTGAAATTAGATAAAATAATAAGAATCAATCTACACATAAAGTTAGCGAACAACTTAATTATTCCTGTAAAAGTGATCTCCTAAACATTACTTTAAAGACTGAAATATTAATTATTATGTAATAATAAAAAATAAAAAAAACAGCTGTTAACCTCATCTAGAAGGCATGATATGATTGACGGTATCTTCCCTTTATATGATATATATATATATATATATATATATATATATCGTACTCAAAAGAGAACTCAAAGTCTCGTTTACATGGTGACCGTTGTCTGTCGTGGTAGTATTGTCACGACAGTGAGGCAGTGTCCTTGTCTACACTCTGACAGTTAACCTGATGGCAATCAGTAGAAAAAATGGCGGATATAGAACAGCTGACTGAACACTACACTAAAAGAACAGCTGATGTCATGATTATTTCAACAAAGGTAACTCATTTATATAAAAAAAAAAAATGAATCTAGAAATTTATTATCAATATCTAATTTAATGTCAACTAAATTAATAAAAATAAAAATACATAAACAATTATTATAATGTCTTCCAATTTAAAATTTGCATTTAAATACAAAATTAAAGAAATTTATAATAAATGCTTAAAAAACTAAATTAAATAGTTAAGGTGTATGAGGTGCAATACTGTCAAGACGTACACATATGACATTTAACACGACAGTAGCTGTCACTGTAGCGACTGCTACGATCTACTACCACTTCAAGCCTGATAGTGAAGCAGTACTACCACGATAGTAAATGCTGTCATAGTGTAAAACCAGTGTCGTCTAAATGAGTTGCTTTTTAAAATATAAAGTACCTATTTATATCAGAATAAAAACACTTTTGTAAGTGTAGTATATTTTTTTTTTTTTGTATTTATGTATTTCAATTCAGATGTTGATTTCGCAGCTAAAAAATATCAAAGCAACATTGAATTTATTGTAATATTTATTAAATAATATAGACTTATTTCAAATAAATCAATCATGTATACGAATACGCGAGTTATAAACATATGAAATACACTGATTATTATTTTTTTTTTTTTTTACTATCTTGTTTGTTCCCCTAATCCTTAATATCCTTAACTTCCTCTCTTAATGTTGCAACGAATATTTATATTATTATGTGTATAAAATACTTAACAAACAATTTCAAACAAATTCGCTCTATGTACTGAAATAATATAAATAAATTAATAAAAATGCAAAAAGTAAACGAATCAATTCCATCAATAAGTAGGATTCGCGATTGCCAAAATACCCTGGTTAGAAAAATAAAGATTATTTTTTTAATTAATTCTTTTTTAATTATAATGAATTTTTAGTGCAGCTCCCCACCACTTTCGACCTTGTTCGACAGTTTATAAATCCGATCTTCATTAATCGAACGAATATAGTCGCGATGGGCTTGCTTCTACTGATTGGTACGTTTCCTTTAGATTATCTCTGATGACTTATACCATTTTCTTAGCTAGGTCAGTCCCAAATAATTTTATTTTCATATAAATTATGTCCTTAATTCATTGATTCAGTTAAAACTCTTTTAGGTTTCATGAAACATTTAAAGAATTTTCTTTTGATTTACCCAGCCTGTATCACGTTTATACAGTGAAATGTATATAGAAGGCAGCCATTATGATAGGTTTTTAGTTCTTTAAATAGTAGATGTCCAGGGGGGCGACAAAACGCCCAAAAATAATTTTTAATAATTTATTTTTTCTTCTTTTTTAGGCTCCGAAAGAAAAGTTTATTTTTAAAGGGAGAAGTTGATCGGGGTGCGGTCAAAGAAATAGACTTAATAAGTGTGGTCTTATATAATTGTGCCTACGTTTCGGCCTAAATTTTAGGCCATCTTCAGGGCTAAAATGAAAACAAAATAACAACAATGAAAAAAGAGAAAAGAGGTAGTACCAGTAACAGTAAAAATGATAAATGATAAAAAACAGAAAATACAAGTAAGATAAAAAGTATAAAGAAATAATAAATAAATCGGATAAAGTATAAATAAAGAAATAAAAGTTTATTTTATTGGATTTAAGTCGAATATACGTTTAAATTAGTAATCATGAACGAAATTTAATAAGCAGATAAGGATGTACAATTCCGATCGATACAAGTAAATTATCGATACTTTCCTTTAGTTACCATGTAGTTTGGCCTAGCTACGCCACTGGATGTCCCTAAAGTGGAGTTATCTTCATATTTGAACTCATATATTCTTCAACCTACTCAAAGAAAGAAGAAAAAGAAAAATTTCATATTTTGGAGTGGTGGAGATTCATTTTGGATTGTATGATGATTTGTTTGTGATTTTGTTGCTATGGCAACAACAATGATTGGGACTGTTGCTGATCTAGATAGCGTAGACGTCATTTTTGTATCACTTGGCGATTTGAATACAAAAAATGGGTACACATGAATTTTTTGAAGTACCTAAAAATATAAGGGGAGAGATAAAAAGTGAAAATAGTTTGTTATTGAAAGAAACCTGGAAGGAAGGGTGGACGGACCCAGCTCACCATATACCACCACATATTCTTACATGGAGAGGCAACGGACGTGGCATCCCCGATTTTTGACATCACCGAAACATTTTTGGTGATAGAAGGTCGAAAAATATTAGACATGTGTCCGAGAGTTCTTGCCAATGCACCCTAGGAGCCGAGAAATTTTTTTTTTTTATATTAATATTTTCTGCCTTTGCTCTGCGTGGATTTCAAAGTTCTTATACACCAGTCGTTTTATTTGATTCTGTAAAATACGAAAAAAAATCTGGTGCGGTGCGCGCATCACACAACTTTCCCTTACCGCCCTATAATAATTATCTTTTTAATATAATTCTAAAGGGTTCACATAAACAATACTTGAAATAAACTCAGCAGCATTCAATTCTTCTCCCATTTAAGTACAATAAAATAGTATTTAAAACAATTTTAGTACAACAATTCTGTACACTACCTATATATTTTAACTTTGTCAAGTTACAAATATATTTTAAAAGTTGCTGGTTAAGTTTCTATGGAAACATTTTCTTTCCATTAAATAATGTGAAAGTAGAAATTATTAAGTTAATTTCCGTTTTTGTATTCTTAAATTACTTTATTACAGAGCGTATTGTTTACAACAGATTGGCGGATTGGTGGGAGGAGATTCGGTGGCATCTATCTCCTTTCGGGTGCGCTCGGTTATCCATCTATTTTATGCTCCTCATAAAATACACTGTATCGTTGCTAATACTTGGCAAGTTTAATCAAAGTCGCTAGAGCCATTTTTGAGAAAAATGTAAAAAAGTGTAAAATCCATGATATAATAGCTATTTCCGGTTCGTCCGTTGCGCTGTATCTTTGCTATTATTGTTCCGATTTTGATGATTCCTTTATTCTTTTTTAGATGATTTAATTACCTTTTATAAAAGTCTATAGATAAATTACCGAAAAATGCATACTTTTTAAGCTATGCGCAAATAAAATATTCTTTTCATCATAACTCTTTTCCCTGCAATTCCTCGGTGATTTACTTCATAAATGAAAAGTTAAAGACCTTTATGGAGAAAAATTTAGGCAAGTTTCATCAAAATCGTTAGAGCCATTTTCGAGAAAATTGTAAAAAAAAGTGTAATATCCATAGTATAATAGGTATTTCCGGTTAGTCCGATGCGCTGTATCTTTGCTAATACTGGTCCGATTTTGATGATTCTTTTATTGTTTTTTAGATAATTTAAATATCTTTCATACAAGTGCATACATGATTTACCATAAATTGCACGCTTTTGAAGTTATGCGTAAATAAAATATTCTTTTCATCATAACTTTTTTCCCTGCAATTCCTCGATGATTTACTACATAAATGAAAAGTTAAAGTTAGTTATATTAATATATGTTTATGTAGAATAATTTAGGCAAGTTTAATCAAAATCGTTAGAGCCGTTTTTGAGAGAATTGTAAAAATGTGTAAAATCGATTATATAAAGTGGCACTTCCGGTTAGTCGATTTTGACGAAAATGTTGCTGTAACATCACATGCATGTGCTTACCTTAAATATGTAATTTCAGTATCGTACACCTTTCCGTTTTTGAGCTAGACTGATCACATACACACAGACATACGGACACACAGACACACAGACCATTTTGCGAGACTTGGTCATTTGGACTCAGGGGACCTTAAAACATGTATTTCCGTTGAAAACTCGAATTCGAAAATGTTCACGATCGCAATACTTCCCCTTACTATATACTTCGTATATAGGTAAGGGAAAGTAAAAAATATTGTCAATTGTATTAGATGAGTTTAAATGCACAAAAACCAAAGACGCTCCCAGTAAAGTAAGCAAAAAAAAAAAAAAAAATTGGAAAAAGCAAGTAAAATTCGTTCTTAAGTGTCCTTCAAAACCTATGAATAAGAATTTTAGTTTTGTAATTTTTTGTACATTTAAATTCAATAAATACAATCGGCAATATTTTTGCCGATTATAGATAGATAGATAAAAAGCTTTATTAAAAATAAATTTACATCCAAACAAACAAATTCCTTAACAAGCCTTTATTGACATGGCATAATACCGTCTGCCAAGAGTTGCCTTATGTATACAATTGTTATACAACGAGAAACAAAAAGAAAAAAAAACACAGCTCACATACATCCTTTTGTTAATAATTTCTTAATTAAATACATTACATATCAATTTAATAACAAAAAACATTCAATTTATAATTAATTTATTTTTAATTAATTTATATTTAATACACTTGGTTATGTGATTTTTATTTATATATAAGAAAAGAATATTATGTATTATATTGCGGAATCAATAACATTCTGTAGCCATAAGCTGACATGTGGTACTGGTACTGGTACAAACTGTTCCAATCCTTACCATTTAATAAGTCTATTAGTTAATGACGACTTAGTTATTTTTTCCTAAAATACTTGGCCCTATATCACTACTATATATAATTACGGTAGTATAGATCCCTTTTCTGGCTCTCAGGAGCGATGGATTTTGATGAGTGAGGTATCAAAAGAAAGAGAATTTCAGAGAGATGTGACGAATTTCTTCGTTGTGTTTCTTGAATTCTTACTAGGGCTTAAATAAAAGTGATGAAAAAACTGGGAGGTTTCAAAGCTTTGACGACTAAGAGTCGGCGGATCGAGACGGGATAAGTTGGGTTTTAAAGATTTTGACGCGGGCATCAAGATCATATACATTCCATTGGAACGTATTGGTCCTGTGTTTTTAAGCCCTAAAATCTGTTTTCGAGATAATGCACGGTCCGCACGGGTCCTATGCCATCTTGCGTACGTGCCGTTGTCATGGCAACTTTATACATGTAAAAGCAAGTTGAGTCTGTATACAAAAACTTGTTAATAAGTGTGAAAAGATTATTTTGCAAATGAAAAGTTGTTTTTGGGTATATATATATATATATATATATATATATATATATATATATATATATATATATATATATATATATATATATATATTCTTTCCCGTGTCTAACCGTAAAATACTGTTAGAAAATGGTATAGCTGAGTCTTATTGCTTAGCTGTTAAACTGAAGAGATTACTAATTACTTATTAAGTAAACTGTAACTTCAACACGATCATTATAAACTATGCAGCTTTACCAAATGTGTTTGTTAAATCAACTTTCTTGGTAATATTATATTGTTTCTAACATTATACGAAGAAACATGCTTCTCCAATATAACTAGCTTATACTTGAATGCATTAGGGAGAAGACAGATGATGTCTAATGCGAGAATTCTCGCTAGGGTATACTAGTCTTGTAAAATAGGACAATCAGTCACGTAGTGGCATAAATCCTAAATTAAATTTAAATTACAAAGAGTACACAATCTTTGTTGTTGACTCCTCATAACACTATTGTTAAGATGAACTAATTGTCCTCGGAGCCTAAAAATAACCTTAATAAAATTCATTTTATTCCCATCTAACATGTAATGCCTGTCACCAAAGCCACTGTTTACATCTTTATAAAGATCATGGAAATTACTTTGGCTTTCTCCATCATATCCGCCTTAAAATTATTTTTTATTTTAGCCAAAATAAGTGAAATTATTTCATTGATTGCATTTTCTAATGGAATATTTATTCTGTTACAAAGTTTGGAGTTTTATGCCATAATATTTTCTTTTTAATTATTTCCTTAGCTAGAATTTTAGGCAGCCTCGTATCTGGCACAGAAAGAACCCTTTGTATATATTGTAAATGTAAATATAAACAATGAAAGAATATTGGATTTAAATTAGATTCCAGATATAAAATGTAGTGTGGTGAATTAACAGGAAGGGAGAACAGTTTTTTATAAAATTGAAATTCAAGCAGAGCAATGGAGGAAAATATTAATATAAAAAATTGTTCAAATTATATAAAATATTTTTTTTTTCTCGGCTCCTAGGACGCATTGGCGAGAACTCTCGGACACGTGTCTAATATTTTTCGATCTTGTATCACCAAAAAATGTTTCATTGAAATCGGTGATGCCACGTCCGTTGCCTCCCCTTGCTAGTTCAAATCAATTTGAGGATTCAAATCCAGGAGTTTATAGAGTTTTGGGGATGGACAAATTCTACAAACGAGATATCAGGACTGTTGTTTGAATCTTCATAGTCAGTAAAATTACACTGAAATATATCTATAACATAACAGTTAATATATATATATATATATATATATATATATATATATATATATATATATATATATATATATATAAAACAGAAAAGTTTGTACTGGTTTCTTCTTCTGTTTGATATAATCCATTTAAACCTTGGTGAGTACCAACATGTATTTGATTTCTTGTCTTAATTAAATTCATAATTCATAAATGTTTTATAATACTGATTTATATTAATCTAATTTAATATGTATAATAATACCAAACTATATTTTGAATTGCTTATTTTTGAATTTTTTGAGTGTTTTTAGAACTGAGGATGAATGTATAACATTCGAAACTAGTTTTCAATAAAACAAATTTATAGAAGTGGCAAATAATTTATCAATCCCTAATAATATTATCTTGTTCAATTGTCATGGACATTATTTTTCACATTGAAATAATGTCTGATAAATTATAGGTAGACAGATATCAACAAGTATAATTGTCTAATGCGTTCGAACGTTGTTTCGTTTGAAGAAAGCTATTTTCCTTAATTGATTCGTCCAACTACAATTTCCTACAACGCATTGCATCAGAAATGAAGCTAAAGAACAAACATGATAAATGACAAATAATGATAGTTTGATCTGGATTTGAAAAAAAAATATATAACAATTTTTGTATTATGTTTATTTATTTTTTCAACGTGGCTATTACAAACTAAAACTATATCCATTCATTAAGTGTACATTTATGAAATCAATTTGAATATTGAAATATACAGTGCCTTGATTTACGCAGAATATTTACACAACAAATTGCTCAATTCATTGATCCATAAATAGAAATGTGCTGTATAACAACGACGCTTGTTATTATTGACGCATATTATTCGTAAAGTAAATGGTAAGAAGTTCCAACGAATAATAAAGAGCTTGAACAAATAAAATTGTAATTGTGCGATGATTGCTGATACAGATAATGATGAACGATTGAAGTCATCATAAAAACGATGATAAAAAATAGCCTTTGATAAAAGAAGGAAGTTGCCATAGACAGAAGTAGTGATAAAGGGAATGTTAATATTAAAACAGATGGAATAGATACCTAGATAATAGTTAATAGTCGAGGAATAGGCTAGGTCGAGGAATAGAGGAGGTTTATTTTATTAAAATTGGGCTTACCTAATTCTTAATGGAATTTCCTCCTGGGTGCCTGTTTGATTATGATATTCTATTTCTATGGGGATATTACCACAATCAATTATTTTAATTGATTATATAAGGTATCTATATATAGTGGATTATGAAGGAAAAAAAAAAAAAAAACCTGTACACTAACCTATGAACGGTCCTTGGATTTAATACTTGGTAAGGATCGCACTGTTTCTGTGCCAACGTTTTTGCAAGGAGGTGATTTGGCTGAGATCACGCTCAACCGTCAGGTTTTTTCCCCGAATTAAGGATACCCATTTTATAGAGGCTGGTCCCTATAGGATCTCTCGATCCCACAGGGTTGATCCACGGCTGATAACAGAATAATTAATGATTAATTCATCTGCCACAGCCAGTCTCGAACCCGGGACCGGGAGCATAGTAACACAGTGTCTTACCAATCAGCTACTCCGCTCCATACAGTGGACTGTATGCAAAGACAAAATAAAAAAAATTAATTGGCATAAGTTTACATAAAAAATTGAATAAATTAACAGAAAAACTAAAATGAACAGAAAAAACATCATATATTTTCCAATTTATGGGATCTTCATCGATCCTCACCTATACAGAGGTCATTGATGAACTCCAGCGGTATATTGACCGACTGTGAAGTCCTGAAATCCTTGTACCCCGTACGGTGCTTGAACGGTACCTAACCATGCTTTATCGGAAGAAGGTCTAGATTCTTAGAAACCTACTCCTGGCTATGACCTTATCTCACTACTCTTGGAGCATATTTCTGGGCATATAAACTTTCCTTATTATATCCTGAGTTGGGTTTTTATGAAATTTTTCCCTCAACTTCTTGCTATGTTAACTTTCACAACTACCTCGGTGAACGATTCCTTCTGTTGTTTTTTTCCTTTATATCAATATATTTAATTTTGACCATGATCGTAGATCTCATTGCATCCCATTCTTTCTAAATCCCCATTAGGCATTTACCTACTAAACGGTCGACCATTGTCATGGGTTATAACCTACACTATTATTATTACTCCTTTAAATAAATCACAGCAGTCGACTTCCGCTCTCTACGCTCTCTCAAGAGATAAACAAATATTTAACGGATCCTTTTCAGTTGAGATCGGGGCCTAAATTCGCATAAATACGAATCAGTTTATGGTGTCCAGTTATATATATCTCAAAGATGGTCGAGCGTATTACTTAAACACCTCCCATTGCCATATCTTTTTCAGTGTCTTTTTCCTTTTAGTTTTGAGTTTTGTCTATATTGTTTACACTTAAATTACAGGTATCATTACACTGCCTGTAACAATCATTGAAGCAGGATTCGGTAACTGCTTCTACGCAAAAGATGTCTGCCCAAGTGATTACATCACATTCTGGCTTCGAACGAGGTAAATAAATTTGCAAATAATGGATTTATCTTCGACGAAACTCTTCTCTGAAGAAAACCATACGTTTCTTTTCAGAAATCAGCGACATTATTTGAAATATATGAGTTTGCTAATATTTTAAAAATTAACATAAACAATTAGAGTTATTTCATACTTGTAGGAAGACTGGTTACGAAGGGGTCGTAATAACAGAAACAAATCTTGATAAGATACCTCTCGTTGAAGGTCCATTGATTGTACTCATTCATGGATATAAGGGACATAAGGAGTACATACCCAACCCTCAGCTCGTAAAAGGTAAACAATACTATCATTATATAATAAACGATCAGTATTTTGTATTACAATAAATCATCCCTTTAATGTAAAAGCACCTTACAAGATTTGTGAAAAGACTACAGTAACAAAAATTGGAAATAATCTTAAGAATAACTAATATTTATTTATAAAATTTGAACTGCTACGTTTCGGCTCACCATGCACCCATTTTCAAACAAATTAAAATATAAACATATTTTACGACTTTAATGTTTGTTGTAAATATTAAAATATGTATCACTGTAAATTTTTCATAGGCTTCTGTACTGTCAAAAGGTTTTGTCAATTTTTTTTTTTTTTATGTTAACATATTTTCAAGGTCGTCATAATGAAAACTTATAGCAATATAGAATTGTTTATGCATTTTATTACATCGTATTGTTTTTAGTGCACCTCAAAACGTTTGGCAATATTATTAAATGAAGCGTTGTAGAGTTCGTAAATTTAGTTCTTCCTTAGAAAGCTTTACGTAATCATCTGATGAGAGTGATATCTACTTCTTGTGTCGATTTAACGTCTTTTTGCACAACGGCAAGTAATCCTTTAGGTAGCCAAAGCCTTCTAGACAGATTGAGAAGGCCGAGATTGATTAGGTAGGTCGACAAAAACAATAAAAGTCAAACCACCAGGCTCGCTTTGAACCGGCACAGCTTCTGATTCGAGAAGACTGAGTTGCTATCTTAAAACACTCGGTTTCCACGTGCTATACGAAGTATGCCGTAAGTTAAAACATTATTTTTCAACTTATATGTAAATTATATATATTTTTAGATAAACTACTTCAAAATAATCTAACGTATACTCATAGTATAAAGATATTATTGTTACATCCAGCCTACCTGAAAAAAGGTAACTACAATATTATCACTGTTGATTGGGGCAAGATGGCGCAGTTACCTTGCTATCTCACAGCTGCCTCTAACACTCTTGTTGCTGGAAAATGCACGTCCAGGCTGCTGCAGCAGCTGTATTCGAAAATAGGGCAGCACTGGAAGCAAACTACACATGTCATCGGATTCTCTCTCGGAGCTCATGTCGCTGGAATCCTTGGATATCATCTACCAGGTCTTCCAAGGATCACAGGTAATGTAGATCATTTTTTTTTTCGAACCTCTCTCTTTCAGAAGCGTGATTATTATTAAATTATTTCAATCCATATAGGTCTTGATCCAGCTTTTCCAGGATTCTCTGAAAACGACTCACGTCCCAAGTCTAGATTGGACCCTTCAGATGCACTTTTCGTGGATGTCTATCATTCAAACTGCGGCCTAAAGGGAAGGCCGGGATGTTTGGGACACGTCGACTTCTATCTCAATAATGGCAGATCCCAGCCGGGATGCCATAACTGCAAGTATCGACCCATATCGGTATATCCTATTATCTGCCATACATTACTATTTACTTTGCGTTTTGCCTAAGCTTTTCGGCGTACTTTCAACTAGGCTCTGATGCAAACCTGAACTGGCATGCGATCAATCTTCTAGTAAGTAGCGCTAATGCGTACCACGGGGGCTGAAGGTACCACTTCCTAAAAAGAGGGAACATACCATATCTGTAGATAATGATCAAGCAAAATCACTACAATAATACCATTGATTTAGTAGTGTCGGTCCCTGGTATTCTCTCTGATCTTCCGTCATTCTTCTCTTATTTTTCTAATTGCTGGTACGCAAAAGACTCGTGACGGATACCGCCCCATCCGCCAAACATAGCTTAGGACTCTTCGGGCTGATTAGCTCTTCTTACTATATTTGCCTTGGAAAATCAATGTCAGCTATTCTCAATAAGTGACCTGCCCAGGCCAGTCTTCCTAGTTTAATGACGTAGACAATTCCACCTTAATTAAAAAGTTTATAAACCTTTCTATTATTTCTGCTTCTCCAGAACTCTCCATCCTTTAGAGAACCGAAAATTCTGCGAAAAAACTTTCTCTCAAAAGTAAGAAGATCTCTCGTCATTCTTTGATAGGGACCAGGTCCTGTTTAAGCCAGTCATGATAAGAGTGTAATAAAGTCGTATCTTAATGTGCCTCATGATGAGTCTGCTCTGCACATGTTTCAGCAGGCCAAAAAAAACTCTGTTAGCGGTTGCAACAGATGCCTGATTTCTTCAGATGTGTTGTTTACAGTTTACTTGAGCTCCGAGGCAGTTAAATTCTGGTACTCTCGAATTTTCTATTACGAATAGTCACTGTTTGATTGGGTGGCCTTCTGACATATTTCGTTCACTGTGAGGTCTATCCGTAATGCAGCTTTTTGTAGATAAAGAAAGTCACTCTTCAAACGACTTCGTTATCAAACCTAAGACATCAGCTTATACAAGCAGTTTGGCCGATCTTGAAAACACTCAGTCAGTTCTATCTGAGTCTCTCTACCTTAATAGTTAGTACTACTTAGTATTACTTTACTTAGGTACTACTTTAGTATTACCTTAATACTTAGTTCTATCTTCATTAAGGCTGAATTGAAATGAAGACATATTAAGGCATCACCTTGCATCAATCCTTAATTCGAAGAAAATTATGAAGAATAATCTCGCTGAATCCGAACTTGATCTTACATCTTTAATGGTCATTTTAACCAGTCGGATAATATTCGAAGGGATTCCAAACTCCTACATTCTTTTATATATATAGCCCATGTCGCTTGACGCTATCATATACGTATTTGAAGTTAATGAATAAGTAGTGTGTAGACACTATCTACTCATATTCTTTTTCGAGGATAGTTCAAAGGATAAAAATTTGATCTGTAGTAGATCTGCCTTTCCGAATGCCGGTGCAACTTTACAATCGGGACGCCTTACCACTGGCCCTTGCCGAAGTTACTCAAAGGTAGGCGCACTACCACTCTCTGGCGCCATTTGTGCAAACTAACTTCTTTGTATTCAATTCTAATAATCGTATTCATGGGAATTATTATTGCTTTAAGTTATTACTACAACTTCCCCAGACGATCGGAAGTCGACAACACTAATGAATTTAAATAATATCTAATTAAAGCAGTAATAATACCAATGAAGACGAATTTTAGAATTTTATGAAAAGTAGTTAGCACAAATGGTGCTAGAGTAGTAGTGCGGCGAACTTCGACAGGGACCTGTGATAAGGGATCCCGATTGTAATGTTGTACCCGAAAGCCTCCTTTGTATCGTCCTGCTTTGCGTTACGTATATGGTGCGAGTCGATGGAAGAGGATATTCGGCATTTTATTGCATGCACAAAGCAACAAAACACCTCAAAAGTTAGAACACTCAATTTGATTCCACTTCTTGTGTATTCGAAAAACTACCGCTTTGCTCCATTGCTACGGCATCCTTTCCTCCGGCCATATGTAAAGATGAGGTCATACATGACTTTGTGAAGACCTTCACAGCCATATTTGAAAAATTCAGCTTCTCTAAGTCCACCACTTCCAGGAGCCTTGTTTTTTATCCTTTGGAACGCATCATCAACCTTTTCAAAGTCTGGTGGCGAAAAATCTTCATCCTCATTTCTTAGCTCTCGAGTATCATCTCCTTTCTCTTCAAGATCTGTTGTTTCTTCATTGAGGAGCGCCTTTAAGTGCCAAACCTTTCGGTCAAGCACATAATTCACATTAATTAGCAGAGTACCATAATCTGTTTTGCAAGATTTGTGTCTAGGCTTAAGTGTCAATACACAATCGGAAAAAATTGGCTAGGTACCCCGAGTAGATTTAAAATAAATCTACAAAAACCGAATAAGTAATTCCTTTTTAGAACAAGCAATTTGTAACGTTCTTTAATCAGCCCACACTATTAGCATGGCAAACTTGATTAAAAGTAAAATGTATTTCACTTTATTGAACTTAGTAGGTAATCAAACTTTGAAGCTGCTCTATTGAAAGGATAAGGCAAACATTTATTCACCGGAGCAACAAATATATTTTTAAAATTAATATAAGTTTAACACGAGACATTATATTTAAATTTATAGCTAAGTATTATTCGCAGCCATTTGCAACCACCATAGAGCCGTAGAGGTGTTTGCTGAAACCATCAACAATCCAGAAGGATTCTACGGGCAGCCCTGTGATCCAAAAGTGTTATACTTCATGACAGGACTATCTAAAGAAGTGTGTCCATACTCCAGAAATAAGAGCATCCTTGTAAGAGCAGGGGAATCTGTCAGCCATCAGTAAGTGAAAACTTCTATTTAATTACATGTTGCATACCAATGGCGGATCTAGACCTTACGGGCCCATGTGCGATACGATATTGCGGGACTCTCCTTGGCTAGAGTATTTGGATGGTACTGGTAATGGTGAGGAGAAGGAGTCCTGCAAGCGGACCTATAGAATACCTTCCAAGTGAAAGGGGAAGTTCGGGGGCCCTCCTTCGGAATAATTAGAAAATTTTGAGACAAGGAAGCATTTTATGGCATTTAAGCGTTTTAAATTTACTCTCAAAACGCATATATTCAACTTTTTTGCATTTGAGTTCCAATTTTTATGTTTTTTTTTTTTGTTTAAAAGCAAATTTTTATAGTTTAAATCTTATTTTTGTATAGTGTTGGCTCCTACGATCATACAGTTAGGTATTAAGCTCCGCCATGTAAGCTGCATTCGTCTGTATTTTATTATTTAATTTTTGTATAGGTCGTAGGACTCGGCGGTCAATCCCTCGTCCTTTCCTGGATCCGCTACTGTTGCACATATCCAATCTCGATTCTTGCATTATAAAATACTATATAAAATTTAACATTTCAAATCGCATACATCATATATAATTTAATTATGCTATGTTATTTGTTTTTAGATTCGTTATTTACTTTTAAATTCATTGTTTTCAGAGCTAGAGGATCATTTAAGTTTGAAACCAACGCAAAAGAACCCTTTGGAAAAGGTCTGCCGGACAAGAGGACTAACGCAAAAATAATATAACTATAGAAGAAACTGTAAGAATGTACTAATATACCCAATTGTACCATTATAAAGAACTTTTCACAAGTATTTATTTAAAGCCATTTCAATACGTTATCTTAGGGCCAAAATTTATTTTCTGTAAGCAGTTTGATGATGTGATTGAGGAGGGAGAATATTATCATTGTAAAACTTCATTCAGATCAATTTCCCACTCAGCCATTAGAAAAATAAAACATTCTACTCCTTAGATGAACTTTAAAAGTCGAAAAATTGTCAAATTATATTATCACCTCGATAAAGTTTGATATAATTAAAGAAAATTAAACTGACCTGAACTTTTGAATGTAATTACTGGTCTTTCCTATACTGTGATGGCCTACCAACTGAACAGATTGGCAGACCTCAGTGTTGCCAGGTCAGCCCTATATTTTCCCCCTAAATTCACCAACTTAAAACCTAAACTTATCTAAATTTTCCTCTAAATCCACCAATTTTAACCCTAAATGTTTAATTCTTATTTTTCTATTAGTGTAATCGAAATTACCCCATAGTATAAAATAAGAATAAATTATTAGAAAAGTAAAAAATAGCCTAAAGGGGAATAAAACCCTATATCTAGGAGGAAAAACCCCAATCTGGCAACACTGGCAGACCTAGACAATAATCGATAGTATAATCGTATCGAGTTTTCATGACTCTAAATTGTGTCGACAAAAACATTAAATTCACTGTGTAAATAAAATTTAAAAAAATGTTCTTACTAATTGAAATTATTTAGGCGGTTTATACATATAAAGCCGATTTTTCTATTATCATTTAATCATTAATACCAAAATAATTTTATATATCAATTATATAGTGTGATTGGGGAAACCAATTACCATAATAACACAGTGCTATTAATGTCACAGTAATTTGAATAAATAAAATAACCAGTAGGTATATGTAACATATATTTTAAATAGAAGTAGTTTCAATTAAAAATTTCTCAGTTACAACTTAGGTCTTCCATATTCAATACTTCAAGAAAAAAAATGATCATTACAGAAACATATTATAACATTCTGTGGTGTTTGGGAAAATAGGTAAAAGTTTTTTTTTTTGAGATAATGAGTTTATGTTGTATATAGTTCATTTAAAAAAACTAAATATAAGATAAATCCATTGTTGGAAAAAAATTATTTGTAGCTCTTAACCCAAATACTACAGAATTGTTTTGAGTAAATTTTATTTTAAATAAAAGAAAATGTCATTTTATATTAATGCTATTACACTTTTAATTAGAATTATATTAATTAATTAGAATTATACAAAATTTACTCAAAATAATTCTGTGCTGTTTGGGAAAATGGGTAAAAGTAATTTTTACTTTCCCTTACCTATATACGAAGTATATAGAGTAAGGGGAAGTAAGGTCATTAACTTTTCATTTATGAAGTAAATCACCGAGGAATTGCAGGGAAAAAAATTATGATGAAAAGAATATTTTATTTGCGCATAGCTTAAAAAGTATGCATTTTACGGAAATTTATCTATAGTCTTTTATGAAAGGTAATTAAATCATCTAAAAAATAATAAAAGAATCATCAAAATCGCACCAATAATAGCAAAGATACAGCGCATCGGACTAACCGGAAATGGTAATTATATCATGGATATTACAATTGTTTACAATTTTCTCGAAAACGGCTCTAACGATTTTGATGAAACTTGCCTAAATTATTCTTCATAAAGATCATTAACTTTTCATTTATGAAGTAAATCACCGAGGAATTGCAGGGAAAAAAGTTATGATGAAAAGAATATTTTATTTGCGCATAACTTCGAAAGCGTGCAACTTATGGTAAATCATCTATAGACTTGTATGAAAGATAATTAAATTATTTAAAAAACAATAAAAGAATCATCAAAATCGGACCAATAATAGCAAAGATGCAGCGCATCGGACTAACCGGAAATAGCTATTATATAATGGATTTTACACTGTTTTATATTTTTCTCAAAAACGGCTCTAACGATTTTGATGAAACTTGCCAAAATTATTCTTCATAAAGGTCTTTAACTTTTCATTTATGTAGTAAATCACCGAGAAAATGCAGGAAAAAACGTTATGAAGAAAAGAATATTTTATTTTTACATGGCTTAAAAAGTATGCAATTTATAGTAAATTATGTACAGAATGATATGAAAGGCTATTAAAGTATCTAAAAAAAAAATCATCAAAATCGGACCAGTATTAGCAAAGATACAGGGCATTTTATGAGGAGCATAAAATAGATGGATAACCGAGCGCATCCGAAAGGAGATAGATGCGACCGAACCTCATCCCACCAATCCGCCAATCTGTTGTAAACAATTCGCTCTGTAACAAAGTAATTTAAGAATACAAAAACGGAAATTAACTTAATAATTTCTACTATCACATTATTTAATGGAAAGAAAATGTTTCCATAGAAACTAAACCAGCAACTTTTAAAATAATTTGCAACTTGACAAAGTTAAAATATAGAGGTAGTGTACAAAATTGTTGTACTAAAATTTGTTTTAAAAACTATTTTATTATACTTAAGTGGGAGAAGAATTAAATGCTGCTGAGTTTATTTCAAGTATTGTTTATGTGAACTCTTTAGAATTATATTAAAAAGATAATTATTGTAGGGCGGTAAGGGAAAGTTGTGTGATGCGTGCACCGCACCAGATTTTTTTGTAACAATGAGTTTATGTTATATTTAGTTCATTAAAAAAAAAACTAAATAAAACATAAATCCATTGTCGCAAAAAAATTACTTGTATCTCATTACTCAAACACCACAGAATTGTTTTGAGTAAATTTTGTTTTAAATAAAAGAAAATGTCATTTTATAGTGTTATTACAGCTTTAATGTCCTTTTCAACCAGTTTTTATAAATGATGGAGATATATTAACTGACTCAAATATATATATTTAAAAAAAGACATATATATTAAAAAAAAAAATCAGAAACTGCCTCATGGCTCACAGACTGTGACCAACATATGTCAGGGATGAGTATCCAAATATTGCACCATGGTTCTTCATGCTCGTGTGACCAGATCACATGAACTACTTACCTTAGTTATCGCAAACTATTTTTATTTAACAGAATAATAAAATTGCATACACTATTCATAAATACCCATTTGTGATTTATGATTTCCAAATATACTGAAATATAATATAATTTAAAACACTAATTTTTTTTTGTGGAAAAAAACATTTATTTGACCCGAAAAAGTTACACATAATTCTAATATTAAATGAATAATAGAAGAAAAATAAAGTTTAAAAATCATAATAAATAAATTTTCATCAACAGGTATAGAAATAATGGGAATAAATTACTGCTTTTTTTTTTTTTTTTATTTTACTTTTTTATTTCATAGCAATTTCATAGATTCTCATAGCAATACATAGGCTTTGTTAAAAAATAATATAAATAGCAATTACACTATGTAAGAAATATTTTAGGGAATCCCTAAGTAAGGCATTATCTAATGATTTATTATAAAATCAAGAGAGCAAAGATACTCCTTTAAATATATCATTTGGTTAAAATACAAAAAAAAAAAAATTTAACTCATTAGTCCATAAACACTACAGAATTACATGCATTGGATTCTATTTTATAGTTATATAAATATATCCAAAATCACTTCCTCGTATGTATGTGTGTGTATGTACGCGTGAAAATAAACTTTATTAGATTTACAAAAGTGACGCTGAGGAACATGGCACCTGACGTCAGCATATTTCACACCTGGCCCCTGGGAAAAACCAATAATATATTACCTGTATTTGGCACACCAAACTCGATTCCCTCGAGATAGTAAAAGATAACTAATTGATAACAAAGACTGACATTCATAAATTTCATCAATAAATACATATTACAACTGAACAATACAAAATGTCATTAATCTTAATAATAATATTTTAAAAACATTTAAGAAGTATTTTAGCCATTCAATTTGTTATACTGGGCATCAAATATGAATTTGAAAATGTGCAAAAGAAACATGAACACTTTTCAACCTTTAAACAGTACAAAACTTTGATAGTAGAATGTTATTGTCCCACACTGGTCTGATTTAGATTTAATTAGGGATTGATAAATTATTTGCCACTTCTATAATTTTGTTTTTATTGAAAACTAGTTTCAAATGTTATACATTCATCTTCAGTTCTAAAAACACATAAAAATTCAAAAATAAGGAATTCAAAATACAATTTGGTATTATTCTACATATTAAATTAGATGTAATATAAATCAGCATTATAAAACATTTATGAATTATGAATTTAATTAAGACAAGAGATCAAATACATGTTTGTACTCACCAAGGTTTAAGTAGATTATATCAAACAGAAAAGGCTACATTGCTTTGTTTTTGCACTGAACTAGTACTGGAAATGACTGTAATGGAAGAAAGGAGAGGTGTTTGTAGGTAAATGGTACGGTTTAGGGGTCAGTGTAACCCAGTAATTCCGGTGAATAATTGTTTTTTCTATTATAGATGGGAATACATTTAAGATTGGACTATTGAAGATATTTATTTGGTCATTTAAGCAAATCTGAATTGGATTTGAAGGATTTTATTATTTCAAGTGCTTCATATATATTTAATTTGAGACTGTTTTCAATATGATTTAGAACTAGTGTTTTTAGAACTGAAGCTGAATGTATAACTTTTGAAACTAGTTTTCAATAAAAACAAAATTATAGAAGTGGCAAATAATTTATCAATCCCTAATTAGATTGATCATTCTATACTATCATGCGTACGTTAAATGATTTAGATTTATATCGAAATCTACCCAAAACTGTAATAATGTTAGCAATATACTAGACTACCTTCAATATTCAGAAGGCCTGTTGGCCAAGCACTTTGGTATATGTCCCAGAGCACCTGGATCAGCCGTTAATCTTTAGTTTATGGCGGACTCCTGAAATGAATCTTGACACTCCAATTCTGTTTAAGACGGGGTGGAAACCTCTAGGAAGCCATTAGAGATTGGCGAAATGGACCAATAGGCTTGCCTGACTAATTCCTCTTCCCACCTCTCCCATCACTACCAGTACCCAAAATAAACTCAATATGTTTATTCTTAATTTATTCCGAATAAATAAATTTGAAGTAATTATGGCCTTTACTGATAAGAGACCTTTTTCGGTAAGGTCCCAATCACATTGAACTCAAGCCAGTGAAGTGAACGGAAATCAGCTGTGGATAATTTAAAGCAATATTAACATTATTACTGCATCGGGTTGATGCATTGCGAAATTTAAGTCAAGACCTTTTTAGGACCATATCATAATTGTACAAAAGTTTCTGATTAATCTTTTAAGTATTCCAAAATTGTAATCAAAGCGTACCAACACTTACAGAGCACCAAGACGAAGTCCTGGACATTCGTGATCAATTTGAATTCACAAAATACTGATGAGCATTTATGAAAATGCAAAAATATGACAAAATAAATTGAACATGTATGATAAACAAATAAATAATGAAGGGTTCGATCTACACAAAGTTTTATTTAAGGCTTAAATCAGATATTAAAAAATATCAATTTTGAGTAACTCGCAAACTTTATCAATTTTAAAAATTGAAAATTCTAAGAATGACACATTTTCAACTCAGAAACACTACAACAGATGATAATGATGTCACGCTAGTTACATTTTTCAATAAAAATATTTATCTTGATAAATATAAGGTAATAATTTAATCATATTTTATACAACTACACACAATTTAATAGAAACAAGTCAACTTTATTATTAAAAAGAATTTTAATACTTTATGGAGATTGGTGCAGAGAGAAAACTCATTAAAATTTTAATTTGATTACGGTAAGTCGAGATAATTACATACTCGGGACAAGTGCATACATGGGGATTTATTAAAAATTTTACTAGATCTTACTATTTACTTCAAATTACCATAGATGGTCGCTATCTCGATAAAATAGATTTGAAATAAATCCCCACATATACACTATTCTCGAGTATGCACTAGTCCCGACTTACCTCATAATTTTTCAAAATTATAATATTTAACTGAAACAAATATGTAACAAAATTAAGTAATAAATTATCAAAGAAGATGAAGCAGATACTTGATTTATTTATTTTTTATATTCTAATTGTTTCGTTAATTTATTTATTTACTGTATTAATATTTTTTTAATTTGAAAAAGTTGAATTGGAATATCTAACACTAGATTAAATAAAGAATTTTTTTAAAGACTTCATGTTAGGTAACGTAAAGCATGACTTCTAAATTCATGCCTCTTCTTCCATTGGAGATAGGTACTGTAGAAGAGAAAAAAAAAATTATTTTTTGCAAAATCTACATAAAGTTTAAATTAAGATTTAAAAAATTGTTTTATACATAAAGTTTTACAGTTTTACATATTTTGATTAGGAAATCATATCTGAATGTTACTCTGAGATAAAAACCCATGTTTTTATTGTGCTGATTCAGTCATTTCATTCGTGGAAAGATTCAATAAATTTTTCCAATAACAATATAAAAAGATATGAATTTAATATTTAATAACTATATTTCTTTATTAGAAGAAAAACAATGCTATATTTTTCACTGTATATTGATACAAAAAATTGAAAAATAAAATAAAATACACCCTTACTGAAATGTTTTATACATTTAATTTAAGTTTTCCAATTAAACAATCAAATCATCTAATTTTTTTAACATTTTGGTAGATCAAGGACTAGATTTTGGTTAGATATTTCTGAACTTGCTGAATGTAAATAGGATAGAAGGTGGTAGTGGTACGGGAGAGCAGCAGGAAGAATGGAGTGAGGAGGAAGATGATGAAGAGGAAGTGCCATCAGATCAGGAGGAAATAACAGAAATAATTGCTCCACTGAAAAATCATAAAGCCACAGGTACTAAAGAGATACCGGCAGAATTTCTCAAGTATGGAGGACAGGCAGTGATTTCTGGTATATACAAATCTGGACTCAGGAAAGTATACCAAGAGAATGGAGCAAAGCTATCCTTTGCACAGTATATAAGAAAGACGAAAGGATGGCATGCGAAAACTACCGTAGGAAAGCGCTATTGTCGACCGTGTATAAGGTACTCTCCATTTCAATTAACCAGAGGTTGGTGAGGTGGTCTGAGACGGTTACTGGAGACTATTAGTGTGGTTTAGACAAGGGACATCCACAACGGATTTCATTTTCTCACTGAAACAGCTATTGGAAAAGAGTTACGAGCATAACGTTAGTCTGCATCACTTATTTATAGATTTCATGCAGGCATGAGACTCAGTAGAAAGAGAAAAGGTGGCTAGAGATATCAGGTCCTTAGGGGTCCCACCAAAGTTGCTGAGATTAGTTAAAATGATGTGAAAGGAAACCAAGTCTCAGGTAAGGATTGGTGGAGCCTTATCACACGAATTTGAAGCGACAGGCGGACTGAGACAAGGTGACCCACTGTTGCCCATAGTATTCAACCTGGCCCTCAAAAAAGCGATAAGAACAATAAGAACTAACCCCGGAGGACATATTTATAACAGGCTGACCCAATATATGGCGTACGCAGACAATGCACCCATTACAAAGCGCACATTACCAGCACTTTTAGGAGCGTTAGAAGAGTTTGAAGCGGCGGCAGTGAGCAAGGGTTTAAAAATTAACGAAAATAAGACAGTATATATGAAGACGTCAAGAACAAAATCAGGTAGAGAAGAAGAAGTGCAAATTAATGGGCACAACTTCAGGCGCTAGCCAGAATAGCAGATGCCTTTTTGCGCCGCATAAAGTGCTTAAATTCCGAGAACTGTCTCGATCTAATGGGGTAACATATGAGAGCGAGAGCGAGAGCTGGGTTATGACTAGGGTGAGCGAGATGATTTTGAAAGTTTGGGAAAGAAAGATCCTCAGAAAGATCTTCAGCGCGGTAAACGAGCTGGGACATTGGAGAGTCAGAAAAAATAACGAGCTCGAACAGCTCTTTGGCGAGTCTAATATTGTGGCCATTATCAAAGATGGAAGACTGCGGTGGCAAGGCCATAATAATTAAAGGCTAAAGACTATAATTAATAGTTAAAGACTTGAATGACCCCCCCTTAAAATCCACAATTTTTGTTATTTATGAGTGAAACTTGGTGAAGTAAAACTCTCCTCTGAAGTTTCCTTTGAGCTCATATTCAACATCCTAATTTTCTGCAGTACCTCTACAGCGCACATAACTCTGGAATTTTTAATGGAATGGAATATATTTTAAGACGGATTTTTATAGAAAATTGAATTCTAAAGCGATGTTATATCAGTGAAAATTTCGATAAGACGCTTCGGTAAGGCTTAAATTAAAAAAAAAAATGCAACAAATCAGATTTTTTCAGACAAACTTTCATTTTTCTCCAAAAGAGTGAAAATTTACTGAAAACATACTCATGTACAGAGCCCTACATTAAGTATTAACTGAGATAATCCGATTGCTGAAAAGGTTGGAGTAGAATTCTCAAGTGTGGTGTGTGTTGGATTACCGTTTCATTCTCCCTAAATGGCTTGTCATTGCCGCTCGTAGCAGCAATCTAAGGAAAACAAGACAATTATATCGAAGATATAACAAGACAATCAATGTGTTATTTGGATTCTTTTACTTCCAATGACGTGGAATAAATTCCAAAGAATAAAAATTATATTATTTTTATGTATTTTAAGAAATGGTCATCAAACACATACCACACTTGAAAATTTTCCTCCAATCTTTTCAGCAAAATGACAATTTGGGCTTATGTTCAAGCAGGATTATCTCAGTTAATACTTAACGTAGGGCTCCATATATGAGTTAATTTTATGGCTAATCCAATTAGATACAACATTTACTATGGAGGTATTTTTGATAAAAGGCTTTACTTTGGAGGAAAATGAAAATTTGTCAGAAGAAATCTTATTAATTGCGGGGTTTTTTTGTGATTAGTGCCTTACCGAAGCATCGGATTGATATTTTCACTAAAATAACATCACTTTAGAATTTGATTTCCTATAAAAATTCCGTCATAAAATATATCCCATTTCATTGAAAATTCCAGAGTTATGTGCACTGGAGAGGTAATGGAGAAAGTTATGGGGTTGAATACGAGCTCAAAGGAAACAACAGCCGATACAGTTTCACCCCTAAATTCCAAAAATTAAGGTTTTTAAAGGGGGTGTCAATCAAGTCCATTTTAAAGCGTCTCATTGTTTATTTTCATCATCTTCTAACTACAACTTCAAACTCCTATTTATCTCCTAATCGGCCGCATTTTAAAGTTATATCATTATTATTATATATTTGGAAAAATATAGTGATTTTTATAATCCTTTACATTACAAATACTATCATTTATTTCAATAAAGGATTGCAAATAGCATTTGTAGATAATTAACTATATGAGATTTTAATGTTAATTTGTTTTGTTTTTTTAAATATACCTCCATTACCAGCATTTTCGGTAATCCGGCACTAGCAATCAATATAGGACTAGATTAGAAAATTTTAATTTTTATATTAAAAATTTAATCTCTAGCTGTAATGAACAAGCAGATAATACTAATCCTCTTAATCCTTATATTAATTTATTTTTAAAAAAGAAAATGATTTGACCATACCTCAAGTGACATATTCTATTCTTCGAGTTTCTTCAACAATATTTTTCTCTTTTCACTTAAGACTATTCTCCTTATCCTGGCCCACCTTCCACTACTATTACATTAGAAGACACATTCTAAATATCAATAAATTTAAATTAAACAATCATATTTCAATAATCATTTTGAAAATGTCAGTCTTTGTTACTGTATTTTTACATAAACTTTAAGCACATTTTGCTTAGATACTAGAGCTAACAAACCTTCTTCCAAGGTGTCCACAGTTTACAGTTCAACTTTTGTTGTCTTTGGAAGATGTCTGGAAAAAGATTTGTTAACATAATAAATAAAAACAATTTATTAACAAATAAATTTTTCATTTGGGTACAATTAAAAAAAATAATAATAATAATAAAAACAACAAAAACTTATCAACAATAATTTCTTACCTTGATTACATTAAATATGTCGAGCAAAGGTGGGCAAATTTTTTTTTTTCCAGATAAAAGACTGACAGAATAAATTGAAAAGTTAGTTAAAAACTACCAGTAAAAATTTTAACTCTTAAGGCAGCCACTGGCGATCAATACAAATCGAACAACGGAACAATGAAGCGGAGAAACTGGAGTGCTTGGAGTGAAGACGATTTCAAGTGTCCCACTGACGATCACTCCACTCCAATTTTTTTTACCAACAAGTTGTGATTCATGATCACTCATTTTATAATAATTACAATCTACAAATATTTTAATTTACAGATTAATATAACTTTTGAGAATCAATAGAATATAAATAGTGCCTCTACAATAGCAATTATTGGGGGGTCAGTAAAAAAAAATTACCATTTCACGAGTTAAAATGAAGTTTATTTTTTTCTTACATCTCTGTTAATTTTAATGTTATTATTGGTATCTTTTTAATCCTAATATTACGCTGAATTATTTAGTACACATAATGTCTCTCTGTGAGGCTCAGTTTGGCATTCTTTCAAACAAAGAGACGTTGAGGTATGAAATTTCATTATTCAGTAATTCTGCGACATTACTGGAAAAGGAAATTTTCAGCCACTGAAACCACGTGTTTGGTCGGGGAAGATGAAGAAGAACCTAACCTTAATGAATGGACTGTGATGAGGTGATTTGCCAAATTTGAAAGTGGCGATACAAGCTTGGAAAGGCAGCCGGGCTCAGGGCGACCATCTGTTGTGGACAGCAAGGCTCTACGACACGCTATTGATGATGATTCCACAAAAAGTACTCGTCAGCTGTCACAGTACTTGGTTTGTCACAATCAAGTGTGGATCGTCACTTCCACCAATTAGGTAAAGAGAAGAGAGCATGTAGAGAAGTTTCACATGAGCTCACCTTGCAGCAAGCTGAACGTCGCCTGAAAATATACTGCCAAAAATTGCTGAAATGGATGCCATCAAACTTCTACCACACCTGATCTTGCGCTTTCAGATTTTTATCATTTACGAGGAATGGCTCACTTTCTTAAGGAAAAAACATTTCAAACATTGGAGGAGGTAAAAATTGGGGTAGAAGACTATTTCCAGTCGAAACCAAAGAGTGGTATTGGCAGGGAATCGAACAGCTGGCTTCTAGATGGCACTTCACCATAGAACATAATGGACTGTATTTCGAAAGTTAGAAGAAATCTTATCTAAGAAAAAAATAAACTTTATTTTAACCCTTGAAATGGTCATTTTTTTAAACTCACCCTAATATTTTAAATAAATTAATCTTTACTAAAAAAAATAGTGGAAATTTTAAGCATTTTATAAATTCACTAAAAATGTTTATTTCCTTTTAATTAATATTTATATTTTTTTGCATAATTATTAGTAAAATAAATAAATAAAGTTGGAAGTTATTCATATCAATATTTTTGTAACACACTATATGAAATCAATACTGTAAATTTTAACTAAACTGTAACTATTGGCCAACAATTTTTATTATTACTATTGTAGCACAGCCTAATAACTGTGCAGTTTTATGTGAAAACTGTATCAGCTTTCCATTGGTTGGAGTGATTGGATTTTGGTGTGATGAAGTTTAGGGCTGACAGAATTTCAGCTGCTCCCCATTACTCCAAGTCCACACAGAATTTAACTCATAGTTGTTCCATGCTCCATTTAGTGTGGATTGGTTGGAGTAGAGTGATCGTAGAGTGGTCCCCTTTAAAATGCGTTCACACCTTTCCCAACCCTCGGAAAATCAAATGTGTAAAGGGGGTAGTTTTGCATGACTTGTCAGTGTTTGAATCCGATCCTGTTCTTGCGGGAAATGCCAGCGCTAGTGTTGCATCCATGTATTTGTGTATTTATATAAATTATAAATTTATATGTTTTAATTTTAAATTTTTTATTGTTTCTTTATAAAGTGAAAATAGTTCAAACCGAAATTAACAGCTGATAAAAGTTGGAATAGCCGGAACAGTGCCGTAGGGATAGGTTAGTTTGCTAAGCTTCTGTAAACACCCTTTACACGTTTGACATTTGGTTTGGCTTGGGACTTGTGAACACACCTTTAGAGGCAAATACAGTTAAATCTCGATAAATCGTATTGAACAAAGTTACAAATTATTAACCCCAACCACTTGAAGAATTTGAAGTAAACCAAAATTATTAAAAATGTTAATATATTTGTCACATTTTATATGACAAGCTGGAATTAGCCTGTGGGACAACTCTTCCTAATGTCCGATATACAAATTTATGAACAATAAATAAATCACTTAAACATTTTAATTTGAGATGATTATTTCAATTTAAATTCACTTTGACGAAACTTCGATTTCAAATATCAACTTTTCTTTTTTGTTTTTTTAGTTAAACAAATAAATAGTTTAACAAATAGTCAATAAGAATACAACTATTATCTCCGTTTAGTATAAATATCTCTAATCCAAAACTTATATCACTGAATATTGATTAAGCTCAGATAACTAAAATTAAACAAGAGCATGAAAGGTTTTAATGAACAAAAATTATATAGATTTCTGACAAAACCAAGAAATTAAGGCTACAATTGGGTATATGCATGAAAAATATATTTCATCCAAATATTTTTTTTTTTTTTATCTTTATTGCTATTGATTAAAACTTAAATAGTTTTGTCTTTCCAAATTTTTGCTAACTAATAAGTTTTAATTAAACAAAATGCAATAAATAAACATGAAATTTAAAATATCTAAACATAATGCTAGACTGCAGTGTGACATTAAATTTCATGCCAGCATAACTACTTCGAACGGTTGCATTTCTTTCTTTCTTTAAGTGAATGACGATAAATTGAATTATATAATGGTTTTTTTCATTAAGCGTTGTGTGAAATCAATAATTAAAATGACTAAATGAGGATTTGTTAAAGCGTAGTCGAATAATCTTCCAAGAATAGATGCAATTATGATGAATTTTTCTTTCTTCAATTCCAGATTTTATATCAACTGAATTTAAAGTAGTAAACGCTACAAGATAATTTTGTGATGATTAACTCAGTTTTGAAACTCTTTTAATACATAATTTCCCATATTAATTAGGAAATAAACTATAAATAAATAGTTTCACCAGAACCAATACAAAGTCATTTAAATAGGTTTTTTGACATAAAAAGTGGCGTCACATAAACCCTGCGTAAAATGGTGTGTTTGAATAGCCAAAATATCTTGCCCAAAGGAAATATATTTTCTTTAAAATTTAATAAGAATGTTTATATGAATGATTTAATGCTTTACATAACTTTTTAAACAAAAATAATTTATTTAAGATGCTTTCAAAAATCATGCATATACCCTGTTTAACTTATACGAAACATAGTCTGGTCTATATTGAAAATAAAAGGGAAATAAAAGCAAACCTGAGCAAAGAAAGGAAGAGACAATCGCTAAGAAAAGTATAAAGCTTTAACTGCAACATTCTTGTATGTGTTCCGACAGGGCCCTTATTTTAACACAATTTCAAATTGATTCAGAAGCTGGAATGAGTAAATGTCTTTTAATATATTTAGTGTTAGTTTTGAGTTTGAGTAATCTACAAAACTACTCACTTTCTGAAATGGTTTTCTTAAAAATAAACGAAGTATTACCCGGATCTGCGAATAATTTGTTCAAAATATATTAAATACAAATTAGCCGACTATAATATTTAGTAACTTAGTGGCTTAATAAAAAAGACAACCAATGGTATATTTCTTTTTAAAACGATTTTGGCTGCGAGTTCGGTTAAAAAAAAAATGTATTTGTATAACCAGAAAGACTCGTGTCTGGCAATTTAGCATTTGGACAGTACAATTGTCTTTGTGATGTCGTTTTATTAATTATTTACATTCAAAGTTTTCTAAATTAATTTTAAATAATTCATTGCCAAAACAGAGAACTTTTGGCTGATCTTGCCATTGCAGAACTTATTATGTTGAATAGCAAAAAGATGTGATTCACTCTCTTATTATCCCCACTTTGACTATCGTAGTGTGGTACACGGTTCCTCTCAATCACAGTACTCAAGGAAAGATAAATGCTTTAAGATTTGTCTTCAAGTACCTTGAGACGGTCTCACGTGTCCCACTTTTAAGGCCAATTAAAGTGGCTCCTCCACCCGTCTGCAATATTTCCTCGGATCTTTCTAATGCCAAACCATGGCATTAAATCTGTCCATTTGAGGGTATCTTAACGGTTTTTTGAGATAATGGTGCAACCGATTTTAAAGTTTGATAGGTTAAATTAATCGTTATGATCCCTTGAATGTTTTGAGACATTTTGAGCTCAAAATACTGAAGAACTTTTATAGTAAATGTGCTTAATCCCTCCATTTAAATGAATGATAACTTTCACAATTTAATATATCTTTCCTTAGTTAAATGCAAAAGTATATTTTATGACATAAACATAGATATTTACTTAAATGCTTACGAGAAAACGTAAACAATAATTGTATTTCAGCACAGATTGAAGCGAATCATGAATTGCTTTTTAAGATTTGTCATCGGTACCTCGAGGTGGTCTCCGATCTTTCCTATACCAAACCATCAACTCCCAGCACCCTTCCTAGAGCTATAGCCTCCTGCAATTCAAATCCTCAGTCCACTCGCAGGAAATAAAATCGTACCTTTTTGACCTCTATACCTCTAGAACCAAAACGATCCTTTCTTGCCCGCATTACTATCCTTTGGAATTCCCTCCCTTCTAATTTCAATCATGCTTCTTCTCTATCCTCATTCAAATTCCACCTTTTCCAACACCTCACTTCGCAAACAGATGCTGTGTCTAATCATGAAATTTTAATGTAAGGTTAAAATCTTGATTAGAAGTAACTAATTTTTTTCAATGTTTAAGTTTAAACTATGCGTTTATACTTTATATAATTTTTATTTATTTTACTTCTCTCTCTATTTTTTTTTTTTTTGTTCAATGCAATTAAATTTTTTCATGAGAAGTACTATTATAGTCTTTTGGCCAGATGCATTTTCTTTTTTTATTTGTGAATTTTTGTTATTCTCAAGGGACCTAGTCCCAGAATGAAGTTCTTTAAAAAAATAAAATATAATATTCAAAAAAATTTAAGTGATTTAAATGTAGTCAGTGATGTGTAATTTTTTTTATTGCCTAGCTTTAATGCACAATAAATAAAATTTATTTTTTCAGCATTTCAAGAACAATAAAGTAAAAATGTATGTTTATGTAAACTTGCAGTAATAAATCAATAAAATAAAATATAACTTTGCATTTAATAATGAGTAAATCATGAGGAAACAACTGAAAAAATAAAATTATAAACATATCTTCTTAATTACATTCATGATCAATTTTAAATAGAGATGAAGGATAAATTAAACAAATGAAATTTGTCATTTAAATTAGACTGGACTGTCTGTCTTAATCTTAAGATACATTACAGTTAAATAAAAATACAAAAAATTTAAACTAATTATAGCCGATAAAAACCTTTATTTTATTAATAATTCAATATATTCCAATTCTCTTCCCCAGTGGCTAGCAATTATCAATTAATTTGTTCTAAGAATAAATTTCATAAATCAAATTCAAGTATTTCTTCGTTTGATTCTGGAAAAAGGAAAGGTACTTTTAAAATATATTTTAGATTCCTTCTGTCAAAGAAAAAAAAGAGAAATTGTTGAGTAAATATTTATTTTTAAATGATGGGATTAGAACGCACTTATTATCAAAGGTTAAATTTTTTTTAATTAATCACCGTACTTTTATTGTAAATTAGCGAAAGATCAAATATATGAGAGTTGGTGGTGATGGAAACCAAGTTGCATTCCTCGTCATTGTTTTCTATTCTGTAATATGAAATTCTTTATACATCTGGGATCTGAGGTGAACTCTAAGAATGGCGTAGCGGAGGAAATCAGCCAGCAGATCAATACTGCAAAGAGATGCTTCTACTTTTTAGGAACCTTGAATTTTTATTAGAAAAAAATATTCGGTACATCGTATAAAATTTCTATATATCGAACAAAAAATATTCTCATTTAAAAAAATATTATATTTTTTATAATGTATATAAAATATAATATTTAAAAAATAAAATGTGATTGTCATAAAAAAAAAAAAATCTCCTTAGTTTACGTACACAAGAATGGGTAATAATTAAATTTAAAAAAAAAAATGTTCCAATGGGATACCTATGTCTGCAATCACAGATGTAATTTGTATTATTTTCCAAATAAGTGCTATTGGTCGTTCAGTTTTGTTTTTCTAAAACCACCAAAAATTATCTTTATTACATCATTAATTCCGAAAAATTGCCTTTCATAATTCATTAACCATAAGGAATTGTTTTTAGCCTAAAAAGGGTGAAAAATTGCAATCTTTCTATATATATAATTTTTTTTCAATGAACCTTCATGTTCTATATATAGAGGTTAGACTGTATTTATATTGATACGTAAAATCATTAAATATGGTTTTCTTAATTTTAAACATTTTTTAAGCGTCCGTTCCGAGGGGTAAATTTATCTCTCAATGACGAAAATATGGCTGTCCGCGTCAATTAGAGAGATGCGCGTTGCAAAGAGGTATGATTCCTATATTTCCAGGCTGGGACAATTAAAAATTGTTTGTTGGAGAGGTTTCAATGTGTTATGTTCATATATTTGTGTTTTATCTATGTATTCTTAGATATCCACTGAATAGAAGACAATCTACAATTATTTCCAAAATCAAATTTTTATAATTTCAGTGTTGGGAAAGTAAGGATGAAGTTTTAAGTTTTTTTGAAACTCTGCTTTACCAGTACCTCTGGTTTATTGGAACTATTGAAGAGTACACTAAAGAAAGCAGAAGAGTAAAATTTTATCTGAAATGGAATTATACACATGTTCATATCGTTCAGTAGAATAACATAGTACAATAAACAGACACCAGAATAAGATAGTAGAATAAAAAGAAATAACTGGAAATGTGGATGGTTGATTTATCAGAAATGTTCGAAGAAAACTAATAAACTAAGGAAGGATGGAGCTACAAACTTAAAAAAATTATTTTCTCAATAAGCATTATGGGTGATTCTCCCCCTTTCTGATATCGAAATCAATTTTTTAAATTAAGTTTTAAAATTGGATTTTTAGACAAAATAATATTTTACGGACATCATAGGCTTAGAGAAATATTTCCATCGATTAAATATAAGTAATAATAGCCATCTTCTTATAATTTTTTGGGAAATTCCTGTAATTATTTTAATATAGGGCAATATATGACTTCCATGTACTCTCTTCTCCTTTATTTCACTGACGTTTTGGGGAAATAATTCCTCGTCATCAGAATAATTTTTTTCTAAAATTAACAATTATTGCATCTATTAACATATTTCATATTTAAACATATTAATAATTTAACATTATCTATAGTTTAACAATAGACCTCAGCTAATATTTCTCTCCCATTGTCTATATTTAAAAATTTCAGCATTTATTATTGTTTCAAAACATACGATTTGGCAGAAATAGGTTTGTACAGGCAATGTACAATGGCAACTGTTTAGGCATGAACAGCTGCAACAAGTTATGTAAATATATGTAAATCCAATTGCAATAATGAGAAGAATATCAATACAACTGCACTGTCTTTACATAGTATAAAAATGCAACATAAATTTGATTTTGAAAATCGTAAAATACTTGATTACTAACATATAGCGAATAATTGAAAATTACTAGAAGCCATCGATACTACCAAAAACAACAAAACAATAGTTAATTATAAAACAAACACTAAACACCTAGGAAAACATTACACAGATATTATTAACAAAATTAATATTAAATAATCATAACAAAACTAATAGTCATATATTTAAATTATCAGTTGACATCCGTATGATGGTATAGAAGGATCAATCTAATTAGGGATTGATAAATTATTTGCCACTTCAATAAATTTGTTTTAATGAAAACTAGTTTTGAATGTTATACATTCATCCTTAGTTCTAAAAACACACAAAAAATTCAAAAATAAGCAATTCAAAATATAGTTTTGTATTATTATACATATTAAATTAGATATAATATAAATCAGTATGATTTATATTACATCTAATTACATATGACATATTACTGATTTATATTACATCTAATTTAATATGTATAATAATACCAAATTATATTTTGAATAGCTAATTTTTGAATTTTTTGAACTGAGGATGAATGTACAACATTCGAAACTAGTTTCACAATAAAGCAAATTTATAGAAGTGGCAAATAATTTATCAATCCCTATTTAAATTATACTTACATATTTTTTAAAATTAAAAAAAAAATCTTTTAATAGCTTGAAATATAAATACAAATTAAAAATCAATACAACAAACAACTATGACAAATAGAGAGATAAATAAAGGGTAAGTACTAAGATCACATAGGAGTATACTCTTGTTAACTGTTAGATTCCCAGCTAATGTACAAATAAATAAAGAAATGCTGAAATTTTTAAACATGGACAATGGGAGAGAAATATAAGCTGAGGTATTGTTAAACTATAGATAGTGTTAAATTATTAATATGTTTAAATATGTTAATACTAGTATACCCAAGTGAGAACTCTCGCTTTAGATGTCAATGCTTATTCTAATCCCTAATACATTGGAGCATATTAGGGAAACAATATAGTATTGCCAAAAAAGTTTATTTAACATACAGATTTGGTGAAGCTACATAGTTTGTAATGATTATGTTGAAGTTACAGTTCATACTTAATAAGTAATTAGCTTATCCTACTGGAAAACATCTCTTCCATTTAGCAGTTAGGCAATTAGGTTCAGCTATACCGGTTTCTATATGTAGTATTCATACTTAAGTTACCTTTAGGGTTGGACATGGAAACAAAATATAATTTCCCACTTATTAAAAGTTTTTGTAAACAAACACAAATTGATAGAAAGTTGCCATGACAACGGCACTTACGCAAGATGGCATGACGCCCGTGCGCACCTATATCGTGCGTTATCTCGAAAACGGTAGGTTTATAAGCTTTAAAACACTGGACCAATACGCTCCCATGGAGCGTAAATGATCTTGATGCCCGGGTCAAAATCTATAAAACCCAGCTTATCCCGTCTCGATCCGCCGACTCTCAGTCGTCAAAGTGTTGAAACCTTCCAGTTTTTTCATCACTTTTATTTAAGCCTTTGTAAGATTTTAAGAAATAAAATTGGAATTCGTCACATCTATGTGAAATTCTCTTTCTTTTGATACCTCACTCGTCAAAATCCATCGCTCCTGAGAGCCGGAAAAGGGATCTATACTACCGTAATAATATATAGTAGTGATATGCAATAATTGTTAATTTAAAAAAAAAATTATTCTGATAATGAGGAAGTATTTCCCCGAAACGTCAATGAAATAAAGGAGAAGAGAGTACATGGAAGTCATTTATTGCCAAATAATAAAATAATAATAGCCATTTTAAGAGAAAAAATAAAACCCTGAATATGAAGGAAGACTTTGAAACATCAATTGATGGAATAAAAATATAAACGTAATGAAAATAAAGATAAAAGTTGTGTTCACTTAAAATATATGTAGTACCTTCCTGGCAGTTCCTGCCTCATTTTGACATCATGTTCACAAAAATAAAGTTTTGCGGCACCATCAAAATGTACAAAAAATAATGTGTACTCCAATAGAGACTGGTCCCCACAGACTAAAAGCCATAGATGGGCTGAATAATTTAATTTTCATTTAATCATTTATACATAAGATGTGTTATTTATACATATAAAAATTCAGCCTGAGTATGTTTATGAAGCTTTATTGCTATTTTGACAAATTTATTATCATTTTGATCCAGTTCCTAGAAAATGTCTGAATGAAATGAGACGAATTCGTCTAAACAATGCAGTCGATTACTGAGAACAATTTTCACCACTTTGGCCTTGGAATATTTAGTCAAAATTTTTTATGGTAACCAATTGTTTCGCTAAAGTTCTGATAGCCTCCCTCTTCCCCTCCCCTCCCTAAGAGTTATAATAATTGAAGCAAAGAAATGCAAAAGTAAGTGCCTTTGGAAAATGTTTTCAGAATTCAAGTTTCAACTTGAAAAATATTTAAAAAATACGACTAGATTTAAAAAAAAAAACACATTTTTCTGATAACCTATGGTTTTATAAGTGAAAAAATCACATTTATATTAGTATAATTTACGTTTATAATAGTAGCTTTACAATAAGAAAATGATTTTGTTGTAAAAAAGCATCTTTTTTCTCCCTTTCCTTTCATTCCACATAGCCGGCAAAACAAGTCAGGTTATTGAATTGAATGAGGTGTTTCCTCATTGAATCTGTGTTAGCTATAATACTTTTATTCACTTTCCGATTCATTTCATATAGCAATAAGCAAGATGAAATGTTCTATGCATAAATAATGTGTTAAAAATAAAATAAAAATCATAATTAAACTTAAATTATTTTTTTTTTTTAAGTTGTTTGTAAAAATTCACAGTCTGATGATAAATGATGATTAGGATTGATAAGAACAACAGTTCTATCTTCTATTATATTATCTTTTAAAAGTTAAATATAAAACAACAAAAAAACTTGAAATTTAAGAAGGTATTTAACTTGCAATTCTTTTCATGGGCGATGCTAAATAAATTTAACAAAAGTTAATCAGTGCTTGATTTTTCTAACTCTTTCCATTAATAGAACTTATGGCAGGACAAGGTAAGTATAAAAATTTGATGGTACACAAAGGGTCAACAAGTATCCATGCATACCTTTTTTTTTTTCAACTTTAATGAAAGTTTGTGTTTATTGAACATTCTGAATGATCCGAATTCCCAAGCATACGTTAATCTTTAACTAAAGTAAGGAAATCCCTGTTATTATATGAAAAAAATAAACAGGACGAATGATAATTTGGAAATCATGAGGTTAAATTAAAAGAAAGCAAAGGTTTCACCACTAATTTATACAGCAAGTTAGCTACATACAATGGTTTACTTTATACTTTTATTTCTATTCATTAATTTTAATTTTTTTTTTTTAATTTCTAAAACAAACTATTTGTTTTTATGGTTATCTATAAACTTCACCTTCATATAATTAACCAAAGGGTTAATTAAAAATGATCAGGGTGTCCAGCGATACAGCATGAAAAAATTCAAGGATTTCAAGACTGTGAACTGTAAAATTCAAGATGCTTTTAGTCAATTTATTAGATTAAATATAAATCAAAATTAGAACCATTAAATATTATATTTAGTCGGTTTATGATAAAATGTACAATTCGGATTTTAGAATGAATTTTAATAATTATAAAGGTTGTATTCCTGTTTTATAATGAAAAATTGTTACTCAACTTCTTACACTAAGGGTTCAACGCATCGTCAAAAATAAAACCAACTAGTAAATACAGTACAAAAACAAAATATATATATGTATATATATATTATATATATATATATATATATATATATATATATATATATATATATATATAAAACAAAATAATTAGGTATTGATAAATTATTTGCCACTTCTATAAAGAAAGGTAGGTAGGATGTTAGTACAACTTTCTTTCAGTGTTAGTAGTAAAATGCGAGAAGGAACCAGTACAAACTTTTCTGTTTGATATAATCCATTTAAACCTTGGTGAGTACCAACATGTATATGATTTCTTGTCTTAATTAAATTCATAATTCATAAATGTTTTAAAATACTGATTTATATTAATCTAATTTAATATGTATAATAATACCAAACTATATTTTGAATTGCTTATTTTTGAATTTTTTGTGTTTTTTTAGAACTGAAGATGTATAACATCATGTATAAACATTCGAAACTGGTTTTCAATAAAACGAATTTATAGAAGTGGCAAATCCTTAATAAGATTGATCCTTCTATGCCCCATCATGCGGATGTCAAATAAAACAAAATAATCATAATTATAGGAATAAAATGAATCCTGGCAAATCCACCCTAGGCCTCAAAGGCGAGGGGTAAATCGGCGAACATATAAGAAGACAAGCATAAATTGGTTGAAATTGAACCGTAAAGCTGTTTGGAGCTAATAGATTATTTTACCATTTCATAGCATTCCTAGTTCAGGGTCATCCCTATCTTAGCTACAGGTAGAGCGACCCGGTAAGGTGAGACACAACAGAGAACGAGCACATGTTTGAGAAAAAGAGATTCATCAGTTAGTGGAATGAGGCTTTAATCTAGCTTTCATGGAATTATAAATGGAAAGAACAACTACATCAACCTGCTTCTCCATATTTTATACACATGTTGCTTAGTACTGATGAAAAATAGAATAATTAAGTCTAAAACCTAAAAATAACCAATGACTGGCTATTTTTCAAGCATAATTCCTGATTTTTTCCCGACATGAAAAATTCAAGCAGAATTCCCGATCTTCAAGGAATTCAAGGCTACTGGACACCCTGATGATAAATATTTTTGTTCAATATAATAACAAAAATCCAATAATTAAAACTATATAACAAGGTGTGCAGGCGGCGGCTATATTGTTTTCTCCCCTGGAATTACATCAATCAAATATACATTCACTCATTTTTCATATTGATACAAAAAAAGAAATATATATATAAAAACTATACAGACCTAGTCGAAGGCCACTGAGAACTTTTATCGGTTAAAGGAACATAGACTACTCCCATAAGAGCTACTCTAGAGATGGTACCATCCATGTTCTTGTCAATTTGTTCTAGCCGTTGATCCCCACTAGCTGGACCAATTGGGACTATTAGTCTACCACCAGGGGCGAGTTGCTCTACAAGCTAACAAAATAATATTAAATTTTTCAAATATCTTCAAAAAATGTTAAAAAAATTATATTAAAACTCCCAAAAAAGAGTTATTCCAATCATGCAAACTTTAGTTTATTTATTCATTTTTTTAAAATTATCTATTCTAATTACTAAAAATTTATATTTGACCTAATGTCATGTAAACTAAAGTCATTAAAATTTATATTTCATCTAATATTATAAAGCTTCATGTCTAAGTAATAAATAATAGGCGAAGTGAATATGGGCATGTACGCATTCCTCAAAAAAACTGAGCACGTGCTCCACAAATATGGCCTTGTTATTGATTCGGAGTACCTGCTTAACTTTCTAAGTCAATAAAACGTGAGAATGCATGATATATGAGCAGGTACTCAGTAAAATGTTGAGTCTATGAAAGAGTATATCGGCATTTTACTGAGTACCTGCTCACATAGCATGCATTCTCACGTTTTATTTATTTAGAAAGATAAGCAGGTACTCCGAAACAATAACAAGTCCATATTTGTGGAGCACGTGTTCCATATACTAAGAAAAATAATAATTAAAAGAATTGTAAAATAATAATAGAGAAAATTAATATTGAACAAAAATCGGTTTTAAATAAACAATAATAGAGTATTTGAGTATTTCATTGAGTAACTTCTAGTTATTTACATCGAACCAGAGCATCTGCTCAGTTTTTGAGGAATGCGTAGATTTTACATACGTTTTATTCACTCCACCTAATTTCTCACAGCAGATTACATACTTTTTATGCAATATGATGAGACGGTTTATTCTTAAACAGTAACAGAAATTTAGACAAGAAACTAAATTAAAAAATAAATATATATATTGTCACCATCATGTTTAAGTAATGATTCTGAAAACCGCATTTTTGGAATTCCTTAGCTTTATTAATTCACCATCATTATATCACATATTAATTCATCATTTTATTAATTAACAATATCACAATATGATGAAAAATAATTTTTTTAATTGTTTTTTTTCTTCTGAAAAGTTGGGATTTGACAGTTATGCAGTTTCAAATTGTGACCGATGATATAACTAATGTATTACATAACTAGTAATTATTTAATTTCTCTCAAAGATATAATATTTACACTTACATCTTTAGGCAAATCTGGAGATGCTGCACCAACATGAATGGCATTAAATGGAGCATCTTCAGGGCTACCAAGGCGTCCATCTCCCACTTAACAAATAAATGAAAAAAACATTTTTTTTTTAATTAAGAAACTTAAATGGTAAAAATATTTAAGAGAATAGTTCAAGTTAAAAAATATAAATTATTGCTTCTGCATCACATTATAAATTCTATAGGAACCATTACACATAGATTAATTTACAATGCACTTGATTTAATAGCAAAAGTGGTTGGTACAAATGTTCAATATATAAATATATCAGCCAAAAGAGAGGAACAAAATTGCATATATAGATTTTTATTTTTATTGAAACCTGTGATGGATCATAACATGAGGGAACATAAAATTGATGGGAAATGAATTAGAATAGATATACATACCAGTAAGTTTTAACTTAATTTTGAAAAAAAAAAACTTACATTATTTAATAAACATCAAATTTATAAAATAATTATACAGAGTAAATGAATCAAATAAAATAAACTCACAAACATCAGACTGAAGGATTGATTGGGTTTTAGGAAATGATTTTAAAAATATTTAAAAAAGAAATATGACATAGAAATATCAAATTTAAGTTTTTAAATTTCTTTTTATAGAAAAATTGAAATGTTGAGAAATTTCAAATATTTAATATTGCTATAAATAATAATGTTTAGAAAAAAACTGTTAATGAATATTAATTTTTTTTTATAAAATAAGAAAAATCCCATATTTTTAGGAGAAAAATAAAATAAAAGAAATCCATTACTCCCACCGATTAGGTTGGCCTTGTTCCTTTCATCATTATTTTATATAATATATTTCTAGAGCAGAGAAGTCGAGAACTTACAAGAGAAAACTGTCTGTAGAATGGATACTGGATACAAAATTATAATTTTAATTAGATTTAGAACAAAAATCCCTTTTTCCTTCCAAAAATACTTCTCTAATGTGATTTACTGATACCATACTAAGACCTCCAGAATATCAACTAATGTCAAATAAAAAGCCATTCATTAAAAAGCAATTTTAATTAAACAAGCTTAAGCTAAACAAACACTAAACGAAAGGGGAATTATATTAAAAGACAAAAGATTTTTTTCCAATAGAGTTAGCATTAAATCAAAATCTGATCAGCCTTATAAAGATAGATAAACAGCTGACTAAAAGATAAATAATGATCCCTTAAAAGAAATGAAAATTACAACTACGTATCACCAACAACCAAAAGCTTCTCCCTCTAAAACAGATTTGGTAGACTTTTGAATCACAGATCTGATACTAAATTTTGAATAATAAGGGAAACTCTGACCCAGACATAAGAATTAAAACTTGGACAGAACTTGTTCAACACTGTAAAATAAAAAAAAAACTGAAAACATTTATTTAATTTGAACAAATTCTTAAAGAATAGAGTGGTACCACTTACAAAATAATTATAGAGCTCGGCATAAGATTAGGTCTCTTAGGTTCATTGAAATTTAAATAACCTTGTCACTCATTTGTCAATGATATAGTTTATTTTTGTTGTACGGGAATAAACTCTTATAGTGTTAACCACAAACATAGTTGATGCAGTTAACACAACTTGTGTCATTTCTGAAAATACAATACTTTCTAAATACCACTGTTGAAGCAATAATTATCACTTACCAATTAGTTTAAGACGATTAGATTCGATGAGTTCCGGGTGATCTGATTTAATATTAGTTCTTGAAGTATCGACCAGTTCTTTAATATGGTCAATCCCAACAGCTAATCCAGATGGTCCAACCATGAGAGCCATACATGCAGTAAGGTACCCAGAACCTGATCCGACATCTAGAGCTCTTGCACCATCAACCAATTTTTCCCTCAGTAGTTCAAGAGCATGAGCATGCTACATGGAATTAAGATTGAAATAACGGTCTTACTTTTGCTATTTATATAGGCTCTAAAGCTTACCATGTGCGGGGCACTTATTGTGACTCCATATCCGATACCTTGGGGTACATCCATGTAAGGATTATGAGCAACATAATTTGCCCTGTCAACTTGTGCCATCACCCTTTCGACAACATCACTTCTAATAATATTGTTTCCTAATAGAATAAATTTAATTTGTAAAGGAATATACAAACATAGCCTTAGTAAACTAATAAGATAAATTGCATTTTCTCACTTCTTAAATTCTGAACAAGATCTAGATTACTTTTGCCATGAGATCTCCAAGCCATGCTGTTACCCAGCAAATAAGATATTACAACAATGTTCGAAAAAAACAACACTATATTTCTAGCAGATGTAGAAATCATAAAGAAGGATATAGTCTAAATCCTGAAATAAAAAATTAACCTAAATGAATAGGGTGCATATTAAAAAATCCAAGCAAAGTCGTACAGAACTTCAGTTTAATTTTGGATAAATAAGAAAAAAATTATCAACGATAATCTTGCGCAATTCTAAAAGTCAATTTTTACCAACTAATGACAGACCTTAATCCATAACGAAACCTTCGGTCGTGTTATAAACATATTTACAAGAATTTCAAGCATTCGTTTCAGACAGTTTAAATTTTCGGTACAATCAGTGCTTGTAAATATTGTTTTATCGAACTAATTATTTAATTTTTTTATGTATGTTCATATGAAACATTTAAAAATTAATATAATCAACTCGGCTGTTTAATCGAAATATTTAGACTCGCCCTATTGTTCAATAGAAAACGATTTTCAACTCTAACATTTATCTATTCTAAAAAAGACATTATTTTTACTTCTATGGATACTATGGACTAATAAATAATTAAATTTTAGCACAACAGAAAAATTTAGTTGTCACTTTTGTTTCAGCTGTTTACATTGAGGTTTCATTCAAAACCTGTAATTTATAAATTATGTTTATAAAACCTGTACTTAGTTAGACAGTTAAGTAAATAATTATATAGCCCATTTCTCTAATGTCAAAGAATTAAGAATTACCCCAAACCATGGCCAGGAGTAATATTTCAATTCTGTCAGAACTCAAAGAAAAATTTCTTAAAGTTAATTACCTTCTGAAAGAGGCATCCAAAACTGATCCTGAAAATGAACCATACAAATCAAAATATGAAGCCAGAGATATTTTAAATGATATGTCAGATTTAATCGCATTGAATAACCAAAAAGAAATGGATAACCACCTACTAGACTTACTTGCTGTAGTATATTGTATTAATTCTATCATATCTTATGATGTGGAAGAGATATCTACAGGTACAGAATTAGCTAAAAAAGCACGTGATATGGTTTCTGGTCCAATCTGCCCCTCGAGGATTCTATGTGCTATGACTTCTTTAAATAACTTAGGGTTTTGGGCTTCTAATCAAGAAAATTACTCCTCTGCGCAAGAGTATTTGGAGTTTTCAGAAAGTCTATATAATCGTTATAATTTAGAAGTTAATGTTCCAGCAATGGAGTTTGAAGAGTTGTTTACTGGAGAGAAGGATCCTAAGAATGAAGAGAATGGTTATGAAAAATGTCATACACAGACATTATTTTATCTTGCTCAAGTTTATGCAAAAAATAATAATCCTTCCAAAGCTGCCAAATATTGTCACGTAACGTTAAAGAGGCAATTTGAAGCTCATGAAGAAGATGCTGTTGAATGGTCATTAAATACCGCTACACTGTCCCAGTTCTTAATTGAACAAAATGCATTTAAAGTTGCTAGACATCATCTCGCAGCAAGTACTAAAGTTATTGAGAAGCATAATCATAAGATTGATGAATTGCTGTCAAACGATTCAGAGAACGAGGAATTGAAAGCTAAGTATGTTAAGTTGATAGTAATCTTGCCTCTGTGTTACTTTTGAGGGTTAAGAAAATTATAATTTTATTTTAGGAATTAATATTTTGGGTATAAGTGACTAAACTATTTTCATTGACAAAGATGATATTGAATATCATGGAATGTAGAAATATAGTAAATTAATTAATTTTTTATGTATTTATATTATATTTTGTTACCGCTCAAAATTTTCAAAACTTGTTTGCATATTTTATGTTGTTTTCATATACCTAAGTACATTTTTGTTCCTTTAGATTTTAAATAATAGTGAAATTTTTTTTTTTAATGTTTTGAAATGTTTTCAGTAACTGAGAAAAATATTTAGTACTAATTTTCATTTTCTTTATGCAAACATGTTTTTAAATTCATTTTTTGAAAGTAATTATTAAATGCGCTTTCATTATATTCTAGCATTGTTGTGATTGCAACATAAGACCTAAAATATTATTTCTGAATACAATTAGGGTGACAGTCACACTCTTAAGTAACTGGCTTTCTTATATTGTAATATTAATCGATAAATAAAAAAAAAAATATTGGTAATGGGGAAGGAGTTGTTGATGTATTTATTATTTCATCAGATATTTTATCGTAATAGAAATTGTAACATACTTAAGTTTTATTTTATTTCAGAAAGGAAACTGCAAGCCATAGACTCGCTGATATTTACCGATGCTGGGCCAAGTATAGTATATTCCTTTTAAATGGTTCTAAAGACAGGCTTTTAACTTCAGAAGGTGATAAGGTTGATCCTCCTCCGCAGCCTCCAGGTTTATATATCCTTTCTTAATTTTAATCCTATCACTTTTTCATTTGTTAATTACTCGATTTTATTAATAAAAATATTAGAAGGGCAGGGTAAAAGTAGAATTCAGAATATCCTATCTTGTCCTGCATCATAATGTGTGCTTTTTATTGGAGAAAACTCTTTATCAATTATACTCTCCTCCATACTAACTTAACTTTTTCTTAATGTTATCACTTATTGCTAGCGATGGCTACGGAATTTTTTAAATTAATAATAAAGGAAACACATTTGTCATCTGTCGAACATCCCCAAGTGGAGAACACCCTTAGGTGTATTATTATTTTATAATAATAAAATCTTTTAGATATTGTTGATCAGATACTTATACTTCCCTACTTTTTGGAATGTATTTTTTCGAATATCTACAGCCTTGGCCAAAAATATTAGACATCCACAATTTTTATTAAGATATTTGAAAAATAAAGGGTTAAAAAATGATCCATTAAAGAGATATATTTATGTCAATACAAGTTCTGAAAGCAACAATAAAGATAAAGCTAGTTTATTAAATAAAATAGACAGTTTTTCATGGTGCCTAATATTTTTGGCCAACGCTGTATATCCTTGCAATCACCTCCGTTTTATATTAATATCCATGTGTTTTGCTTTGTATATTTATTTGGAAGCATGGTCTGCTACATCATCCATCATATTTGTAAAATATAGTTTGAAATTATATCAATCTCGCAAAAACTCATGAAGGGTCTAAAGGGATATGCACCGATAAAGATGGCTGATTCTGAATCTTTCTGAGTATTCTTGGTAGACAGTTTGGTCAGTAGTGTGTTTTAAACACCCAATTTATTTCCCTACTAATGTATGATACTCATTATTTTATGGTTCAGTGAACCTGGAAAGCACCTGTGAAACTATGGTTCCACCCTCTAAAAATCCTGCTAATTTTTTGAGAAATAAAAATTTAGTGTGCCAAACCGGAATTTGAACCAAGTTCTACCTAGTAAGCTATCACATTATCCTCAAGGCTACTTCAATGTTTGTAATTACTATAATAATTTTAAAAATCTGATGAGGTGCATGTATCACAAAACTTTCCCTTACTACTCTATAATAATTATTGTGAAGTGTGATATAATAATAATAATAGTCATGAAGTTAATAATAGTTGAGCAGGGAATATTGTTGAGAACAGTTGTAGCTAGGCAGAGAAAAGTACAGTTCGGTAGCATCTGTTTGCTTTCGAACACACTCTGTATTCCATCTAAGTTCAGATTCTAAGCTGTTGTTTAATCTATATATATATATACTCAAATCTAGCAATAGTGAAGCATTGCCGGGTCAGCTAGTGTTAAATATAAAGAGTACAAACACCTCCATCCATAGAGATTTATGGAACACACCACACGAGGACACATTGCGAGGAAGAACGGAACTAACAAAAGACTGTCCTCTCTATAGGATAACCCTTTACAGGATAAGTATGAAGAAGTAATTATACGTTTATGCAGCAAGAAATTGGAAAATCCAAAAAAATTAAAACATCTCCAAATATTTAGAAAATTTTGATTTGGCATTTTATCTTGTATGGCACACTTTTTGAGTTATAAACAAATAAAATTTTCTTATAAGATTTACTATATTTATGAAATGTTAAAGGGCTTTAAGGAGAAGATTTTAGACAAGTTTCATCAAAATCATTTGAGCCGTTTTCGAGAAAAATGGTAAAATCAATAATATAAAGTGGCACTTTTGGCAAGTCGATTTTAGCGTACAAGTAGCTATAATATCCCAGGCATATAGTTACGTTAAATACGTAATTTCAGTTTCGTAAAACTTTTTATTTTTGAGTTAGGCTGTTCACATACCTACAGGCACACAGAGGTCATTTTGTAAAATTATTTGGATTCAGGGGACCTTAAAACGTGGATTTCTGTTGAAAACTCAGATTCGAAATTTTTCATGATCGTAATACTTTCCCTTACTATGTATTTCATTTATAAGTAAGTGAAAGTAAAAATGAAACTCTAGTAAATTTGTTGCTATTTTAAAAGTTTTTTAAATATTTCAGAAATACTGAAAGGACTCGAGTTTACATCTTTGAAAGAAGAAACCAAGGAACTAGAGCAGTCTGTAACTGCTGATTTTATTTTAACTTACGAAGACGCAAAACCACTGTTTCAGAAGTCACAAGAATGGTTAAATTTAGCTAAAGAGTACTATACTTTAGAAGATCACGCCTCCGAACATGCTACTATTGCACAAGATTCTAGCAAGCTGTATCATTTGCTTTCTTTCTTCCAATCTGACGAATCAATGTAAGTTTGGTGCTTTCATGATTTTAATTATTTTTTGTCTTCATATTAATCCTAGAGAAAAATCATTAACTCTTTTAAATATATTCCATGATATTCATCATAATTCTTGATTGGCAAAGAATTTCTATCATTATTATAGTTAAAAATTTAAATGCAGTGAAACCTCTCTTCAACTGACACTCCTCCCTGTGGACAATTTTTAAAAGTTCTGTCCTGGAAATATAGACCCCTTTATAACGGACTGGTCTGATGGATGCAGACAGACTGATAAAGTCGTCCCTCTAAACGGACACAAAATTTTGAAAATTAATAAAACCATATTTAATGGTTTTATGTTTTGATATGATTACCTATGTTCATTTAAATATGTACATCTCTTGAACTTATTATTTTTTAATTAATAAAATGGTTGTTGTCTTCCATTCTATAAACAGGGTGTCCTGCAGCCTTGAAGATCAGGAATTCTGCTTCAATTTTTTGCGTCTGGAAAAAATTGGGAATTGTGCTTGAAAAACTGCCAGTCGTTGGGAATTAGTTATTAGTATACTGATTATGTTTTTTCACCAGTACTAAGCTATGATGTATATTGAGATGAAGGTTGATGTAGTTGTCCCTGTTATAATCGCTAATTCCATGAAAAACTAGAAAAAGCCTCCTTCCATTAACTTTGTATATCAGTTCCTCTCTCTCAAACACGTACTCATCTTTTGTTCTGTCTCACCTTAACAGCTTGCTCTATCTTTCACTAGGTGTTATAGAACGGAAAAATAATTTATTAGCTCCAAACAGCTCCGGGTTTCTATTTCAACCAATTTGCACTCGTTTTATAATATGTTCATCGGTACGCCCCACGGCCTTGAGGCCGAGGATGGAACGGCACCTAGGAGGATAGAAGGGTAACTCTTCCATGCTCCTAGATCGGCACGGATAAGGGGTTGCCAGGATTCATTTTATTCATATATTTATGATTATTTTATTTTTATGTAAAATAAGTTTATGAATAAAATTGTAGTGAAATTTATTCGAATAGGTGAATTTTATTTATTTATACTCAAAATTGTTTTTATTTTTAGCGATGCATTGAGCCCTCAGTGTAAGAAGTTACGTAACAATTTTTCATAATCAAACAGGACTACAACCTCTATAATTATCAAAATTCATTCTCAAGTCTGAATTGTCTATTTTACCATGAGCTGACCAAATACAACAGTTTATTGTCCTAATTTTGTTTTAAATTTAATCTAATAAATTGATGAAAAGTGCCTTGAATTTTACAGCTCACACCTTTGAAATTCTTGAATTTTTTTATGCTATACTGCTGGACACCCTGTATTTAAATATTAAAAGGCTTTTAGAAGAGAAAACATGGCACAGGAAAGTACAATTTATTCCACAAAGTGATGCTTTATAATGAAAAGGAAATTGTGGTTTCAAAGAAAAAGAAACAAACATAAATTAATCATTTTTTTAAATAAGTCTAATTAGTCAGTTTTTAAAATTAGTTATTTAAATACCTACATTATTAGTATTTTTTACATCTATTTTTTACATCAAGTTTATTTTATGATTTTATATATAAATGTGTTATAAATATTAAGTTATAAAAGCATCCTGTGTATAAATAGAACTCAAAATTTTATTAATAAACTTCATTCATTCTAATTAATGACCCGTTGCTGATGTAGAGAGGTTTGTTTCTCTATATATTCTTTCAAAAAGATTTGAATTGTTATTTTTTGGTGTGGCAAGAGAAAACAAACATTTATTTAATTGTAACTTGAAGTCAATTTTTTTTTAATTTTTCTATAATTTTAGACAATGCAAATTACACAAGCGTAGGATTGATACCCTGTCTTCTGTTGTTAATTCATTGAATGCAACATATTACTTGAAAGTATGTCGTGAAATTTGGTTCGAAATCGGAGAAACTTGTATGACTATGGCTGACATCAAAGCAAGCCAGGTATCATAAATATTTTAATGGAAAACATTGAAAATAAATATTGTTTATATTTACGTATTCATATTTTTGTTTTTCATTCCCTTAGGCTAGAGCATCCAAAGATCCTAAGAACGTACAGCATTGTGCTTCCAAAGTTAAGCAACTTACATTGCAAGGAATTAAATATCTTGAAGACTTCATAAAATCCTTTAAATTAAAAAGGTAAATCTTTTTCAATTACCATTGAGTGAAGTTAAATTAATTAACAGAAAACATAAATCTGTGGCTATGGGGAAGTAGGATATAATTTCAACATAAAGTCAAAATGAGATGTAGATACAGAAAAAATGTATGATTAGTGTGTTAATTTTTAATTTAATTTTAAGCATATTTGGTCTATAAAGCCTTGGTCTATAAAGGTTTGTATATTTGGTCTTGCTTAAAAAAGATGATTTTTATCTTACATAAAATTTAAGAATGTTTCTTAGTTTCACTTAAAATATACCAACCGGTTAGAATGAAATTAGTGTAGCTTTAAATTTAATCGTTATTTGCTTATGGCTCCAAATAAATATAACTCTAAAAAGTATAACAATATTAAAAAGTGAACTTTATTAAGCACTTCCTTTATAATATTGATTTTAACAATATTCCTAACATTTGAGATTTCCGTTTCAGAGTAATCTTCAGGAATATAACCCACAATATATTGATCAGCTTATTTTTAACAATATTCATCTTTTCTTGGTTGAAACTGTGCATAATCATAACATTTTATCCCCATCCTAATCCATAATATATAATATAGTTTCAACCAAGAAAAAATTTCAACCAGGGGGGCATTACCCTGAAACGTTGGAAACCTCAAATGTTAAAATCAATAAAATAAAGGATGTGCTTAATAAACTTCACTTTTTAATACTAAGTTATTCATAAAAGCCTTCCAAGAAATAGAAAGTTATAAGTTATAACTATAAAGTATAAAATGTGTTTTTGAATCATGATTAGAATAATTATTCCATGAAAAGAAATTTATTTATTTGTAACGTGTATTCTAACGTGTTTTCTTCACTCTGCATTCTTCTATCAACAAGATCTCAATCTAACAATTTGTAAATCCCTTCTTTCAGAACTGCTTCTTTTGAAAAATCTTTTATCATTATTGCTACCTCGTTTTGAAATTCTTTACCCATCTCCATTCATAAAGCATAGCCTCATTTATTTCTCCATTCATAAAGCATAGCCTCATTTATTTCTCCATTCCCTCAATTATTAATCTTTTACATACATGTAAAGAATAAATGTCTATGTAACTTTGTACAAATATGTTTATATGTATCTATTTTCAATTTCATAATTATTTATTATTTATCTTTTAGCATATAATTTAATTAAGTAACCATAATGCAGCCAGACAAATCTTGCTTGAATTTTATTTATTTTTTATTCTTAGAGCATTAAGTGTTCCAGAATAAAAATTAATTTTTCATTTTGGTCTATTATTTTCAATAATGAACTTTTATAATCTACCGAGCAAAAATAATTTTTAACTCTTCTAAAAAAATTAAGGTTTTACGCCTTATACTATCTGCGGCTTTTTTTTCTTTTTTTTTAAGATAAGGCATCAAAGTCAATCACCATAGGATGATCCTGGGAGCTCGATATTACCAGTCGCCATTTTGTTTCAAACACAAAATCAAAGACTGTCAAACATAGATTTCATGTGCACATACCTCTGCCATTTATAATAGAGGAAAACTATGAACTGTTTTTGAATCATTATACCAAAGGTTTAAAAAAAATATATGTTACTTTTCTTTTTTATTTTTTTGTAGGGTTTCCGTCCCCGTTCCCTGTGCACCAAATCACAGGCCAAATCAGGTACCCTGTGTGCAGTAGTGGCTGCACAATAACCAAAAAAACGTGTTTTTCTATAGGTTTCTATAGGCTCGTGCCAAAATGGCCCAAAAAAAATTTGATGAAGTTTGCCTAAAGTCTTCTTCTTAAACTTATCATTTGTAGTAAGAAGTAGGAAAAATAGTTACGACAAATAGAAAATTTTATTGGCGCATAACTCTAAAAGTATACATTTTATGGTAAGGAAAGTCGTGTGTTTGGACATACCAAATATTTTTGATATATAACTATTTGGAAATAATAAACCATTGTGTGATAATTTTCAGCACTTTTTCATTTCATTCTATTAGTTATGGTTGTTAAAACAGTCCTGATTGCGACTGAAATATTTGTATTATATGCTATATTGTAGTACACCTGTTACTCATTAATATTTATAAAAAAAAGTAATAGATTGATATTTTCCCATCCCATATATTCTATAATTTTAATTTTGAATGTATCATCATTTTTATATTTTATATATGAAATAGATAATGTTTAAATTTTAAATATTTATAATCCAATCGAGTCAAAACATTATTACATAAGTAAGTATTATTGATTTTATGGAATGTTTTATTTGCTCATTATCTACAAAATATTATAGCAAAGAAGAAAAATATCCTGCAGATTTTGAGAAAAATATCATACTTGGTTATATGTACCTTGGTCACATGTATGCCAGACTCAATGAACCAGATAAAAATGCAATGATTGGCTTCCAAGAGGAAAGTTTACGATGTTATAGCGTAAGTTATGAATGATTTTTATGTTATATTAGCCGTTAACTAAATTAGAGAAAGTTTTTTTTTTCTATAATTTTGAAGGTTTTGTCTTTAAAAATATGATTATTTTATTTATTTTTTTTTTTTCCAGCTTCAGAATTAATAATTTTTACTGCATAGCATATAAATAAAATAAGACATCTAACTTGTTATCTGCTAAGTTTTTTTGGTTGCTTTTCTCAGATGGCATTGCTTTTCTTCCTGGTGAAAAGGCTATATAATCTTACTTTGTTTATTCTGTTCTGATTTTCACTCTGATTGGTCTTTTGTATTCAATCGCCCCAACAGCAAAACTGCTAGATCTTATAGAAATTCAGAGCTTATTACACATTTTCTCTGAATCTACTCATACACATTTGTCCAGAAGTCTGGGGTAAATGTGTACTTTAGAGGTTGTTAAAAAAAAAAAATGATAAAATCATGATTTTTTAAAATTTCTAATGAGCGATTTACAACCTATAAAACAGCCCCAAATGATAAAATAAAATATAACTAATTTTAAGTAAATGAAGAGCCACTAGAAACTGACCATGTTGATTTTTTCTGGAAATGGTACACAATTACCCCACTTCACCCTATAAAAAAATCTGATCAATTGTCCCAATATCAAGGGGGTTCTGTCGTTAAAGAGTTACAACCTTTCTTTGCCTGTCACAATCGCTCATTGGATGAACGCAGGTCAGGAAGGGATTCAGGACACACAAGAGCTTCTTTAAAAAAAAACATTGATAACTGTTGTTGAAATCAAGAAGATGATGGTCTGTTTCGCTATCAAAAATATAACACAGTAATGAATATTCACTCTTTAATATGTGCCAATGTTGTAGGCCTTCATCAGGGCTAAGAAAACAAGGATAACAAAAGAAATAAGAACAATAAATATAGGGGAATATGACAAAAATAAAATACATAAATATAAAAAAGTAAAAATGGTTTAATGTGAAGTTTCAAGTAAATCAATAAATGTGTAATTGAGTTATAATCAATGTAAATTTAATATTATGAGTAATATTTTATTTTGAAATAAAATTCAGTCATTGTTTTCTTTCTGTTTTAGGCGATTATTGATTATTGTACTCCTCGCCCTGATGTGAAAAAAGCCTATCCTGAGGAATATTCTATTTGCGTCGAAATGGTTGATCTTATTCCATTGAAAATTAGTAAAATGAAGGCAATGTTCAATAAATCTCAACCAAAGTAAATTTAATTAATCTTGATTTTAGATAATTAATTATAGACTGAGGATTATTCTTATGTAGTCATAAACTTTTGTATTGCATTTGAAACACAAGCAATTGTATGGAGCTCTTAAACTTAAAATGTAGTAGTCTGTGATTTGACTAAAAAAAAGAAAGATTATCTACCCTTTAGAGCTTAAAATGCACTGTGTATTGAATATTCAGGATAAATATAGCTTATATTTATGTTGTCGTTTTATTATAATATATTTTATGTAAATTTATACGCTAACTAATAGACTGTATATTAAAACAGATCTACCTAATATCACGTATCATCAGTCTCATGGTAAACTGACAAATAAGAAAATCACTATTTTTCAGGAGCACAGCACTGTGTATTTAATATTCAGGATAAATATAGCTTATACTTATGTTGTCGTTTTATTAGAATATATTTTATGTAAATTTATATGCAAACTAATATACCAGATAGATCTACCTATATCACATATCATCAGTCCCATGGTAAACTAACGAATATGTAAATCACTACTTTTCAGTAGTGCAAAAAAATTGTATCCTTTTTTGTATAAATGGCATCTTCGATAATTTTGATTTTTTCTGCTGGTGATGCTTAAAGCATCATAAAAAATTGGATACTTTTTTTTTTGCTGTCTTGAAAAGTAGTGATTTTCATATTCTTTTGTTTACTATGGGAACGACGATATATACTTTTACATAAATAATCTTTCACCTAACATTACTTACAAATACATCATGTAAAATTTAAAAAAAAAAAATGTTTTTCCAGTTCTGTAAAGTATCTGATATATAATTAACTTGATGTTTTTATTTATGTAAATTTTGAAGAACATGTCCTATCTTATTTATGTTGTAATATATCAATATATTTATTTAACATATTGGACTTATTTTTTTACTTCCATTTTATCTTATTGAATCAGTTTTGCGGTGTTAATAGGATATGCAAAAGTAAGCGATGCAGGAAAATCACTAGTATCCTATTTTTATTGCTCTTATCTTTGTCTTTATAAATGACATCAAAAGAAGTATTTAATCTTTCCACTATTAGAGGTTATTGCCCCCTCCATTATTTTTGCAATCTTTAGCAGTAGCATAGCCAGGATTTCGTTTCGGAGGGAAAGGGTCTATCGAAGGATCTACTTTAAATAAATCCATCCCAACAAGGGGTGGTTCAATCTCGCTATATAATATTTTCTATGCCTAGGTATATTATTCATAAAATAACATTCAAATAGATGTATACAATTTTTGTTTACAGATAAGAATAAGTAATAGTATTTTGTATTTTCGAGGGAGGGGGGAGAGAAGGATGGCGGGTCCGGACATCCCCTCTGGCTATGCCACTGGCCTGTAGAAAACCAACTGACATCAGGGCACAGTTGCCTGTATTTTATAAGGGATATAAAGATTTTTTTTTTCTGCAGATAGTTTTTGCAATGTCCAGAATAAAAATTAGCAAAAAAAAATGTCTACACTAGCTCAATTAGATCCCAAATCCATACCATATGTTATGGATCTGATTAAAAAAATCTGGTGCGGTGCGCGCATCACACAACTTTCCCTTACCGTCATATAATAATTATATTTTTAATACAATTTTAAAGAGTTCACATAAACACTGCTTATAATAAACTCAGCAGCGTACACATCTTCTCCCACTTAAGTACAATAAAAAAAAAATTTTTAACAATTTTAGTACAACAATCCTGTACACTACCTATATATTTTAACTTTGTCAAGTTGCAAATATATTTTAAAATTTTCTGGTTTAGTTTCTATGGAAACATTTTTTTTCCATTAAATAATGTGAAAGTAGAAATTATTAAGTTAATTTTCGCTTTTGTATTCTTAAATTACTTTATTACAGAGCGTATTGTTTACAACAGATTGGCGGATTGGTGGGAGGAGGTTTGGTCACATCAGATGCCCTTGGTTATCCATCCAGGGGCTTGTGCTCCTCATAAAATACACTGTATCTTTGCTAATACTGGTCCGATTTTGATGATTCTTTTATTATTTTTTAGATAATTTAATTATCTTTCATATAATTCAACACATAATTTACATTAGAATGCATACTTTTTAAGCTATACGCAAATAAAGTATTCTTTTCATCATAAATTTTTTCCCTGCAATTCTTCGGTGATTTACTACATACATGAAAAGTTAAAGGCCTTTATGAAGAATAATTTACGCAAGTTTCATCAAAATCGTTAGAGCCGTTTTAGAGAAAAATGTAAACAAGTGTAAAATCCATGATATAATAGCTATTTCCGGTTAGTCCGATGCGCTGTATCTTTGCTAATACTGGTCCGATTTTCATGATTCTTTTATTGTTTTTTAGATAATTTAATTACCTTTCATACAATTCTACACATAATTTACCGTAAAATGCATACTTTTTAAGATATGGGCAAATAAAATATTCTTTTCATCAAAACTTTTTTCCCTGCAATTCCTCGGTGATTTACTACATAAACGAAAAGTTAAAGGCCTTTATGAAGAATAATTTAGGCAAGTTTCATCAAAATCGTTAGAGCCGTTTTCGAGAAAATTGTAAAAAAGTGTAAAATCGATTATATAAAGTGGCATTTCCGGTTAGTCGATTTTGACGAAAAAGTTGCTGTAACATCACAGCCATATACCTACTTTAAATATGAAATTTGAGTATCGTATGACTTTTCGTTTTTGAGCTAGGCTGTTCACAGACACACAGACCATTTTGCGAGGCTTGGACTCGGTGGACCTTAAAACGTGTATTTCCGTTAAAAACTCGAATTAGAAAATTTTCACGATCACAATACTTCCCCTTACTATATACTTCGTATATAGGTAAGGGAAAGTAAAAATCCCAAAGATGAAGTTTATGGGATTCTCCGCAGTTTCGTAGAATCCGGTACACAGTTTCGGAGAATCCTGTACTAGACGAATTCACCAGCTTCTAGATGAACAGCAGCTGGGCGACCGGCGGCTCTTACGTTTCCTGAGAGATTTCCGGCAGCTGCTTGGTACGCTAGTTACAAGGGACACTCTCAAGTCTATTTGGTTGCGCGGACTTCCTGATAGGATGCAATCCCTAGCAGAAAACGAACAATTGGTGTGAAACTTGGTACACCAGTCGACTGAACAGCTGAAATTGGCGCGGCCGCGTAAAGCTATCCCGCTCCTCTGACTACGAAAACGCCTCATAGAGGTAGACTTGGACCTAAGACATTGGATGATCTAGTAGGATAGTTCGGGAACCCGTCACAAAAAAAGTGACTCATTTCTTACAAAGGTTTGAGCATAAAAAATGAATATGTTTACAGGTCTGGCACGAAAAATGTACGTCTGCTAACTTATAGTCGTGGAATACAAAATAGTCGCTAAAAAAAACGGTGTCTTTTGTGTTCCTTCTCATCCGTGGATCCGGTGAAGATGTCCTGATAGACATAGATGAAGTCAAGGCCTCGTAATACTATATGCTGAAGCCTCTGGAAAGACTGAGCAACGTTTCGGAGTCATTCTTACATACTCGAAGAGACCAAATGACTGTCGGCGTTTGAAATCTGGCAATATGCCCTCTTCAAGTCCAATTTACAAAAGTTCCGCTTTTCGTGCAGATTATTAGTAATAGTATTGGATATGATTTATTTCAAGTGCTAGTCCGGCAACGTTCGGATGACCTCGGAATGAACAAGTGATAACGCGCCCCAAGTCTATAGTTGTACCAAGGATTTTATTATTTAGAGTGATTCATATATATTTAATTTGAGACTGTTTTCAACGTGATGTATTAATTTAACTCCTGAGTCTTTGATGAATTTATGATTATTTTCATTTAAATGAATTGCAAAGTTGGAATTCCCCGTATTATTATCACATATACGAAGATGTTCCTTTAATCTCTGATTTAGTGATCTTCCAGTTTTTCCCGTGTATTTTGCTGCACAATCATTACAATTTAGTTCGTACACTCCGCTTTTTTGGAAAAGTTCTATTTTGTCTTTAGGAGAAGGGAAATATGAGGATAGAGTTTTTTTTTCTATTTTAAATGTAAGGTTTAATCCTAGTTTTTTTCAATTCATAGGGTAAACCCCGATCCTTCCCTCTAAACCGTATCGTTTACCTACTAACGCCTCACCTTCCTTCCATTACGGTCATTTCCATTACTACTTCAGTGCGAGAACAAACCATTGTAATATTTTCTGTTTGATATAATCTACCTAAACCTTGGTGAGTACCAACTTGTATTTGATCTCTTGTCTTAATTAAATTGATAATTCATAAATGTTTTATAATACTAATTTATATTACATTTAATTCAATATATATAATAATACCAAACTGTATTTTAAATCGCTTATTTTTTAATGTTTTGTGTTTTTAGAACTGAAGATGAATATATAACATTTAAAACTAGTTTTCAATAAAATTAAAATTATAGAAGTGGCAAATGGTTTATCAATCCCAAATTAGATTGATACTTCTATACTATCATGTGTACGTCAACTGAATGTTAGATTAGATCAAACAAGGTTAGAATTTAGGGGGTCAAATAAATATCTCCAACAGTCCAATCTTAAATTTATTCCCATCCATAACAGAAACAGCAATTACCCACAAGAATTACAGGGAAAACCCAGATCCTTCTCTCTAAACCGTATCATTTACCTAGAAATACCTCAACTTTCTTCCATTACAGTCATTTCCAGTACTATTTTCAGTGCAAGAACAAACCAACGTAATCTTTTCTGTTTGTTATAATCTACTTAAACCTTGGTGAGTACCAACGTACCAAACCAAAGTACTAAGTATTTCATCTTTTGTCTTAATTAAATTTATAATTCATAAATGTTTTATAATACTAAATTCTATTACATTTAATTTAATATATATAATAAATAGTATCAAACTGCATTTTGAATTGCTTATTTTTTAATTTTTGTGTATTTTTAGAATTGAAGATGAATGCATAACATTTGAAACTAGTTTTCAATAAAAACAAAATTATAGAAGTGGCAAATAATTTATCAATGTCTAATTAATCTAACCTTGTTTGATTTTACTTCAACCGTTGGTCCATTCAACCTACCGACATTCAACATCATCTTCACCATCGGTTCCCACCAACCATGTTGATCGTCTGTAGGTCTCTCAAGATTAAATTCTAAATTAAGGAAATCGATTGATCGAAATTGATCTTAACGATTTTGTTAGCCGATCCTAATTCAGAGAAAAGTAATCTCGTGAAATAAGAGGCCCATCTCCTATCCAATTCTTTGTAAAAAAAAAATTATATGTATTTTATTCATCAACACATGTTTATCAACATTTTTAGTGTTAATATACAAACAATATTATATAGATGTAAATTTTATAATTGCTTTTTTCATACCTAAATTAATAAATATGGCCCGCCACCCAAAGAATCCGAGATCATCTAACTACTGGCTTGAGGTAAGCGAAGAAAGTTTCCTTCAACTCCTTTCTCAAAGTGAAAAAACGTAAAGAGTTAACAGTTATTGATAACTTCTTTGTAAACAACAGACGCAGTGACACAATAATACTAATTATATTTTTAATTTCACTTACCTATATATAAAATATGAAGTAGGGGAAAGTATTACGATCATGAAAAATTTCGAATCCATGTTTTCCATGGTAATACACCATGGATACACGTTTTAAGGTCCCCTGAGTCCAAATAACCAACTCTCGCAAAATAATCTGCGGTTGTGAGTTTGTATGCAGGAAGTCTAGTTTAAAAACGAAATGTTATAGGGAACTGAAATTAAATACTTAAGGTAAGTATATTATACAATCCGTTGCAATCCTTTACTAAAACCATACATATATATATATATATATATAATTATTAATGAAATTAATATTAATGAGGCGGAACTCATTTTCAAATATACTTATAGAAAACTGATCCGTATTCATATAAAAGAAAATAAATGTTGTCACTCATTATTTTTCTTTTTATACATTCTGAGTTCAAAATGAGCTCCCATTGGGGACATATGCATGAAAAATATCATATATTTTGTTAAATCTTTTTAAAAAACGCTGCAAATTATTACACAATGGTTTATTATTTCCACTTATTTATTCCACTTGTTTATTATTCCACAAAAATATCTATTCTGTCAAAGTAAAAAATATGAAGCAGTAGGTACCAAAGGAAAAGAAATTTGAAGCTTGTCACAAGATGTCCGCCGTGAGAGTGCTGAACTGTGTTAATTAAAAAAACTGCGTCAATGCAAGTAGGCTGTGATGTAAAATGATACAGAGGAAATATTTGATGTGCACATCACTAGGAAATAATAAAAACGAAGTTCATTAAGCTATATCTCAGCTAATAATGGTCCGATTTAGGTGATTTCTAGTTCGTATTGTAGGGATTTTCGTTAGCTTTCGTCTAAATACAATAAAAACACCAAACAAAAAATTTTTGCTGACGGATTTAATTTTGAGGGGGGGGGGGGGTTACAAAAAAATTTTCTTTGGTCGATTCCAAAGGTCTATTATTGAAAATAATAAACCAAAAGCATTTACAGATAGAGATTTATTTATTTTTCGTTTTTTTTCTTTTTTCTTTTTTGTTATATTAATGCCTTGTTATGCTGATTCCAAAACACCTTACATTTCTCCTCTATGTTTATAAATGGCCAAGTTATGGGTATATAAGATCTTTAATCGGCAATTATTATAGATTTTTTGTTTTTCAATTTTTTTTTTTTTTTTTTTTTTTTTGGTTTCTCGTTATGCTGATTCCAAAACACCTTACATTTTCTCTCTATTTTTATAAATGACCGAGTTATGGGCTTATTAGATTTTTAATCGGTAATTATACAGGTTTTTTGCTTTTCAATTTTTTTTTTTTTTTTTTTTTTTTTCATGTCTCGTTATGCTGATTCCAAAACACCTTACATTTTCTCTCTATCTTTATAAATGGCCGAGTTTTGGACTTATGAGATCTCTAATCGGCCGCCATTTTGAAACAAACAGACAGATTATAATGTCGAGTTCCGAGGATCATCCCGGGGTGACCTGTGACTTCGGTACCGAATCTCAAGAAAATCGGTCCAGTAGTCTCGGAGAAAAGCCGCGGACGGCTTATGGCGTACGGCGTACGGACGGATTTTTTTTATTCGATATTTGGATTCTACGTATCTTGAAACGTAAAACCTCAAATTTTGAGGGGGGGTTACAAAAAAATTTTCTTTGGTCGATTCCAAAGGTCTATTATTGAAAATAATAAACCAAAATCGCTATTGATTAAAACCTAGATAGTTTTTCTTTCCAAATTTTTGCCGAATAATAAGTTTTAATTAAATGAAATGCAATTAATATGCGCGAAATTTTTAGTATCTAAACGCAATGCTATTGGTTAGACCGCAGCGTGACGTCAAAATACACTTTAGCATACTTTTTTAGTTGATAGACGATAAATTGAATATAATCACGGGTTCCTTCATTAAGTGTTTTGTGAAATCATTAATTAAAATCGCTGGAAGGGGATTTGTTAAATAATATCGAATAATCTTCCAAGAATAGACGCATTCACGATGTTTTGAGGATTTGAATTTTATGGATTTAAAGGAGTGAATGCTATAAGATAATTATGTGATGATTAATTCAGTTTTGAAGATCTTTTAATATATATTTTCTCATATTAATTTGGGAAACTAAGTATAACTTGTAAATGCTGAAAAAATTTATTATTTATTATTAATTTATTATTTATTATTATTATTAAATGCTGAAATTTTATTAACAAATGCAGTCAAGTATACCAAGACGCATTATTTTATCGGGCAAATAGGAGCATATATTTCAGTTGTTAGAATATATCAAGTTAGATTTATTATATCCAATGTTTTCGTTGTATTTCTCAACGGGAATCGTTTGGTAACTTATTATTTTGTATTGTATAAAAGTTTCTGTATTATCTTTTAACTAAAACGAAGAAAAAATACATATCTAATTATATTCACATAAATACATTTATATGCAAATAAATAGCCCACAAATAAGAAATATAAAGTGATAAAAGTTCATCAACATTTAATGTTCAATCAATACTTTTTGAGATTATGATACTTTTAAAACATAAAACAAAAATTTTAAAGGAAACCACGTATTCATTAGACTGGCTTCAACATCGCAACAATGCTAACAAGTTATAGATACTTTTATCTCTTCTCATGGCTTAAATCGTATAGTTGAGTCTCTTAGAACGAGAAAAAAACACTTTTTTATCTGGTGCACTTTTCGTTGTATTCTTGCACATAGCACAAGACAACGATTATACGCAGGTTTTTTCTCTTATTCCAAGGTTTTAATAATCACAAAATAAGATCAAATTTAGGAAGTTTCACCAGAATCAATATAGAATCATTTAAATCAAAGATTATCGTAATTATCAAAGATCCGACCTTTTAAAAAATGAGCCATTAATCCAAACAAACCATAATCTGATGGTGCAATATCTGGATTATACGCAGGATGAGACAAAACGTTTGCACCTTGCAGTTCCTTGGTCAAACGAGAACGATGTGCAGGGGAACTGTCTTGTTGCAAAATAGCTTGGTTCCTGTTGACCAAAGTGGATTACTTTGCACTCAAAACTGCATAAACTCTGTTTAGCTGTTCACAGTAAAGGTTTGAGTACACTGCCCATCATCAGGAACAATCTCAAAATGCAAAACGCTTTGGAAGTTCCACCAAACACAAAGCATCACATTTTTCCTAAACCGATCTTGGCGTACCTCCGGTTGTGCAGCTTCACCTGGCCGTATCCAGTGCTTATGTTTGCTTATTTTTTTTTTTTTAAATATCCACTTTTCGTCACTTATGATCATTTTTTTTCCCAGAACATGTCATTTTTCGGGAACTGCTGGGCTGGGGCCTCTGTCAAGTCATGTGGGTCGAACCTTGGTCTTAAATTCCGTACGCCCAGGTTTTTTTAGATGACGTGCCACTGTGACTTAAGAAGCCCCTACTACGGCCGATAAATCACGAGTAGTTGCATGTGGATCCTGGTTCACACATTCAAGAAGAATGCAAGGCTCATATCCCTGTTGTTGAAACGCCTGAACCAAAGTGCGGCAGCATTTCGATGGATAATTGACACTCCTTCTAAGGCACAAATTTCTTCGGCGGCTGCCTTTGCCTTTTTTTCAGTAATCACCGCGAATCAGCATTTGGTAAAACTCTCGAAGTGCTGCTGGCGACGGTTAGCAGGTCTAGGTTTTAAGACCAGACTGTACTTTCAACCACTGCGCGTGCGCAATTAAATCCTCAAACCGACGGTTCCTTCACAGTTGGAACGCTGGTGTAGGGTTAGGTCAGATTTCCCGCCTTTTTACGAAAGGGTATCGCTACCCCCACCACCTTTCTCATTTCTCCTACAATTTGAATTTCCCGCCATTCATTTAAAATTCCCGCCGCACATATCTCAGGTAGGTGTTGTCCCTTTAGCAAATTGAATTGCCCCCTTCCTTCACCCATCTTCCTTCCGGAATGGAACTGTATTTTTCCATTGGTATTGCATCTTTCAGCCGGATCCATGATCAAACTAACAGGACTTTGGACGCTATCAACATTCCTATTGAAGATGCTCAGTTTGAGGTGAAACTATCTGGAACAGCAGGACTTCCCTTATGTAAAAGGAGTTTAAAAATATGTTTAACTATATTGGAGACCTTCATAGTTAAACATTTTTTATATCAGAACAATATACTTTTTCGATTAAATAATTGTAGCAATATTAAGCAGTAAAAAGATATGTTTTTAAAAAAAATGTTACATGGTTACATAGTGAAATATATCTTTAGATCCTGTCTAGTTTGTACCTGATGATGTGCTGAAAGCTGAAATGTGGTATTGAAGACAACATTATGTGGTGAATTAAATCATAGTCTTTGGATGATGCAATTGCAATTCCTTGTTCAGTTAAAAATCCTTAAAATAAGAAATTATCCGTTAATAAAACTCTCGATAATTTTTAATTAAATCCGTTAATTTTTACGGATAATTTGAAATTATCCGTAAAAATTCCTAACTGAATGCACCTAAGCAAAGATCTTTCATATAACTTGGGTAAAAAAAAACTATTTAAAAAAAATCCCTGGTGAGTATCTTACCACAATCATTCTTCACATTTTGAATAGGCTTTTTCCTCTCACCCTTTAAGGTCTTGACCTTTTTCCAGAACTAAAAAATTTTTATTATTATGTTATACTATTCCTTCAACCATCTAAAGGAATAGTATGTTAGTCAGAGAGCACCAATAAATTCCAGAATTGAAATACATCTGATCAAAAATTAAAGTATCCACGGTAGAGATGCTTTGATGTTCATGAATAAAGATATGAAATCTACCTAAACAGCAGCAGGTCCATGATCAAAATGCCCTAATAAGGTACCAGAGATGGGCGTATTCGTAGTCACAAATATGAATACGAATATATTCACAAAATAAATTTTCTATGAATACGAATACAAATATATTCATATTCATCCTTTGGATTAAAGGATTAGTCAAAGTAACCATTGACATAAATTGTAGGAGCAAAAACATTCTTATAGGATTAATTATGAGAGTTGGAATTAAAGGTTGTGTTCATGCAAAAGAACTTTTATAACAACCTAGTATAACATGTTAAATAATATTGACGGAATAGGGGGAGGGAGGGCTTGAACCAATATTTAATGATAAGTTATCGTTACAACTTAAGTTTGTAACAGATTAATATCGATACCTTTTATCGATAATGTTTGTTTTGTTCGGAATGA